>SJXO01000342.1:753101-768699 GCA_006408615.1 Connochaetes taurinus
AAAAGCAGAGACATTACTTTGCCAACAAAGGTCCGTCTAGTCAAGGCTATGGTTTTTCCAGTGGTCATGTATGGATGCGAGAGTTGGACTATGAAGAAAGCTGAGCGCCGAAGAATTGTTGCTTTTGAACTGTGGTGTTGGAGAAGACTCTTGAGAGTCCCTTGGACTGCAAGGAGATCCACCCAGTCCATTCTAAAGGAGATCAGCCCTGGGTGTTCATTGGAAGAAATGATGCTAAAGCTGAAACTCCAGTACTTTGGCCACCTCATGTGAAGAGTTGACTCATTGGAAAAGACTCTGATGCTGGGAGGGATTAGGGGCAGGAGGAGAAGGGGACGACAGAGGATGGTTAGATGGCTGGATGGTATCACCGACTCGATGGATGTGAGTTTGAGTGAACTCCGGGAGATGGTGATGGACAGGGAGGCCTGGCGTGCTGCGATTCATGGGGTCGCAAAGAGTCGGACACGACTGAGCGACTGAACTGAACTGAACTGAACTGAATGTGAATATATCGACCCCAGGCTCTCAGTTTATTCCTGTCCTGCCCCTCCCCTCTGGTAACCCTAGGTTTGTGTTCTAAGTCTGTGACTGTTTTCTGCAGGGTTGCAGGGATTCTGTTGATGAGGGAAGGAATCCTACCTTTACAGCTGTCCCCATGCCATCCTCACGCAGTGATGTTATGAAAATGTGGAAACAATTGCTTGCTCTGAGTGAGAAGGACTCAGCAGCACACAGCCCGGTGCTATTTTCATAACTGTGCCCCACGCATAGCCTGGCCTCTGGCCCCGGGACAGAATCGGCAGCGGCGTCCGCCGAGAGCAGGACAGGACAGGACAGGAAGCACGCCCGCTGTGGAGGGCACGTTCTCTTATTGGCCCCGATGGAGAGTAGGTTTACGAAGGCTTTCGAGGACCCAAAGAGAAAATGTACCCAATAAATCAATGGTGATACATTAACAGACTGCTGCTGAATGCATTGTTCACAGAATGTAATTCCCTGATAATGGCATTCTGTACAGTATATCATCGCAAAACAATGGTAATATCACCACAGCAGAAATGACTGATAAATTGTACACAAATAGGATTTTAGAATTCTCCTGTAGATCCAATTTGGGGTCATCAGGGCTCGTGGAGCAGTAGATTTCATTTTCGCGTTGTACAAAGGTAGAGAAACCCCTGCACATACTGTGAGAAGCCGTGTTTTCCATAGTAAGTTGTTGGTGCAGAATTGGCCAGGCTTTCACAGCTTCTGACTCAGTCTCCTCTTATTCTATATGATAAGCTATGTTCACTTTGGTTCTTTTGTTTTATCTAAAAGTGAACCTGTGAGCACTTCTGAAAATTGCAAGAATTTTTAATGGAACTATGAAATTTCATTTTTTTAAGTGGAGATATGGGAGTAGCATAATTGTTTGGTCTTGATTGTTTGAGAGTTGTATTCACTGATTTACCTCTGGCCGTGCTGGGCCTCCCCTGCTGGGCGGGCTCTCCTCTAGCTGCAGCGGCCGGAGGCTCCTCTCCCGTTGTGGTGCACAGCCTTCCCGCTGCAGCGGCTTTTGCCTCATGACGGGCTCTGGGGGGCTCAGGCTTCAGTTGCAGCTTCCGGACTCCAGAGCGCAGGCTCGGTAGTTGCGGTTCACAGTCTTGGTTGCTCTGTGGCACGTGGGATCTCCCCAGACCAGGGATCAAACCCAAGTCTCCTGCATCGGCGGGCATATTCTTTACCACTGAGTCACCAGGGAAGGCCTTGTTGCTCTTCATTTTTTAATGAGATGTGTTGTTACTACTTCAAGGATCCTAACAAAAATCACCCATAGTCCTGTTGCCCTCTAGGACCTGGAAATTCAGAAGCCCACTAGCAGCTCTGAGCTCTCTGAAGTCTGATAAGAATTGAGACTGAAAGGGATGTCTAATCAATACCACCAAGATCCTTGAGGACAGAACAAGATGTAATTGAGTTTTTGCACACTTTCTAATACCAAGACAAGTGCCTTGTGTCCCAAAGCACTGGCATCGGTGACGATGGCGTGAGACCCTGGAGGGCCGTGGTGTGCCCCGTGCTGCCCCTGCCCCCAGCATCCAGGAGCCAGGCTCTCCCGGGGGTGGGGCGTGTGGCCTGGGGGGTGCACCGTAGCCGCTTCAATCTTTTGGGGGTTTTTGGTTGTAAATGTGGCCATGTCCAGAGGCGGCACGTCCTGCGGCAGTGCCAGAGACACCCTCGCCAGACCGTTCCCCCTAGGAGGCAGCGACTGTGCCCCACTGTCGCAGAGACACCTGAGCTCCTGTGGGTCTGTCTTCTAAGACTGGCTGGCCAGCCTCTTACTGGCTTTGTGAACTCCTGAGAACCTTCCAGGAAACCTCCCGCCTTCTTCCTTGCTTTATGTAAGTTAACCTGAGTTGGTTTCTTTCGTTTACAACCAAGAACCCCCAAAAGATTGGGTGGTCAGTGTTGGCTGACATTTCCTGACTGCCCAAAACAGAAGGAAACTTGGGAGGTGGTCTGATCTCTCATTTTAAGATGACTCCCAGACATACCCCTTGCTCGGAGTTGTAGACCACTGGCAGGAGAGCTAGAGCTGGGATTCTGTCCATTTGTGGAAGTTCTGATCGGGGAGAAGAGCCACCCTGGAGACCTGTGCTGTTCGCTGTGGTAGCCACTAGTCACACGTGGCGTTTGAGCACTTACAATGTGGTGCATCCAAGTTGTGACATGTATCAGAAAAGAGGAGACGATCTCATGTTTTGTGTTGATCATATTTGAATGATTATATTTTAGACATACTGGATGAGATAAAACATGTTTCTGAACTCATTATCATGTTATTTTTCAATGTGGTGGTCTAATCACTAAGTCATGTTCAACTCTTAGAAACCCCATGGAATGTAGCCCACCAGGCTCCTCTGTGCATGGGATTCTCCAGGCAAGAACACTGGGGTGGGTTGCTATTTCCTTCTCCAGAGGATCTTCCCAACCCAGGGAAAGTTACATGTGCAGGTTAGATTCCATTTCTGTTGAACAAAGCTGCTGTACAGTCAGGAGAGATGACGTCTGAGTCTCAGGACAGCAGGGCGTCTTTGCTGGTTATGCTTGAACACCGGTCACTCTCTGCTGTGGCAGATGCTCCGCAGATTCCGGGGGCTTCCAGCAGCACACGTTTGTTTCTCCCCGTGAGTCTGCCCAGCAGCTGTGGCCGCTCCAGCCGGGCTCCTCTCATCCGGGCTCACGTGCTGCTCCCCTAGGGACACAGCTCTGGTGGAGCAGCCATCTCTGGGGCCCGTTCTCACTGTAGCAGCTCCAGCAGGAGAGCAGGAACACCAGCGCCTCCTCCTGAGCCACTGCTGGTGGGGGCACACCGCCCCTTCTCTCCTGCGCCCCTGGTCAGAGCAGCTCGCGTGCCCAGGTCCGCAGATGTGGCGTGGGTGTGAACCCGCCTGCTGGGCGAACGCAGCTGCGGCAGGGAGAGGACGAGTGGGTGTGAGCACGTGATGCTCACGTGTGTTCACTCTCCTCCCGCGTGAAGGCGTGTCGCACGTTTACGGCGTCCAGCGCAGCCCCTCTTGACCTTGCGTTTCGTGAACCAAAGGGCAGGCTCGTTGCCTCCCCACTGATGGAGCAGGGGCAGGGTAATAGGATCAAAGGCTCCCGTTTGAAAGGTGGGGGCCCATGGTGGCCCGGCCAGTCCTGGGGGCCTGCTGGGCAGCTGCTCAGAGCCCGGGAAGGGTAGAGGTCTTGTCATCTGCCCTTCACATGCCTCTGGACAGCCCTCTGGAAGCTGCACTCCTCTCTTATCCTCCCCGGCTCCCTCCGAGGAAGGTGCTGGAAGAGATGTCCTCCCCAATGGCAAACAGATTTCTTAATTTGTGTCCTACCCATAGAAAAGGTGGAAGCTGAGGGTCATCTTCGACCTCAAGTGATCAGTCCGTTCTAATTCAGGTTAAGAGCACGCCTGGCGCTTCACGAACCATTGTTTGCTTTTGAGTCTGTGACTCCTGTGGGCTCCCTGTGCACATGACATTCCAGTCACTTTCGGCCCAGGTCCTCTCTCCACACACGCAGTGTTTTCAGCTTTTGGTGCTTCCAAGAAGTCAAATTCCGGGTCTCTTTCCCAGGGTCTTTTTGTGCAACTAAGGGAGTCCCCTGGAGGGGCTGGGGGAGTGGGGATGTTCAGCAAAGGGAGTGATAGTTCCGCATTTGATTTAGTCTCTGGAGGAAACTCCAGGACTCTTGCCTGGAAAATCCCATGGATGGAGGAGCCTGGTAGGCTGCAGTTCATGGGGTCACTAAGAGTCGGGCACAACTGAGCAGCTTCACTTTCACCTTCTTTCTGGAGGAGGCTGAGCCTTAATGGCCAGCCGTGACTTGGTGAGAAATAGTTCCATTTTCAGATCGTCCCGGTCCTGAAATTTGGGGGTTTTCTCGATTCCCTTTCAGTTGCACAGCAGTGGGCTGTGTCTTCTTTTGCGGGGGGGGCTTTCTTCTGTCTGTGGCGGGTAAAGTTATCCTGTAACATCCTGAGAACAAGTTTAGTAGGTACATTTTCCACCTTCTAAGTTATCACAGGTGGTGTTTGTTGCCAGATGTTTCAGGACTGCATCCCTGGGGGTGCGACTTTTCCAACTTCCTCTAAGAGTTTTCTGGCACCCTAGCACCTCGACCTGAAAGCACGCTGTAGATTTCAGCTTCCTGTCACGGCAGCCCTACTTGTGTGCCCAGTTTCTGCGCTAGTCAGCTTTTGCCGCAGTAACCAACAGCCCCCAGATCTCTGCAGCATCCAGCAACCAACATTTGCTTTTCACATAAGAGTCCTGCTCGCCAGCGGCACTCTGCTGGCTTGGCCACGCTCCCCCTGTCTCCTTGTGCCAAGACGGCGCCTGAATGAGCAGCCGCCATCTGTGCTGAGCTGTTCTCGTGGCGGAGGGGCAGGAGCCCAGGGCGGAGTGGAGACCCACACGACCCCACACAGCCTCTGCTGGGACCTGGTATGCTGTCACCTCCCACAGGTGACCCGGGAAGTCCAGAGCTAATGGGGCGGGAACGCACGCTTCACCTTCTGGGAAGTCATGATAAGGACAGGGAGGAGGTTCATGGTATCAAACGACTACCTCCGTGACTCACAGGTTCAGACTCTGTACAGAAACCCGGGAGTGAATCACCAAGAACAGCCTTGTAGCATTTTTATAGCAGCAAAAGCACAGGCTCGATGTGAACCACGGGGCCTCCGATTCTGGGTTCCTCCAGCCGCACACCCGGCTCCAGCTCCGGGCCACAGAGAGAGCTCCCTGGGGAGTTGCAACACCACCTCTTCCACTGTCATGGGCCAGAGACTCTTCCCCTGTGGATCTCAAGCTCCTCTTGGCTAGTAACAAAGGGAATGGCTGTCTTTGCTTAGGTGGTACCTTGTTGCTTTCACGGAGGATGCTCTGATTCTCTGCCACTGCTGGGTCTGGCAGGAGCAAGCTCCATCAGGAGGGGTCTGGGCTGTGGGGCAAAGGGCTCAGGCTTAGGAACCAACTGACTCCATTTTGCTCCCATTCTGCCATCTACCAGACGTGGACAGTGAAAGTCCCTCAGTCTTGTCTGACTCTGTGACCCCCTGGACTCTACAGTCCATGGGATTCTCCCAGCCAGAATACCGGAGTGGATAGCAGTTCCCTTCTCCAGGGAATCTTCCCAACCCAGGGATTGAACCCAGGTCTCCCTCATTGCAGGTGGGTACTGTACCAGCTGAGCTACAGTGGAAGCCCAAGGAACCTGGAATGGGTAGCCTAACCCTTCTCCAGTGGATCTTCCAGACCCAGGAATCGAACTGGGGTCTCCTGCATTGCAGGCAGATTCTTTACCAACTGAGCTCTCCGGGAAGCCAGATGCGAAACAAGGGCCACTTTAAGTTTCTGGGTTGATTTCCTTGTCCACGTAATGAACACAGCAACTCATTGCGCTATCGTTAGGATGGTTTCGGGCAATTTCTACCAGGAGAAAGTTCTCTGTTCCACTGAGTCAAAATCTGACTACCTCACCCGTGACCTTTGGCCGCAGTCCTGCCTCCGTCAGGGGCAGCAAGGCAGCCAGGAGCGTGCGCGGGCTGCCGGCGTCTGAGTCCAGCTCTGCTGCTGCTGGGAGTGTGGCCGGGAGGGTGCTTAAAGCCCTGTGCTCAGGGTCCCCGCTCACAGCCGCCCCGAGAACGGCTGCTGCCGCTGCTGCCGCTGTTCCTGCTTCAGAAGGCAGCTCCCCGGGCGCCTGAACCCGGGTTCCCTGCCTTCTGCAGCCTCCCGTACTTCTCCAGGCTAAACCACTCAGCCCCTCGGGCCCTCTGCAGGCGTCTGGGTCTCTGCACTCCCCACCAGCCCCTCCCAGGAACCGGCTTCAGCAGCCCTGGTTAAGAGCTGAAGGAGCGACAAGTGTGTTCAGGGCTGGAGTCGGCGCTCACAGGGCGGATGGCCGCATCCAGGGACGCGCACGGTCCGCTGCGGCCTCCCTGCCAGCCCTGGCTGCTCGGCCACTTTGGGCCTCGCCCTGCCCTCTCTGGACACTGGTGAACTTAGTGCCAGTCCCACCCTGCCTCCGGGGCACCCGCCATGTGAAATTTTTTGTCTGACTTAGATTTCCTGGTCCAGGACTGAGGAGCTCATGGCTTACCTCTGAGAAGCCTTCTGATTCTAGCATCATAACCATTTATTTTTTCTTTGCTGTGGGGGTTCACTTCTTATTCCCCGGCCTTCTATTTTAATGGTCTGGGTTAGTGATCTTACTGAGGGGATCTCTGAAAGTGTTCATTTAATCAACCGGGGAAAGAGAAAGTAACAATTTCCTGAATTTCTTGGTCTTTTCAAGTAGAGAATGGGAGAGGAAATAGACAATTTTTTGTGAAATGTATGAAGTGGTCACTTATTTCTTCACTTACATTTAAAGTCAGGTTTGATCCTTTAGCGTCTGTACTGACACATCAAGTCAGCTTCGACTTTTTAAAAAATTCCTGTCTTTAGATACCAAGTGCACTCTATTAGCATTTGGAATGAAGATAAAATACCCACAAGTATTTGAATGAAACTCAGTTGTCTTAAAGGAAGCAGTCTACTCTAGGACACAGGGTTTACCTGAATGGGAGTCACAAAGGCAAATATTCTCTGGGGATCCCCTGGGTCTCACCATTGAAGAGGTGAGACCCTTACCCACGCCCTGCGTTTCCCCTCTCCCCATATTTCCTCTCTGCTCCTCTCTTAGCTTGACTGCCAGGAATACCCCTGCTGGTTTCTCAACAGCCAGGCATTGTGGCAGCCGGGACGTTTAGGATACAGGAATAAATTCACTAAAAAGCACAGGAACTTTCTTAAGCAATGTCTCCTGAGGTTCCCCTCCCAATATGACAAGGAGTGCCATAAGTGCTTTAAGCTGGGAGCTTTTCAAGCTTTCCATCATTGGAGTTGGACCAGTTTGAGAAAATATGTACCATATATAATCTTCAGAGCATTTTAATATACTGCCGATAGTATTAAAAGTCAAAGCTTTCATAAAACTTAATTTACTCCGCCTGTAACTTAAATCTGGAGCAGCTTAAAAACGTGCATGGCGCCTTCTAAATGACAGCCCCCCTTCAGGCTCCTGGGGGGCGGGAGGCTGCACTCCTGGGCCTGGCAGCGTGGGGACCCCATCTCCCTAAAGCTGTGTCCACTCTGTAGTGACACCCCCTTGCAGCCTGGGCAAAGCCAGCCACCTGCCCACCCCACCACGTCCCTCTGCTGACCCCAGTGGTCCTTGTTTCTGAACTTGCATGAACTGGATTCCTACACCAGTGACCTTCTTCTTTTCTAACATAAATATCTGATGCTATGAATCTCTAAGCAGCAGTTTAGGTGCATCCCAGATTTTTGATACATTGGGTTTTCCTTTTCATTCATGACAAAATATTTTCTAATAGCCTTTGTGATTTCTCCCTTGACCTCTGGGTTATTTATAAGCGCGTTGTTAAGTTCCAGCTGTTTGGAGATTTTCCAGATAATCTTTCCGTTATTGATTTCCGATTTAATTCTGTTTTGGTCAGAGAACATACTTTGCGTGATTTCAGTCCCTTTAAATTTATTGAGATTTGGTTTATGGCCCACAGCATTTTGGCAAATGTTCTGTGTGCACTTAAAAATAATTTATATTTTGCTGTTGTTGGGTGGAATGTCCTGTAAATATCAATTAGGTCCCGTAGGTTATAATGTTGTTGAAGTCTTCTATATCTTTACTGTTTTCCTAACTTTTTAAAGAACTGACTCACTGGAAAAGACCCTGATGCTGGGAAAGGCTGAAGGCAGGAGAAGAATGGTTGGATATCACCGACTTGATGGACATGAGTATGAGCAAGCTCCGGGAGTTGGTGATGGACAGGGAGGCCTGGCGTGCTGCAGTCCATGGGGTTGCAAAGAGTCAGACACGACTGAGCAACTGAATTGAACTAAAGTTTTAAAAAGCAATTTATTTTATTTATCGGTCATGATGGGTCTTCTTTGCTGCATGGGCTCTTCTCCACTTGCGTCAGACAGGGGCTACTCTCCAGTTTGGGTAGCAGGCTTCTCGTTGAAGTGGCTTCTCTTGCTATGGAGCACAGGCTCTGGGGTGTCCGGCTTCGGTAGTCGCCGAGCGTGGGCTCAGTAGCAGCAGCGCCCAGGCTCCAGAGCGCAGGCTCAGCAGCTGTTGCCCGTGAGCTCAGTGGCTCCGTGGCGTGTGGGACCTTCCCGGATCAGGGACCAAACCCATGTCTCCTGCATTGGCTGGAGGCTTCTTTACCGCTGAGCACCAGGGAAGCCCTAACTTTCCTTTCAAAGGAATTCTTAATTTACAACCTGCCCACATGTTTGCCCTCTTGGGGCGCTTCTTACCCCCTCGTGTGCATCCAGCCTTCTGCCTGGTGTCCTTTTCTTTCTCCCCAAGGCATTGCTTCCCCCTTCCTGATGAAACTGGCCTGTGGGCCCCAGGGTCTGTCCGGGCATGGCAGAGCACGAACTCTTTCTGGCCTCGCTGGGCTCCTGGGGGTGCGCTGCCTGCCCTTCCCTCCACCCCAGCCTGGCCTGGGTGGTGTCCTGCTCTGGACTGCAGGCGCACAGGTCAGCACCAGCGGGGGACTGGAGGGGCTCCGTTGCAGACCTCCGGACCGTGTGTCTGTGTTCTTGCCTCCTCTCTCGGGCTCCGGCCCACCAGCGTTAGCCTCCTTGGCCTCCTCAAAGTCTGAAGTCTCTCGTCAACTCAGGAAACCCAAAGGTGTGTGTCCGGGCCCTCCCTGGGATGGACAGTCCGGGCCCAGGGTGGCCAGGCCCTTTCTCCTCAGGGATCTGTGCCCTGTGCAGCCTGTGGTCCAGCATCTGAAAGCCACTGTCTCACATCTTTCATCTGTTTACGGTGAGGAAATACACCTGACTCCCGTTTCTCTTTCACGGGTGAAGGCAAAGTCCTTTCCATCTACTTTTTAAGTAAAAGAGCCTTGACTGGGACGCAAAACCATCGCAACCATGCCAAGCGGCCAGTACCTTTCTCCTCAAGGATCAGTGCCCTGTGCAGCCTGTGGTCCAGCATCTGAAAGCCACTGTCTCACATCTTTCATCTGTTTACGGTGAGGAAATACACCTGACTCCTGTTTCTCTTTCACGGGTGAAGGCAAAGTCCTTTCCATCTACTTTTTAAGTAAAAGAGCCTTGACTGGGACGCAAAACCATCGCAACCATGCCAAGCGGCCAGTTCAGAGCGTCGCGTGCGTTCGCGTTGCTGGCGGCATCCAGGAACGTCACCAGGAACGCTTCCTCTTCCCTCTGGAGCCCTGTCCCTCAAAAGCCACGTCCCCGTTCCCCTCCCCAGCCCCGCTCCCACCCTTCTACCGTCTGTGAATTTGGTAACTTCTGGATCCCCCAGCTCAGTGGAGACATGTAGCACGGGCCCCGTGTCCGACTCGCTTCGCCGGGCAGAGTGTCCTGAAGGCTCCTCCGTGTGGTAGCAGCGCCAGCCTCTCGCCCCTCGGGAAGGCCGGTTTCCATCACGCGCATGGGCCGCGCTGTGCGCGCCTGTCCTCTCTCAGCAGACAGCTGGTGCTTCCACCTTTTGGCTGCGGTGATGACTCCAGTCTCCTCCATGAGCCTTTAATGCTCGAGCGTGTCAACATCCTTCACGAGCATTGATGGCCACCTCACCAGATGGTCCAGGTTGTCTTTACAGGTGGACGTGAGTGTGTGTATGTTTATCAGAAATTCTTACGAGAAGAAGGAGAGATAAATGCGTACAGTTCATTAGCCAACTGGGATCAAATTCCCGTTCCTCGCCGTGCCCGCTTTCCGTTTCCTCTCCTTCCCTTCTCCCGCGGTCCCTCCTTTCCTCTCTCCCCCATTCTTGGCTCTCCCTTTCCCCTCCTGCTCTCTCGGCCCCCTCCCCTCCTCCGGTGGGCGTGTGGCAGGGCCTCGTGAAGCCCCGCTGCAGAGAGAGCAGTCTGCACGCTGACAGGCCTCAGGGAGCCCGGCGACTGCAGCCCGCAGGCGAGAGGCAGTGCAGAGGCGGCGCCCCACTCGCTCAGTGAGGAAGGCTGTTTTTGGTGGCGACGGTCCAGGAAGGCTCTGCTGCAGTACTGCCGGGTGACTTGAGTCCCGGGCTTGGGCGCAGTCAGGCTCCCCAGCGGTGGCAGAGACGCGCGAAGTAGGAGAAGAGATGTGAGCAAAGGCAGAAACCTGTCATCATGCCATTCGGGCCTCTTTTCCCAAGAATTCTTTTCAGCTAACTTTTTAAACTTCAAAGCAGTATCTGGAGAACGAAACACGTGTGTCACAATTAAAATTGGGCAATGAAAATTACATTTCTTTTTCATGCCCTTTGCCCATTTTTTGAATGGTTTTAGACGTTGTGTATTGCAAATATTTGTTCAATTTTATCATTTGTCTTTTGCTTTTTACATCCTATTGTTCTTAAGAAAATAATTGCTCCTGAAACCAAAAAGAAGCCTCACAGTAATCTGACTAATGGTAAGTCATCTGAATTAGTAAAAAGTTAGAATGACTAATTTAGAGTTTTAATGTTATTATGTTGAAGGCATTTTGTCACCTTTGATTGTCAAACTATGTCTTAGCAATTAGAGCTCTTTGGGAACATGTTTTAATGAATGAATGGTGATTTTATCACAGGGAACATTTTTCCTTTGCAAGTGCAAAGAGGTTATACTCAACATCTTGTTCATATTGTTGATTTGCTGAGAAAAGGTTTCGTCTTTAAACAATGTAGAGGTTTTAACCCAATCCCTAAATAAAGTATCATAAATTCTGAATTAAAGGTTTTCTAGTAATATAGAAAGGTGAAACAACCCATTTGTACCTCATTTTACTATTGTAACAGTATAATTCTGTTTCTTTATTTCAACTTTAATTAATTCATTCAAGTATATTTCCCTGCAGTCCTCCCACATTTAGTCGATGTCAAGGGGGACAGTGTGCAAAAATTGTCTTGGAAAATGAAGACATTTACCTCCTTGGTCTGGTGCTGAGAGATCCCCAAACCCAAACCAAAAACCCTCAGCTTTTGGTAAGATGCCACCCTCGTGCCCCTACAGCAGTCTTCTGCCTTAGAGCTTCCGCAGGGCGTCCCCACGGCATGCTGGTCCATGCCCTCCTCTGCGTCACACGGCCCTCACGTCTCCTCAGCGCCTGCAGATCAGCTCCGTGTAAGAAAGGCCTGTGTGCACATCCTGCGTCTGCCTCGTGCTGTGTGACTTACAGGCAATGCTCTTCTCTAAGCCTCAGCTTCCTGGTCTGTAAAATGGGCGTGACCGAGGTTCTCAAAGAACGCTGGTGGGGAGACTGGACGAGAAAGCCCGTGTCGCCCTTGGCTCGTCTGGCCCAGGCGTGGTGCCACTGCGTGCCCGCGCCGGGCCGCCTCCCACTCCACACCAGTTCTCTCACCAGGGTCGGTCGCTCGCCGTGGTCCTGACGCCCGGCTCTGTTGGCCCCAGGGTTTCTGCTCCCCATCCCCCGCCCACCGCACCGTTTCTTTCTGCCATGAACACCCTTGTCCACTCGACAGCGGCCTTCAAGTGGCAGCCAGGATGACCCTCGTCCAGAGGATGCCTCCTGACCCAAGGGCCCCTGCTCCCAGGCCTTGAGCTCGTCTCAGCCACAGGAGATGTCATAGCAAAGCCCGTTCTTCTCTTGAGTTTTGGCTCCGTTGCTCACACTGGGCCTCGCCTTATAAATTGTTAGCTATGCGAGTAGCCTCTTTTATTTTTATTTTTATTTTTTTTTTTAGCCTCTTTTATTAAAGAAATTAAATATCACCCTCCCGGCCGTCTCCTCCTCTCTTTGCGATGCCTGCAGAGTCGCTCAGCCTTGTCCCACTCTTTGAGATCCCACGGACTGTAGCCCACCAGGCTGCTCTGTCCATGGAATGCTCCAGGCAAGAATACTGGAGTGGGTTGCCGTTCCCTTCTCCAGCGGAATCTTCCTGACCCAGGGATCGACTCCGTGTCTCCTGCATCGGCAGGCAGGCAGACTCTTCAGTGCTGGGCCTCCAGGGAAGCCCTTCTCTTTGGTGAGGGCACCATTAACTGGAATTTGCTGTTATTTCTTCTATGTTTCCCTAGTTTCTTACACATTCCCTTCCCCCAAATCCTGTAGAATATAGTTTGTGTATTTTTAAATTCACATGAACTTTTCCATTTTACACTGGTTATTCCTCAAATATTTATCAGGCGTAGGCGACCTGACGGCGGTTAGGCACGCGTCTGTGTGGCCCTGTCCATGGACCCCGTCTTCTTGTCAGCCCCCAGGTTCGCTGGGATATAATGGCATAAAGCTCCTTTTCGGAGTTGGTGCTCACTCCGACTTGCTCACCATCGCTTCTCCCACCCCTGCCTCCTCCTGAGCTGAGTGTCCTTACACAGTCTCCTTCTTCAGAAGCCGTCTTCTGCTGGAAGTCTGAGAGGGTCTTTATCTCACCTCACTCTTTTGTTCTCCAGCTGTTGTTTTCGAACATTTTAGCCGACAGCTCGTGTGTCTTCCACCCTTCCCTGGATGCAGAGGTTGTTGCCGTTCCCCCCCTCCCCTGATACTTTGCAGATATTCCCCCCAAATACTCTTAACATCTGTCTACTATGAGTAGGAGCAATCTCCGTCATAATCATAGAACAATTATCACTCTTTAAAATTTAGCATTGATTTAGCACTATTATCTAACATATACTCCATGTCCAAATGTCCCTCATTATAACAATAAAGAACTCTGTAGCTTCTTTCAGTCCTGGCATCCAATTAAGGACGATTCATCGCGTTAGTTTTCACAGGCTCTTCATCTTCTTATCCTTCATCTAAGAGTTCCTGGCCTTTTGTCTGATTTGACAGTGACATTTTTTAAAACTCCAGACTGGTTGTTTTCAGAATGTTCTTCAATCTTGAGTTCATCTTATTGTTTCATCTTTATTAGATTCGGGTTAAACATCTTGGTGATACTATGCCCTTCTCCGTGTGCCTCATCGGAGGCCACTTGATGTCTGTCTGTCTCATTATTGACGAGTTTTGAGAAAGGGATTATTTGGTTAAATTGAGGCTCACAGATTTTTCCACACGTGAAAATGCATTTCTTCCTTGTAATTAGCTGAAAATCTATGTGGCGATACTCTGAAGCTGTGTGACTGTCCTGTCTCCCAAGGGCTTCAGTGTTCCTTGATGACTCTGGCTTCAATGCTAGTGATTGGTTTTAAACTTCGAGTATTCTGTGTTTTTTAACTTAGCATTCTTCTATAAAGAACTGTTTTTCCTTCTTCATACCTCTACCCTGTAAATGAAATTTAGAATGGAATCGTGTGCTCTTTGTATTAACTCAGCACGTTATACTGTAACCCTTCGGTTATTCATTCTGATGCTGAAAAGTGGTCCGCGTTTGGCTGGCAGGGGTCCACTGAGTGTCTCCTATATTGTTTTAACACATTTTCGTCTGATTCTGGGAATTTCTCACTTTCAGTCACAACAAGGTGCTCACCTTGTCTTCTCCCTGCTCACAGCCCTGGCATCAGCCATTGTTTGAAGAGCCATGATTCCCTTGAAGGGGTATGGCATTTAGAAACCAATATCTGGGAAGTAGGTGTGCTCATTATTACTGAGATACTATTGCTTCAAAGCTCTTACAATGGACAGATCAAGAAGCCATATAAGATATATATAGTAAGATAATATAAGGTGTAATAATATGGTATAAGACATATAAGATATATGTATATCTCCTTGCTCTGTCCACTGAAAAAATAAATTTATACTTGTATATATTTTGTATATATATAATTTATACCTAAAAGCATACGTGTCTACTGGCACTCCTAAATTTCAGCTTAGTGTTGATATCACAGGGTTCTTTCTCCCTTTCCCCTACTACAGATTTGTGTCTCCCTTAACTCACAGTGAGAACACTGATTTCTGACAAAATTAATATATTTATTCATTTTCTCAGTCCTGTAATTCACTATAAAGGATTCACGCTATAAAGTGTTGAAATTGCCAAACCAATACCTTCTTTAAAGTCATTAGTAGAATTCAGGATTCCTTTTGTGCATTAAAGATATTGCATTGAGAGTCCCTGTCAGTTACTGAGTTCTAACCTTTTATGGATTCATTTTTTTCATCCATTTGTCTATCAGTGGACACAGCTGCTTTCACATCTTGCATTTCTACCTGTTTGGGGAACCTGCACGTCGGTTTCCAGGGGCTGTGCCACTTTGCGTCCCCCCCAATAGTGCAGGCTGCTGCTGCTGCTGCTGCTAAGTCACTTCAGTCGTGTCTGACTCTGTGTGACCCCATAGACGGCAGCCTACCAGGCTACCCCGTCCCTGGGATTCTCCAGGCAAGAACACTGGAGTGGGTTGCCATTTCCTTCTCCAATGCATGAAAATGAAAAGTGAAAGGGAAGTCGCTCAGTCGTGTCTGACTCTTGTCCGACTCTTCGCGTGGCAGCTCCCTATTCCCCACATCTTCGGCAACAACCATTGTGTGTTGTCTTTTAACAATAGCCATCTGACAGGTGTGAGGTGACACCTCATTTTTTTTTCTTTGCATTTTTATTTGCATTTCCCTGATGATTAGTAATGCTGAGCCTCTTTTCATGTGTCTCTTCCCCATCTATATGTCTTCTTTTGGGAAACTGTCTATTCAGGTCCTCTGCTAATTTATGAATTGGGCTATTTGTTATTTTGAAGTTGCATTATATGAGATCTTTGCATATTTCAAAAATTAACCCCTTATCAGATACATAGTTTGCAAATAGCTTCTTCCGTTTGGTATGTGGCCTTTTCATTTGATAGTTTTCTTCCCTGTACAAAAGCTTTTTAGTTTGATGTAGTCCCACGTGTTTATTTTTGCTTTTGATTCACTTGCCTGGGGAGAAACATGCAAAAAAATATTGCTTAGACCAGTGTCAAAGAGCTTACTGCCTATGTTTTCTTCTAGAAGTTTTGTGGTTTCTGGGATTAGGTAGTGTTGGTGGCTGCAGAGCCTTGTGATAATAGAAACCACTCAGCTGTGTACTTTCAAATGGTGACTTTTATGGTATGTGAATTATATCAATAAAAATATAAGCATATATATATATATATATATATATG
>SJXO01000342.1:768772-820214 GCA_006408615.1 Connochaetes taurinus
TTTCCTTGCGGCCCCTCTGTCTCTGCTGCCGGTCCAGTTATCCCCTGTGGACGCCCGCTCTCTCTGGCTCCTGCTCATTTCCTTGCGGCCCCTCTGTCTCTGCTGCCGGACCAGTTACCCCCTGTGGACGCCCGCTCTCTCTGGCGCTTGTAAGGCTCTTCCTGCCATCTTGCTGTCTTCAGTCTCACCAAGTAGTTCATTTCCTCCTGCTTGAGATTCACGATGTTTCTTAAGCCTAAGGAATCACGTCTTTTATCGATTACAAACTTCTTAAGAGTTCTTCTCCTGGATATTGTTTTTCTTTTTCTTATTGTAATCTCTCTTTCTAGAACTCTGATTTAGACATATTTTGGGCCTTCTTCTTTTACCTTACTTTCTCTTAGCCTCATTTTCATAGTTCCCGTGTCTTCTGTCTTTGCCATAGCCTGGGAAATCTTGATCTCTCTTCCATTTAAATATTTTCACTTTAGCTTTGTCTTATTGATATGTATCCTTACCTCTGAATTTTTTATTTCAATGACATTTTTCATTTGTAGAAGTTTTATTCAGCACTTTTTTAAACCTGCCTTTTCTTTTCACAGTATTTTATTATTTTTGTTAGAATTTCTCTTTTTTCCCCTTGTTTAATCATTTCAAACTTTCTTATTTTATAGTCTCTCTCAAATTACTCTCTTGCCTCAAGTTCAGGCGTGTACAGCTTATTTTCGAACACGCTGGCCCTTCTGATGGTGGCTGTGTTTTGTGTGAAGAGAAAGCGCGTCTTTGTTAGTTTCAGTTCTCCCGTCCACGAACCGTGGAAGTGGGAACACGTGGTTGCCTTGCTTTGTTTGTGTCTTGGTCCTGCTGGTTTCATTGTTCTGGTAACAGTTTAATTTAATTTTTCAGATTAAGGACTCCTACAAAACACAAGTAGTATTTCTTTGTCTTTTTGAACTTTCCTATTTTCTGGCATATACTAGTTGTCTTGTTTTTCTCTTTCAGACTTAGCTCTGACTTCTAAATTTCTTTTTTATGTTTCATCTAAACCTTTATGTGCTTATAAGCGGAAATGAGAACCATGGTAGCTCATTCTGCTGTGTAGCTAAAATCAGAGATCTTTGAATAGATTTTTTTTTTTTTTTTTAGTGTTTGTTTTCTTTTAACATTGGCGCATAGTTGATTAACAATGTTGTATTACGTTCCGGTGTACAGCAAGGTGATTGAGTTATACATAGACATATATCTATTGTTTTTCAAATTCTTTTAGATTATTACAGAATATTGAGTAGAGTTCTCTGTGCTATACAGCAGGTCCTTGTTGGTTATCTATTTTATTTATTTATTTTGATTTTCATTAGAATAGAGTTGATTTACAGTGTTATATTGGTTTCAGGAGTACAGCAAAGTGAACCAGCTAGGTTATCTGTCGTAACTATAGTGGTGGGGGCATGTCAGTCTCAGCTCTCGATCCATCCCTGCCCCCGTCCCGTCCCTTCCCACCCCCATAACCCTGAGGTCATTCTCTCTGTCTGTGAGTCTGTTTCTATTTTGTAAATAAGTTCATTTGTATTCTTCCTTTTTAGATCTTAGAACTAGATCTTTGTAAAAAAATCTTTAAATAGATTTTTTATTGTAGTAAAATATACTTAACATTGTGAAAGTTGCTCAGTCATGTCCGACTGTTTTACTACCCACTTCTCCAGGCCGGAATACTCGAGTGGGTAGCCTATCCCTTTTCCAGCAGATCTTCCTGACCCAGGGCCTCCTGCATCACAGGCAGATGCTTTATCAGCTGAGCTACTGGGGAAGCCCATATATAACATAACCCTCACTGCTGTAACCATTTGTAAGTATACAATTCAGTAGCATTAACTGTATTCACGATATTGGCCAGTCATCACCAATATCTATCCCCAAAATATTTCCATCGCCCCAGACAAAAGCTCTCTTCCAGCTGCATTAACTCTCCCTTCCCTCCTCGCCCACCACTCCTGGTGATCTCTTATCTACTGTCTATCTCAATGAATGTGCGTGTTTTAGATGTTCACCAAAGTGGAATCATACAACATTTGTCGTTTTCTATCTGCCTTACTTTACTTAGCATAACGTTTTCAAGGCTCACCCACATTGCAGTATATATCAGAGCTTCACTTCCTCTTTCTGACTGCATGCTACTCTGTTGAATGGATGTCCCACAGTCTGTTCATTCACTCACCTGTCAACACGTGTCTGGGTTGTTTGCACCTTCCAGCTGCTGTGAATAGTGCTACGGTGAACATTCACCTACAAAGGTCAGTTTTAGTCCCTGCTTTCAATGCTTTAGGGTAATACACCTAGGAGTGGGGTTTTGGTAATTTTATGGTTTTAAATAGATTCTTAGCAAAATGAAATTAATCACGAAAGATGCAGCACTCAAACAATATAGGCGGTGAGGGTCTTCTATCAGGTTGCTTCTATTTGGGTATCATTTATGATATTCAAGGGCAAGGTCAATAGAGTTTAGCCCAAGAATTGCCCAGTTATTGATACATATTGCTCAACTATGTACACCATCTGTATCCAGTGTGACTTTCTTTGGATCTAAGAATTGATGCTTTTGAACTGTGGTGTTGGAGAAGACTCTTGAGAGTCCCTTGGACTGCAAGGAGATCCAACCAGTCCATTCTGAAGGAGATCAGCCCTGGGATTTCTTTGGAAGGAATGATGCTAAAGCTGAAACTCCAGTACTTTGGCCACCTCATGCGAAGAGTTGACTCATTGGAAAAGACTCTGATACTGGGAGGGATTGGGGGCAGGAGGAGAAGGGGACGACCGAGGATGAGATGGCTGGATGGCATCACTGACTCGATGGACGCGAGTCTGAGTGAACTCCAGGAGATGGTGATGGACAGGGAGGCCTGGCGTGCTGCGATTCATGGGATCGCAGAGTTGGACACGACTGAGCGACTGAGCTGAACTGAACTGAAGATAACTTGATTGAGTGAGTGTTTATATACATACTGCTCATCTTTTATTCTTATTTTGGGGGGGTGGTTTGTGCGTTTGGGGCTTGGGGTGATGTAGATCAGGGCTAGACTCCTTTCTGCTGCAGTGTTAGCCCCGGCCTCTCTCATCACTTCTCTTACTGTGGCTCAGCTTTCCTTTACTTAAACACATACCGAGTGTCTAATTCCCTGCCAGGGGCAGGGACCTCCTGCCCAGGGGCACCGGCAGATCCCTTCATGCATGACCAGCCAGACGCCCACCCGCGGTGCAGTCAGGTGTGAGCAGGAAGCGTGGGGCACCAGGGAGCAGCACAGGACTCACGGCAACGACCCCAGAGCATGTGGTGGACACTTCCGGGTGTTCCGACCCTCAGTACACCTGTTACTACTGCCCATTAGTAATTCCTTCCTCTGTTAAGTACACTGATATCACCCTTAAGCTTATAGTTATAGTTGTCTTTTTTCCCCAAATCAGTTTAGTCTACTTTTGATGTGCATACGTAATGAGTGTATTTGCCCTGTGTCTTCCCTGGCCTCCAGAGCAGGCATAAGCAAAAAGCAGCATTTGGGGGGCAGGGGCGGGGCGTGGACCCAGGAGGGAAATAAATTATGTTTGGATGCCTTGGACTAAAGAAGGAATAAGCCACATTCGGGACATGGGTAGAAGTCCCTTGTATCTGAAGGTGTCCTTTCCACAGCGCAGGTCCTCTTGGGGTTCTCAGATGGTCCCACAGGAGACGAGAGTGAGGCCAGAAGCAGGCGGTCATCCTCGGCTCAGGTGGCCGGGGGTGGAAGGAGACTAGGAAGGCGGCCCCGAGACGGCACCTCTTAGCCCGTGTTCCTCTTGGTGCCCCTGACGGTTATGTATTCCTGGAACTGGCTTTAAAAATGAACAGGGAATTTCTTGGCACAGGTAACGGAAGGGTACGGGGCAGACTGTCTTCAGACACAACTGGACCCGCACGCTTGAGTCCCTTGAACTGGGCTTCTTCCCATGTCTGGCCCTGCTGTCCTCCAGTTTGGCTCCATTTTCAGGCTCTCAGATGTTGTCCAGACTGCTGCTGGAAACTGTAGCCTTAAACCCGGCTTGGCTGTGGGCTGGTGCTCCATCAACTCTGTGGTGACGCTGCCGGCCGGTGTTGGGAGTAGCCGGTGGGTAGGCGGGGGCGCTGGCCCTGCGGTGGCCTCTCTTTAGGCTGGCCTGGCCACCAGCCGTCCTGACTGACCTTTACCTCTTCACTGTGTCCCTAGCCCTCCCAAAGATGCCAGGCTGGGGAAACGCCCTGACGGCAGGGACCATCCGGGCGGCCCCACAGCGCCTGGTACAGGGTCTGCCAAGCATCAGGGGCACGTGGATGGATTCGTGTGGTAAGCACTCTGAGTATCGGGTTTCAGTTATTTTTCTAGGTATAAATATTTTAAAACTTACCACAGAAAAACTCAACGATTAAAGAATCCTCTCTTCATTCACACGACCTACGGCTTTATCTTTTGTACGCCTCAGTTGCTTAAAGTCAGGTACTTCTTAATACATAAATCAGCCCCTTTTGGATAGAAGTTAAATGCGACCAGACTGAAACACAGCCTTGAAAACATAAATGAACAGTAGAGGTCATTAGGCATCGACACCCCTGGAGAAATACCTCTCTTATAGGAGAAGTCGGGGGCCGAGGATCAGGTCCGTTTAAAATGTATAAAAACAGTAAAAGTGCTCAGGGATTGCAAGGCCGTCGGAAGGGGCTGCTGGCATTGGGGGATGCCGGCGTGCCAGCCCCGAGTTTCTGTGCAGGGAGAAAGTGACATGGTGCATGCCCCCCCTCCTTGCTGCATCGGCAGACAGGCGCATTGTTTTCTATTGGAATGTGCAGAGCCCAGAGCCTCTGTTCTCTCTGCAGCTCGCAAGCCTCAGTAGAGAAAGAATCGGAACGTTTCAAAGAGATGAGACAAAACGCGATTGTTCTGCCGTGCTGTCGCAGCGCCACCCCGCAGAACTGTTCAGAGCCGTCTCCTGTGAGGCACATGTATTAAGCCGTGTTCTGTCTGTAAAGGCTCTCGGTGTCGGAGAATTTGCAAGTGTAGGGAAAACAGCTGCATGTTGCCAAGTGTGGGCTCAAGAGGTGGGACCCTCCTGGCCAGGGACTCCATTTCCTTGGCTTTTTGGACGGTGCCTGAACTTCTCCAAGGTCACTCCGAAGCATCGACCGACTGTACCATCCTGTCCACGCATGCTGCCATCCCGGCCTGAAGCCTCCCAGGCCTCTCGGGTGGTGGTGGGGGGGGGGCGGTTCTGCGCAAACACACAGCCCAGGCACATTCCGTGCAGGGTGTAGGGGGAGACGTCTCTCTTCCTTCATTGTCCTGCAGGCTTAGCTTGGAAGTGGCCTCAGTGTTCGTTTCTGGCGTGCAGGTCTCCTGAAAGGCCAGTTCTTTGGCCCTGCAGCCCAAACAGCTGATGGCTCTTCCTCTTGCAGCCATCAGGGTCACTTATCCAGAAAAACTGATTATTCAGATCGTTAAATCCCCAATTAGTCAGGATAATCGGCGCTCTATTGTATTCCATAAATATGACACTGCTGTGGGGCACAGGGGGCCCTCCAGCGCCAGTGGCCCATTTCTGCTCAAGTTCACATATGCGGCTCCTGTGGCCCCAGCTCTCTGCAGGCTGGCTTGCAGGGCCTTATCAGGAAAGCATCCTTGATCTGTGCCAGCTCCCGATTTTGTGGGAACTGGAGTGGCCCAGCCAGGGAACTTGTGGGGAGCCAGTCTTTTCTAACTGGGACAAAAGTTGAAATGACAGGTATATAAAAAATGGATCAAGTTGAATGTACATACACGTGCATCCTGCTTGTCTCCTCTGCCCAGGGAAGAACTAGACTTCAATCCGCTGTTTTTCTGGACGCCAAAACCTGTACGTACAGTCCCCGACCTCCTATGGGTCAACTTACAGTTTCTTGACCTCAGGGTGATACTCAAAAGTGATACACAGTTAGTAGAAACCATACTCGAATTTTGAATTTTGATCTTCTCCCAGGCTGGCCAGCGACGTGCAGTAGGATGTCCTCTCATGATGCTGGGCAGTGGCGGCGAGCTGCGGCGAGCTGCGGCTCTCGGTCAGCCCTGTGATCATGAGAACAAACAGTGGACACAATTGCTGCCACTCTGACCCCGCAGCCCTTGTATTTTTCACTGTCAATACAGTATTCAATAAATTATTTGAGATATTCTACTCTTTATTATAATACAGGCTTCACGTTAGATGGTTTTGCCCAACTGTAGGCCAAAGTGTGTTCTGAATATGTTTATGGGACACTTGGTTAGGCTCTGATGCTCAGTAATTTAGGGGGGTGTATGTGTGTATGTGCGCTCAGTAATATCAGACTCTTTGAGACCCCTTGCACTATCGCCCACGAGGATTCTGTCATGGAATTTTCCAGGCAAGAATACTGGAGTGGGTTGCCATATCCTACTCTAGGGGATCTTACTGAGCCCACGTCTCTTGCACCTCCTGCATTGGCAGGCGGATTCTTTATCACTGAGCCACCTGGGAATCCCCTAGGTTAGATGTAGTAAATATGTTTTCAACTTAAGATATTTTAGACTTACAGTGGGTTTATCAGGGAGCAACCCTGTCATAAACTAAGGAAAATATGTGCTCTTAATGAAGGACAGTGGCAGCAATGGAAACTCGATGACCTACTGAAGTCTTGTAGCTGGGGAGCAGCCCAGGCCAGCAAGTTCTGTACTGGACCACTGCTTAGCCTGTAACTCTGTGTCAGGTGTTGGGGGAGGGAGGTCACACAGGATGTGCAAATGATAATGAATTAGGAGCAGGCCCTTCCCTGGAGGAGGTAAGGGGACCATCCATTCCCTTCAGTGTGTGTGGTGTGAGTCATCCATCAGAGGCTGCAGGTGAGTGACCTGAGAGAGTCAGTCGTGGAGTTCCCTGACTGTGGAAGTGTTTTAGATGTGCCTGAAGGGTAGGTGGAAGCAGAGATCTGGGGACCAGGAAGCCTTCCAGGGAAGGGACCAATGTGAGCAAGGGATTGTGGGTGGAGGTATGAGCAAGGGATTGTGGGTGGGGGTGTGAGCAAGGGATTGTGGGTGAGGATTGCCCCTCTACTTGGTACAAAAGAAGACAAGCGAGGCCACAGGAATGTGGATGGAGCTGAAGTTTGTTGTGTGACCTCAGAGAAGGGTTTAAAGATAGGAGCTCTGGGGTGACAGCTATGTTTTAGGAAGATGAATCTAGCACGTGGAGGAGGAGCTGAGGCATGGCATTTCTTAGGCCACAGGAAGAGAGCCGCCTTTATTCCTTCCAGATTTTGCTTTCATGTGCTAATGTGCATGTTGTAGATTCTGAGAGGGGAGGAGCTCCAGTGTTTATTTGACCACAGAACCTCTTTTTCTCGGTGACTGGTACATGGTGGGCCCTCAGCGTCTTGCATGAAGCAATAAGCAAGCACAACGCTGTATTCCACGGAACAGGGCTTAAGAAGCACTGCATCCTGGAGAAGGGCTTCAGCAAATGGAAGGACCAGTGAGAGAGCTTGGCAGTTACACAGGGAATGAAGATGGAGGGGCCACTCAAGAGTCAATGAGCTGAAGAGAGCAGAGCCAGCAGACCACCGACGGCCCCCAGCCCCTCCCCTCCCAAGAGCCCTGGGCCCCGGGGGCTCTCCACGCCACTGTCCGCTCCCCAGCCTCCTCCAGTTGAGCTGAGCACAGGCAGCCAGACAGACATCCCATGGAAGCAAGCGGAGGGGAAGCCACGGACTTGGTTTCTCGCTTTTTAACCAGTCAGTGTGGTACCTTTCTGCAACACCGTGTGTACTCAGGGATGGGAGCTATTTCTGTGTCAAGGCCTGGAGAAGCCACGTGGAGCCCCTGAAGTGGCACTGGGCTGGGGGAGCCAGAAAAGGAGGTGCTCTTGTCTTTTCTCCTCCTCACTCTCCTCCCTGCTCCTCGTTCAGATGATGCTCTGAGACCAAGGGGGAGTTCACGACAGGGGGACTCTAGAGATGGGGGTGGGGTGCAGCCTGCAGGAGGCCTGGAAGTGGAGACCCTCCGGGCCTCACGGGGAGCTCCTTGGTCCTGTTCAGACCTCAGGGCTGGGGTCTGTCTCTCTCCCATCCACTGCCTTCCTCTCCCACCTTAGCTCCACTCCGCCTTCATTTCCTCCAGACCACGGCACCGCTGTGGTAACATCCTTTCCCCTATAAGCTGTCTTCCTCCAAAGCCTCCCCGAGCAGGTTCACTGATAGCTCACCCTCTTTCTTCCCTGTGGGAGCCTTTGTGTGTATGCTACCTAAGGAGCAAGTGTCCCAGCCAGACGCCCTCTGCAGCCAGTCTCCAGTAGCATGTGGGCAGCCCTGGAGGCTCAGCGGTAGCGAATCCGCCTGCCAGTGCAGGAGACAGTGCAGGAGATGCCAGTTCAATCCTGGGATCGGGAAGATCCCCGGGATGAGAAAATGGCAACCCACTCTATTCTCGCCTGGAAAATCCCATGGACAGAGAAGCCTGGCAGGCTACAGTCCATGGGGCCCCAAAAGAGCCAGACACGACTCGCTGACTAAACAACAACAGTAACACATCCTGTAGCCAGGATGTACGAAAGCTCAGATGTCCCCAGGCGAGGGCCCTGGGCGCTAGGAGCTCAGAGGGAAGACCCTCCCTGCGCTGAGCGGCACCGCGGAGATTCTCCACTGAGCCAACCCTGAGTGGGGGCGGACACGGTAATAAGAGGTGGGGGGTCAGGAAACCACGGCACTCGTTTGAAGAGACCCAAACTCGTGCATCAGGCTTAGAGGACCTGCACACGGCCCACGGGCAAATTAAAGCCACAAGTCACACCGTTTATTTCCAGGGCCCTGAAGGGGGAAAGCTAAGACCTCTTGACATCCTTTTGATTTCTAACCCTTATCTCAAAGTTACGTTCCTGCTTATACACACACCTGCACATACGTGTGTGTGCACACACACACGCCTTCCTGCCCTCAGGGTATATGGTCTCCACCGGGAGATGAGAAGATGAGCAAAGTCTCTGTGAAACAGAAACAGCTTCTTTTTAAATTCTAGTCTTCTGTTTTTAGTTTTTACCTCTAGTTTGTTAGTTTCATGGGCCTCCTACAGAAGTCATACTTTTATAGGGGTTCCCCTCTAGGCAGAGATAAGATGGTAGCGTCTCCCTTGACTGGGTCACGAGCTGCCTTCCCAGCCCAAAGCCAGGGCATGATCAGACACCCCAGAAGTAGGGGGGCCCCTTTGTCTTCCATCCCCACACCACACTGTCTTGGAGCCCTAGGAAAGCAGCTGTGGTTATTCAGATGTGTCTGTAGGAGGTGACATTGGATGGTCGCTTCCACTGAGAGCCTTCCTTTTCTAGCTGGCCCGATTTGTCCTCTAATCATTTTCCACATACATGGCTTCTCACACCCTTTCTCTCGTGAGCACATCCGTACCACTAACAGTGTTATATTCTACTTCTTTTCAGATTGATCTGTTGGCATGGAATTATTCTATCTATTATTATTACCATATCCAATGCAATCATCATTAGCCCATTAACTCATAACTATTACTATCATAGCTAATACAATGACTATTAACTAAATATGAATAATGCATGCTACTACTAATATAATTACTATTATTAACTATATTCCATCTCACATGACCCATCTTTGCTGCCTCATCTCCCCTACCTCCCTCTCACCCTCTCCCTGCCTCATCTGACAAACCAAACAAGCTGGGCTTCTCAGCAGATCCTGAGTCAGATTTCCTTCTCTGGGACACAGTACACGTGTCAGCGACCAGTGAACGGCTGATCCGTCTGCAGAGGTGGCACCTAGGGGAACGGCTGGCTGTGTGGCCCAGGGGCGCGCACCAGCGCTGCTCTTGTCTTAACATCAGATTTTGTCTTTGCCGAGGCCGCGGGCTCACCTGAAGCTGCAGGTGAAGAATCGGAGATGGGTCAACGTGCCCGGCCCTCTGGACCCTTCCAGTGAGAACAGAACGGAGCAGCTGGAGGAGGGGCGGGCTGGCAGAGGGACTAGGGTGCCCCTCTCACCCTCCCTGATGAACTGAGAGACTTAGTGGAAAGCCTTGATCACGTCGAGGCTTTGACCAGACGTTGCCACGTGTTTACGCTCCATGGAGTCTGTCTGTGAGGGCAGCGTTGGCCTTCGGAGCTCTTAAAGATGCCCCTGACTCATCAGCTGAACTCGCACTGCTGTCAGGCTCCGTGGGGTAGCTGGAGAGTGCAGCCTTGAAGGGGCTTGCAGTCTAGCTGCGGACCTCACGGCATAATTCACTGGGACCAGCTGTGCGTCAAAGACTGCTTGAGACCCAGACTGCGCACACCATTCACATCCCGGACACAGACTGGGCCTCAGAGAGGCTGCAGCCCGCCCAGGGAGAGACAAGGAACAAGAGAGAGCGATCAGTGCTGCCGACCGCTGGAGTAAGCCCTGGGGGCTCTGTGGCCACCAAAGGGGCTGCCTAATTAGCCCGAGGGAGTGCCCGTTCTGAGAAAGCTTCACCAGGACGCGGTTCGCTCACCGTCTCAGGATGGAGAGGAGGCAGTGGCGAGCACCAGGTGAAAGGGCAGGGCGGGGGTGGGGGACCGCCTGCAGAGGCGGGGAGAACTTCCCTGGAAAACGGTGGCCTCACTGAGGCTGGTGGCGTTGTGTTCAGGCAGGTGATGAAGAACAGGTCTGAGGCTCAATAGGGGAAGATAGTGCCGTGCGTACTGAGACTTGTGGACGTCACGCCGTGGGTCGTGCTAATTCGTTACAGACTTTAGACCTGTGAGCGTTTTAAGGTCTTGCTGGCTGCAGCTCACAAACAGATGAAAGGAGGCTTTTAGCAGTGCATCGGATGAGGTGTCAGAAGCGCTTGAACTACAAGTGGCAAGGTGGGGACGGGAGGGATCGTGCCCACAAGTCTGGGGGAGACTGTAGAGTCAGCAGGAGTTACGATGCACTAATTCACGGAGCTAAAGCGAGGGGAAGGTCCTGTGGGAATTTCTAGCTTGAAACGTCTTCATTATTATTAACATGTTACAGTGACCTGTGGTCAGTGGTTTTTGACATGCCTACTGTGTTTGGGGCACCACGAATCACACCCGCCTGAGACAACAAGCCTAAATGATAAGCGCTGTGTGTTCTGACTGCTCCGCTGACCGGCCGTTTCGCCATCTCTCTCTTTCTCTCTCGGCCCCCCTGTTTCCTGAGACACAACAGTATTGAAATTCGGCCAGTTAACACCGCTGCAGTGACCCCCCCAAGTGTTTACGTGAAAGAAAGAGTCGCTCGTCTCTCAGCTGAAATCAGAAGTTAGAACTGATCAAGCTCAGTGAAGAAGGCCTGTCAAGCACTGAGATAAGTCAAAAGCAAGGCCTCTTGCACCAAAACTTCACCAAGTTGGGAGTGCAAGGGAAAATGTTTTAAAGTAAATAGAAAGTGCTACAGGAGTGAAGACACACACGGTAAGAAATCAAAACAGCCTCATTGCCAATATGGAGACAAACTCAACTGGTCTGCACCGCAGAGCAAACCAGCCACAACATTCCACTAAGCCACATCTGGCCTCGTCCAGAACAGGCCCTAACCCTTCAACTCTGTGAGGATGAAAGACTTGAGGAAGCCGCAGAAGAGGAATCTGAAGTCAGCAGAAGTGGGTTCATGAGGTTTAAGGAAGGACGCCTTTCCCATAAAAGCGAAAGTGAAGCCCCAGGGGCTGTGTAAATGCTGCAGCGAGTTTTCCAGAAGATCTGGCTGAGATAACTGATGAAGGTGGCCACCCTGAACATCAGATTTTCATCATAGATGAAACAGACTTCTCACAGAAGATGCTGTCCGTGCAAGACTTTCATAGTAAGAGAGGAGGAGTCATTGCCTGGCTTCAAAGCTCCAGAGGACAGGCTGAGTCTTGTTAGGGGCAAAGCAGCTGGTGACTTTGAGTTGAAGACAGTTACCGTTCTGAGAGTCCAGGGGCCCGTAGGAGTTGCCCTTAATCCCTCTGCATGTGCCCTCCAAGCGGAAGAACAGAGCCCAGCTGACAGCGCATCCGTTCAGTGTGATGCTCTGAATTTCTCAAGCCCGCTCTCGAGACCCACTGCTCAGAAGAAAAGATTCCAGGTATTACCGCTCACTGACAGAGCACCTGGTCGCCCAAGAGCCAGTGGAGGTGAACAACGAGATGAATGTTTTCCTGCCTGTTCCCTGCATGGCATCTGTTCTCTGCATGGCATCTGTTCTGCAGTCCATGGATCAAGGAGTAACTTCAAATTTCAAGTCTTGTTATTTAAGAAATACATTTCATGAGCCTGTAGCCGCCACTGATTGTGATTCCTCTGATGGATCTCAGCAAAGTCGATTGAAAACCCTCTGGAAAGGAGTCACCCTTCCAGACGCCATTGAGAGCATTGCTGATCCATGGGAAGAGGTCAAGATGTCAGCATTAACATTTTAGAAGGAGCTAATGCTGACCCCTCATGGATGACACTGAGAGGCTCAAGATATCAGTGGAGGAAGTAACTGCAGATGTGGTAGAAACAGTAAGAAAGCTAGAATCAGAGGTGGAGCCTGAAGATGGGACTAAATTGCTGTAATCTCAGGACAAAACTCTCATGGGTAAGGAGGTGTTTCTCATGGAGGAGCAAAGAAAGTGATTTATGGAGCTGGAATGCACTCCTAGCGAAGATGCTGTGAATGTTGTTGCCACGAGAGGAAATGAAGGAGCAACAGGGTTTGAGAGGCTGGACAGTGGACAGCAATTCTGAAAGAAGTTCTACTCTGGATAAAGTGTTCTCGAACAGCATGGCATGCTACAGAGAAGTCATTCCTGAAGGAAAATCAGTCAGGGTGGTGAACGTCTTTGTTTTCTTGTTTTAAGACTTTGCCAACCCCACCTTCAGCAGCCACCACTCTGATCAGTTAGCAGGCATCCACGTCAAGGCAAGATGCTCCACCAGCAAAAAGTTTCATCTTGCTGACGGCTCAGATGACGGTTAGCATTTTTAAGCGATAAAGTATTTTCTTATTAAGGTATGTACCTGGTAGCTCAGATAGTAAAGAATCTGCCTGCAATGCGAGAGACCCAGGGTCAATCCCTGGGTCAGGAAAATCCCCTGGAGAAGGGAATGGCAATTCACTCCAGTATTCATGCCTGGAAAATTCCATGGACAGAGGAGCCTGGTGGGCTATAGTCTATGGGATCGCAAAGGGTCGGACACGACTGAGCGACTAACACTTTCACTCTCACCTTGTTGTGAAGACACAACGGTATTGCACACTTACGGACTGCAGCGTAGAGCAAGCGCAAGCCCACGTGGCTTGCTTCATTGTGACGTTCCCCTTGCAGCCGGTGGCCTGGGACTGAGCTAGCCACGTGTCCACGTCTGCCTGTGTATGTCTCATACAAATTAAACGTGAACATTTTTAGTGAAATTAGATCATGCTGTCTGGACTCTTTTGTAAGCTTGTTCACCTAATATCTCATTATTTATACAATATTAATACCTACTTTATCACTTTAAGTAGCTGCCTCATTTCCTTTGTAAGCAGACATCACGACTCATCGACCTAATCCTCAGTTGTTGGACATTCAGATTGTTTCCAGGTTTTCACCATTATAGACGGAATGATGAGTATCCTTTTCGCTACATCTAATGTAAATATCGAAATTATTTCTTTACAATAAATCCCTAGGGTGGGACTGTTTTTTAAGCATGTTCTAGTGGAGCTCTTTAATTGCAAAAAAGCAGAGACCCAGACAAACCTGCCGGCTCCAGTGTGGAAAAGGGTTCAAATGAACAAAAGGAATGAGAGCATCTCACGGAGCTCAAGAACAGGATGCCCCCAAGCCTCTGGAGAGACTAAAAAATAAAGCCTCCTGGATCCGAAGCGCTTCCCAGCTCTTCAGGAGCCAGGCGGCCCCGTCTCTGCGCCTCTGTGTCTCCCGGCTCCCTCCTCTTCCTCACCAGCCTATTTTGAGGATTTCTTTTGCCACCAGACTCAGTTTTATATCACAGCTTCAGGGACTGACAGTCACCTCTGTCTCTCTGATAAAATTCTTAAGATGATAAGTCTGATTGGCAGATTCCTACCAGTCCTGAGTCCCAGCCAGTTAATTCTGGACAGCCTTGGATTAGTGGCTGAGGCTAGGTTTCAGCCGTGTGCTGGTGAGCGCTGGCTGTGGGCGTCTCCTCCCAGCACCATGTGCAGTGAGGCTGTGTTTGTATCTTCAGACCTGCCGGGGTGGGAATGACTGCACCAGGGAAATTGGAGGGTACTGCAGATCAGGGCCGGAGGAAAATCCCATGGACGGAGGAGCCTGGTGGGCCGCAGTCCATGGAGTCTCTACGAGTTGGACACGACTGAGCGACTTCACTTTCACTTTTCACTTTCATGTGTTGGAGAAGGAAATGGCAACCCACTCCAGTGTTCTTGCCTAGAGAATCCCAGGGACGGGGGAGCCTGGTGGGCTGCCGTCTATGGTATCACACAGAGTTGGACACGACTGAAGCGACTTAGCAGCAGCAGCAGCAGATCAGGGCCGGTTGTTCACTGCTTATCAGAAAACCACTGGGTATCGCATGGAATGAACCTGTCAGATTCCTCAAGAAAGGTCTGGCTGGTGACCAACATCCTTGGGATATTTGTGATACGGTTCAATTCTGTTAAAATTCTGTAGATGTTACTTCATCCTCTTCTAGTTTTAATGTTGTAGAGAAGAAGTCTGGAGGTCTTTGGTTTTCGTTTTTGTTTTCTTCGGGTTGATACCTTGCTTTAGTCTATCCTAACTCTTACAAGTTTTGCTTCTCCACGAAGCCCCCACATTCTACTGGGACGTGACGGTGTGGCTGTCTCCTTCTTGGTCCCCAGGAGGCCCTCTTAGTTGAAGACGCAAATCGTCTCTGCTCGTGTCTGCTGTTACGTGGTTAGCGCTCTTCTTCCACTGCCTCCAGCTCTCCCGTCCGGGGCTCCTGCTGTGCTCACACGGGATCTCCTGGAAGAGTCTTCAGTCTGCCTGTCCTCTCCTTATAGCTCATTTAATCTGTCTTCTCTGAATTCTAGGAAGAACCCTCAATTCCAGCCAGATTCACTGATTTGATTGTGTACACTATTTTGATCTGTTCTTCCGGGCTTCTATTGAATTTTTAATTTTGGCAACTGTTATTCTCATCTAAAAACAATCTTTTCTGATCTCAGATTATTCCATTTTCATATTTATAGTATACTATTGACTCTTCTCAACAAGTTTTTTATTTGATTCAGATTTTCTGACTCATCCAAATCGATTTGATTCAGAAACTTCCTGAAGCATTCCATTTCATAAAGGAGATGTTCTTTCAAGTGCTTTAAAATGAAGACTTCTCACGCTGGCCTTGGCCACACTTATGCGGTTCTCTGGGGAGTCCTTTGGACTTTTCTCCTGGAGTTAGGAGTTCAGATCAGCAAGCCTTTGCCCCAAGCAGGGCTCATTCACACCACCCCGTAAGAACTCTCCCGTGCAGGGTAGCAATCCTGATTTTCAGTATTAGTATAGTTATTTCCCTATTTGTTCCTTTGGGATTTAAGAAGCACATAATGAGTGCTTTCAAATCACCTTGGGGCAGGAGTTTGATTTTGCTTTAATGGCAGCATTCCGGGTGACTCAGGGGGGTGACCTCAGAGACTTGGGGCCGAGGGACAGCTGCCGTACCCCCTGGGAGGCGGTGGGGCTGGCTGTCGGGCAGCGATTGATGCTGGTGACGGACGCTGAGCTCTTAGGAGCAGGGGCTCACCTTGGTGGCAGTGGCTTGAGGAGTGTGGGGAAGGACGGGGTGAAGGCTGACTGTGTGCTGGAAGGTGCCGCCTTGCTCCTGGGGCACCTGCCTCGGACAGAGCGCTGCCCTGGAGATGGGAGCGGAAGGAGGAAGCCTTTCCCGGCCAGGGGTGCCGCGCTCAGCACAGCGGGGTGGGCCCGAGCCGGGCATGGAGACAGGGGCGCAGCCCCCAGGTGGGGAGTGCCCCGGGCACCCTGGCCACGAGCCCAGCCGCGGGGCAGCAGGCGGGCTGCCGGCGGATGCAGGCCCGTGCCGGGACACCCCCTCGGGCTCTCACATCCTGCCTGGCTCTCGGGAGGAAGATGGTCAGGACGTTTCCCCACGGGCCCTGAGAGGGACCAAGGCGGGGCAGCCCTCTTCCTCGGCCGCAGTCCCCCACTTTGTTGGTTAGTTGGCAGCAGCCCCAGCGGGCTCCCAGGAGCTGTGGCATGGTAACTCCCAAGCTCACCAAGCGGCGCCAAAGGTCACAGGGACGTCCTTCCCTCCTCGCCCTCCCCCTGCCCGTTGTAACCGCCCCGCATCGCACGCCGTCTTCTTCCCGAGCGTGTGCGGTGGGGAAGGGCCAGGCCTCTCCATAAACAGGCCCGCCAGGACCACAGGTCTGGGGCTCTCACTCCTGCTTATGGCCCGGGCCATGTCCCCACTGGTCCTCTGGGGACAGGAGCTGGAGTCTGTCACCTGCCCCACAACCTGCCCGGTCCCTCCTCCCAGACTGGATGCACCTTAGGTCACTAAGAGAAATCTGCTCGGCCGGAAGACAATGTCCTCTAATTTCACAAACAGACAGGATTTTTGAGGTGTGTGGGGTTTTCTGGCAGGACTCTAGCTTCATGTAAAGTATTCAGATGGTGGAGATTGTGGTTGTGATGAAATTCTTACCTGAGTTACGGACGATTGTTCCTCACCGCAGAACTGCAGGAGTGACCCTTATAACAAGCACATGCTTTGTCTCCCCTTGATTGCTGACAGCCACCGCTGTGAGTCCTGAGTAGAAGAGTATTTAGTGACAACAGCCAGCCTAGTGTTGCAGCAGGAGAAAAAGTAGGAAATTGATGAATTATCTTTCTATTTGCACCTTCAGAAATAGGTTAATTGTTTCAGTGACTGGCTCTGTCTTGATTAGGAAGCATTAATAGCAATTAATGATATAACTTCAAGAAAGGTATAGGAAAATTAATAGAATTCTCAGCCAACATAAATTAGAGTCATTATCTACTGTATCCAGAGCCATTATGGCTGCTAGGCTAGTTGATTAAAGTGCAAGTGGATTTTTTGGTCTGAATTCTCTAGATAACTGAACAAATCTTTTCTTTATTTTTCTAGTATAAAATTCCCCGTAGTGAGCTAATACTATTATTTAGTTCAAAATGCCTCAATTCTACGACTTAATTAAAAACCGTTCACAAGTTAATTGTATTAATATATGCACATTTTATCTACACGTGCAAATATTACTTGATTATGATGATGAGGTTTTTTTTAGTAAAAAATAAGAAAGAAACTGCTCAAGAATGGCAAAGAACAGTTCAGGTCCAAAAATTCAAAACTGCAAATGATTTTATGCAGCTTGAGCTCTGCTCAGCTGTAGGAGCAGAGCACGTTTTCTTTGGAAAAACCAGTAGTACAGAGGATGGCAGCAGCGACGGGGACGAACGTGCAGCAGCTCACACGGGCAGCACCCTCGGTCTGTCCCTGGGGTTGGGTCCATGAAGTCACCCTTCATCTTCTCATTTGTAGCAACCTTGGGGCTTCCCTGGTGACTCAGATGGTAGAGAATCCACCTGCAATGCAGAAGACCCTGATTCAGCCCCTGGGTCAGGAAGATCCCCTAGAGAAGGGAATGGCTACACACTCCAGTATTCTTGGACGTTCCTGGTAGCTCAGATGGTGAAGAATTCACTGCAATGCAGAAGAGCCTGGTTTAATCCCTGTGTCGGAAGATCCCCTGGAGAAGGGGGAATGGCAGTCCACTCCACTGTTCTTACCTGGAGAATCCCATGGACAGAGGAGCCTGGCAGGCTACAGTCCATGTTTGCAAAGAATCAGACATGATTGAGTGATGAACACGTTCAGTTTTAGGCAGGAGTTGTCTCACTTACAAATGAGGAAGCTCAGACTTGGAGATGGTCAGGAACTTGTCCACGGTCACCCAGCTGAGTGGGACACTGAGAGCTGGAGGCTGGTTGGGTGAGTCCCCGGCGTGTCCTCTCAACCGCTCAGCCAGACTGCTGTGTAGGGGTTGACTTCTTTGAAGAAGATAAAATTTGCCTCGCTGGACCCAACTCTGTCCCATCTGATTCTCTTTGTCAGTGTCCCCCGGAGACGCATCACATACAGCTGTCCTTCCCAGTGTCGGCGCCAGACGTACAGGAGTCTCAGGAGAGTCTAAGCCGCCTTAAAGCTTTCCTGAGGGCTGGGAACCGCTGTGTTTATCTTCACTCTTGGTCAAACTATGATCTAGGCAGAGTCAGCCTTAAAGCCAAGGCGTGCCGCCCAGCCCCACCGCTCATCACTGAGACCTGGCGGCTGCGTCCCCGCTGACCTTGCCCTTTGGCTTCAGGGCTTCACGGATGGTGGCCACGTGCCCAGCCTGCGTCCGCCAGACTGAACCCAGTGCCCTGCGTAGGCCTGGCACCTCACCTGTGCCGTCGCCTTGATGTTTTCTGTGTCTTCCTCAGGCCTTTCTAGCTCTTTCTTTCTTTTCTGGGGATCTGGCCACCAGAAGAGCATTCCAGATCTGTACTCTAACCCGTAAGGAGCATATAAGTGGCACCACGTGTCCCCGCCCCCAGGGATGCTTTTGAAGGTTAGCCTCAGGACTCTGTCAGCGTTTGCAGACAAAGCGACAGAACTGGTCTAAGCGCCTTCCAACAGACTGTTTCTTGCGGTGTTGCCTTTTGCAATGTATTCTGTGCGGGTCGTGTGGATTTGCGAGAAGGGGTGAGAGTGATTAGGGAAATCTTCGGAGGTGGAGGAGTTTGATCTGGCCCCTGAAGGATGTCTGCCAAACTAGATGACCTCTGAGGTCAATGGTGGATCAGTGGGGAGGGGTGGAGGGTTGGATAGGAGCCAGGCGCAGAGCTAAAGCAGCAGGGCATGCGGGCCAGGCATGAGGACTGACTGGAGCCGGGGAGGGGCGCTGGAGAGAAGTGGGGACGGGTACTCCGGGTGGGGAGCCAAGTGAATCCATCAGTGCAGACAGGGGGGCACCCCGGTGAAGACCACCTGCAGGCCCCCGGGGCCCCAGCAGCAGTTTGCTCCTCACTCGCATTGCTCGTGCAGCGGAGGTGCAGCGTGGGAGAAGCGTCCTCACTGCACGGCGCGCCCCTGCTCCACCAGGTGGGCCTCGTCCCCAGGCTCACTGCAGGGCACAGGGGTCACATGCCGGTGCTTGGATGAAGCTGCTTGGAAATGACACAGGTCCCTTCCACTCTCATTTCCTGGCCCAAACCAGCCACACGGCTAACTGTACTTGACACCTAACTCTTTGGGAACAGGGAAGGACCCTGCTCTTGTGTCAAGAAGGAGAAGAGAACTCAACACATTGGTGAGCCTCCATAGTGACTCCCACCCCAGGCAGAGGGCGGAGACTGGAAGTGCCAGGTCCTGCAGCAGCTGTCAGGGTCTAAGGGAGACGGGCTGGGTTCTGGGAACACTGGCCTGAGTTCAGCATTTGAAATGACCACTCTGGCTGAAGAATCTCTCAGCCTTCTCTCAGTGGGCTTTTATTTCTGTTACTTGTGCATGGCCGCACCTTGGACCTCTTCATTGGAGTTAGGATGGGGTGGGAGTTAAGAGCACAGATTCTAGTCATAAAGCCCTGGGTGTATATCCTAGCTCTGTCCTGTGAAGCAGGGGTGCTACCTTGTGAGTCTGTTTACTTATCTGTCAAAACTGGAACAACAAAAAATACATATGGTAATGGACACACGGAGACTAGCACAGTGTCTGGCCCATGCTAAGCAGTCAGTAAATGCGCTGTGATTATAATCTGAAAGCCTCTGCCTTGGGGTCCTCAATTCTGTTCATGGTCTTCCTTCCCTCCCACGATTCCTGCCTCTGCCTGTTTACTTCTTCAACACCGAGCTTGTCTCCACTGCCCAATTTGTTAGCCCCCTTCTAGCATCCCCTCCTTCCTCCACACCATGCTGTCCACATTTCAGTCATTTCCTGTGGCGTCAGTCCCCTCTCGACCTTCTAGCACGCTCAGCTTGCAGAGCTCAGCCCACCTTCCACCTGCTGCTCCTCCGCAGGACTGAGGCGCCTCCAGACGGGCGTCCCCCAGCATCTCTGCAGGCGTCAGTGCTGCACCGCAGCCCCTGGACTCACCCCAGGCTTCCTCCTGCCTCTTTTCCCTGGCAGCTGTCCCACACCTTGCCTCCTTCCACTGCCTCCTGCATGTTCATGAAGACAGAGGGGTTTGTGTGTTTTCTTTTATGTAATTGATAGCCACGTGAATATAATCCCAACTGAAGAGTGAGAGCACCTGGCACAGAGCTCCTCCAATTGCGTGAGCACACGTGTCACGCAGAGAACTGGACATTCAGGCCCTCATTCGGGGGCCTGGAGTGTGGCCTGAGTCTCTGCCCCTCCAGCCAGCCCCCCAGGAGAGGTCTGCACTGCCGCTCCCAGCTCCACTCTGAGGAGCAGTGAGTTGGTTGATACGTATTGGAAACTCACTGTGTGCTGAGAAGCATGATCTTTCCCCTTTAAGGAGTGGGAGCCCCGCGGCCAGAGCATGGCCCACAGGACAGGCTTCCTCGAGAGCTGAGCAGTGGGGAGTCTCAGCTCATCCACCCAGACCTGCTGGTTTAGAATCTGCCCTTGAACAGGTTCCCAGATGACTTGTGTGCACATGAAGGCTTCAGAAGAAGCTTAGAAGAGATAAATAAAAAGGTCTTAAGAACGTTTGTAAAACTGCATGTTGTTTTTCAGTGTTTTGCAAACTGAAAGTATTGATGTCAAATTAAGCTAATTAGTGAGGGGGTTGAAATTAATTAACCAGAAAAGACACTCTGAGGAAAATAAATTTTGTACCAGCCTTAGAAGAAGAAAAATATACGTATGAATGTATTTAACTTGTATTTTTAACATCATTTAGAAGGCCTTATCTATAGCTATTTCTTAGAAAAGCCTAGTTGTAAAAGAAAAAAAAATGATTCCTGCCATCTGTCTTACTGACTTATTTTTAGTTTTTGTTCCATCATTTTTAATGTAAATAGAAGCAAATATGCATGTATAGTCTTATTCTCCCTTTCTTCTACCCCAAAAGGAACATGCCATACTTGCTTTTCAGTATTTGCTTTTTTCATTTATCAGATCGTCTTAGAGGTCTTTCTATGTCAGTCTATAAAGAGCTTCCTCATCATTTTTTTGCTGCTGGGTAGCATCAAACAGTGTGGATGTACTTCCTTAGTATTTTTCTTTTCAAAATGATATTTAAAAGCCCTTTTCATAATAATAACCAGTAAGTAGGAGGTCATACCCCCAGAGAATAATTGCTAAACCTATGTTAAATTTCTACATCTTTTCTGATTCTTGTCAGGTAACCACCATATGTTTCGATGAGGGTTATTTTAGGCTAAAATGTTTTTCCCAAACAGTCCTTAATTTTCAGAATAAAGAAATAAAGGGAGCATATGTCATCTGAGAGAGGCACCTCTCACCTTGGGGGGAGGTTGTTTGGGGGGAATCCTTGCCTCATGTTCTTGCAGAACACATGGGGCAGACTTTACACTCCTCAGGCTCCCCCCTGCCTGCCCCCTGAGTTCCGCCCACATCCGCATGCTGACTGACCCCGTGCAGCTCAAAAAAGAGCCTCGTCCGAGCTCCAGTCCCTTTCTGCCTCCCACTCTGGGGGCTTGTGGGGCATTTCACTGCCTGTAAGCAAGTCATTCCATGGACCGAACAGAGACCAAGTCAAATTTTTAAGCAAATAGATGGCATCCTCTTATTGGAAGCTGTGGGAGAGGTTTGGTGGCAGTGCCTGTCATTTAGCGATTTGCCATAATTACTTTTAGATTTCCTATAAATTCTCTATAAATCTGTTATTCATGCTGTCACCCAGAAAGCGGAGCACCGCACTGCTTTAAAACTCCAGCAGGAGCACTCTCGGGGCTCATTCGTGTGAGCTGATAGTTTGCACTGTCCAGATTTGCTGAGTAATCATCGACCTTCTGCGTGTTAAATAGGCCCACACTGACCAAATTCTTCCTTAATATATTTGAACAATCGCATAAATGGGTTTAGGACTTTATTTTTTATTCATCCGCCTTCCAGTTTATGTGAACAGACTTCTTATGTTTCCACCAGCAGGGCACTCCCCTCATAAGGCTTGTGATAATCTAGTTGCCGGTATATATCTTCAGCGGGATCTTGGCTGTGTTCTGCACGCTTAATTCTTTATATGCACAGCTTCTGTTTCATGTACTCTCCCTCTTTCTGTCATCAACCTTAGATTTATTGTTGGTGCTGATTTTAGACCAAAATATAAATGAGATTGTGTTGACATAAAAAAGAAAAAAAAAAAAAAAAGAATCCTTGCTTCCTAGCAGATTGAGTGGAGAACCAGTTGGTTTAAATAGATAACCTTGGGTCATATCAGAAAATGTCTTGTTCTAGCTGAGTACTCTATTCTCGCACCATGGGACTGACTTTATTCATTTAAGGGAAGCTAGGGCATACAGGGAAAGAAATATTTTCTTCTCTTAAGATTTCCTGATTTGTTTGTATGTCTGTTGTGACACCCAAGGGTAATTCTGATACAGCAAGTCTAACAAAAAAGAAATGAGATGGGAAAGCAGAGGGGTCATTCCTCCGCAGTCGTGAGCTCTCACCCTTCACCATCAAAGCCTCCGTGCCCCGGCTCATTCTGCGGCTGTGCTTACTGTGGTCCTCATCAAGGACGATGCCCCACCGAATCCCCAGAGGTAGACAGGGGAGAGAGAGCACACGCAGGAGCAGGAGAGAGAGAGAGGAAGACCAAGAGAAAGCCGAGGCCTCGCTCCCATCTCGCCTGTGCCCTCCGACCAAGCGTGATGTTGCTCTCCAGCCTGCTTCCTTGCTCCTCGTGGGTCAGAGCTCCCCACTCAGGGTGCCGCTGTTGCTGTTCAGCCGCTAAGTCGTGGCGGACTCTTTGCAGCTCCGTGGACCGCTGCATTCCATGGGCTCCCCCAGAGTCTGCTCAGATTCCTGTCCACCAAGTACGTGTTGCCATCCAACCATCTCATCCTCACTCAGGATGATGAATCTCCAAAGAGGCTGAGCCCAGAACCTGCCCTGGTGCAGGGCAAGCAGTCAGCCACACCATGCAGGTGGAGGGCTCAGCCCCACCTGGCCCACCCGGAGATGAGCTGGGTTAAAGCCCTCCCTCCATCCTCCAGAGAGAACTGCTCCTTGATCCTAATGTCAGAAGACAGAACACGGTTCTATTCCCAGAATCAGCTTGGAATGAATATGGCTGATGGACACAGTTATTCATTGAATCATTTACTTACTATTTATTGTTTTGGAACTTTCAGTGCTCAGAGTTGCTCTATGCTGGTTAGGATAGAGATCGTAGAAGATGTTCTGCCTCTGAGTTTGCTCTCTTCTGAGATGAAATAAATAAGAAGTTGACTACCTAAAAACACAGCAGAGGAAGTGTTCTTCAGTACATTTGTATGAACAGTAGCGTTTAAGGTGGGAGTGCATAAGGAAACACCACATGATTGATAAAGTGTTCCTTCAATTCTGGGCAGAACCACCTCGCGGCATCTCAGTTTTATGAAACACTAAATATGTAAATGAGAGATTTTATTGGTTTTTGGATTTCTAATTTGAGAAGCGCTGGTTTTATTTAGGGCATTAGTCTCATACGGAAAAATGAAAAGAGGGTCATCTGTTGGTCTGTGGGGTGCCCCTTCCGGGAAGGAGCTGAGACCTTGAGAAACCTGTTTCTCAAAATATTGGCCCCTCGGTTCTTGATGTTTTCCCGTGGCTGGGGGGAGGCATAAAATAGAACGCTTTCAGTGTTATGACATTCCAATCAAGCGAAGTCTCCAAAAAGTGACAGCCCGGGGAGTGTTCACTAGCAGCACAGCTTCCCGAGCAGGCGTCTGTGTAACTAGCCAATGAATTTACCTTGAGCTTCAATTGCCATAATTTCTAGTCTGTGAGTTGAACAATGGTATCTGTAGCAAGGGAAAATAACTTCAATTTAGTCTGGTTCTCTAAAGATCCTCATTGTATTTTAGTGTGGTCGGGGGGAGGGGGCACGATTGTGATATTTCCAGATAACATTCTGTGAGCATACCATGACCCCTTTCTCTCTTATTTATCCCCATTTTTCTTTCACGTGCTTACAGCATTTGTTAAGATAATCTTCTGTTTTCTCCAGGGACTCAGGATTGCGTTTCTTTGTTCTGGGTTTTATCTGTCACAGACACTTTTCTAGTTACAGATTCTGTTTGTGAATCATGCTATGTAAAGAAGAGCTGATATTTTAGCAGGATCTGAGCCTGACCGAGAGTCATAAGCACGTCCAAGGAGCAGAGCTGTGCTTCTGTCTGAGAACGTACATGCCTGATGCTGGTCTTGGGACGAGATTTGATTGTCTTAGGGACAGATATTGATATTGCTTTGGAAACTGTAAAGTCAGATTCCATTTGGCAAGCACCTGTTAGGCACTTACTGTTTGCCAGGGGCTCTAGGGACTCTGAGGAGGACAGAGGCATATGCGGATCGCACACCTTCAGGCGTTTACGGGGCGGGGCAGCTGTGTGCTCTCACAGATGCCCTCCTCTGAAGGACACACATGTTCGTCTCACTGCTCCGCAGAAGCAGAGCATGGGCGCTCAGGGAAGATGCGGGTCCAAGTGTTTACTGAGAGGCGACGCTCAGAAGTGTGGGCACAGGAGACAGAGAAGGGAGAGACACCTGTGTGGGTGCCTCAGTGAACCCACCACCCTGGAGAGGGAAGCCCGGAAAGCCTTCCTGGAGGAGGCTACGTGCTCCCTGACCTCAGCAGATGGGTGGGGGTTCAGGAGGCAGCCGTGCAGCAGGCAGGGCAGGAATGGGGAGGGTTGTTGGAGGCATGGCACTCAGGTCGGGGGTGAGGGTGGCTCTGGGACAATTCAGAGAGCGCCTGGCATGTGGCCGATGACCCAGGGAAACAGCCCTGCTCTCTGTTCAGTGAGCAGATGCCCACTGGACACCGCTGGGCACAGGGTGCTGAGAGAGTGGCCGGGGCGGTGCCTGTGCTCCCGGGCGTGCTCTCGTGGGGAGAGACAGACAGACTGGTGCAGCTCGCGGAGGGCGCCCTGGTGTGGGAGCCCAGGGATGAGCGTGGCAGGGAGGGCCGGCCCGTCCCCGTCAGAGCTCCCAGCCCCCGGGGGCAGGCGCTGTCGTGTGGCTCCTGACCCAGACGGCAGGCCCACGGTCGTTACAGAAACCCCCTGTGGGTCTGACTCCTCCTCTGGGGGTCTCTCCGTGCCGTGGTGCTCTTCCTGGAGATCTCCCAGCCTCTCAGTGCTTTGGGTCTTGTGTGAACTCTGAGAAAATCTTTTTCCTTGGAGCCCCTCCAGCTCTGGGGGTGAAGGTGGTGGGAGAGGCCAAGGCTTCAGAAGCCCCCCCAGGGGCCCTGTGGTTCCCCATCATCCTTGCTAATAGCCTTATATGGGGATCAACTGCCCCGGTCGGCTCCACACCCAGGTTGCATGTTTGACAAAATTATTCAAGGACATTTCTCATAGAGGCTAAAAGAGATCTATTACTGCTCCTAGGGACACTCTCCATAATTTCAGAACACCATTTGGAAAATGGAACTAATCTCATGAAAAATAACCTCTTACTCCTCTAGCCCACCGAACCGCACATGGTTTTTCTCTTGGACATGCTTCTTCGGGCTTTGCTGGTGGCTCAGTGTTAAAGAATCCACCTGCCAGTGCAGGAGACCTGGGTTCGATCCCTGAGTTGGGAAGATCCACTGGAAAAGGACATAGCAAACCTCTCCGGTATTCTTACCTGGGAAGCCCCAGGGACGGGGGGCCTGACGGGCTGTGGGCGACTAAACCAACAATGCTTCTACTACTGTTAAGCAGCGAGTGCGCGCCGGGGCCCTGCAGCCGTGTCTATGGACGGAGCCCACCAGGCTCCCCTGGCCACGGGATTCTCCATGGGAACACGGGAGTGGGTCGCCCGGCCCTGCTCCAGGGGATCTTCCTGACCCAGGGATCTAACCCATGTCTCTTGTCTTCTGCTTTGGCAGACGGATTCTTTACCACTGGCGCCACCTGGGAAGCTTATTAAGCAGTGAAAGTGAAGTGAAGTCGCTCAGTCGTGTCTGACTCTTTGCGACCCGTGGACTGTAGCCCCCCAAGCTCCTCCGTCCATGGGATTCTCCAGGCAAGAATACTGGAGTGGGTTGCCATTTCCTTCTCCAATTAAGCAGGAGGCTTTGCATTTATATACTTAAATGAAAAGCAGGTTATCAGCTGTTGTGGGTCGCTGTGGTGTCCAACCACACAGATGCTAAATCCACACTCCAGCTCTCCGGTTTACCACTTTGCGCTTATCCCAAAATAAATAAATAAATGAATAAGCCTACTGCAGAGTTGCCTTTCACACCTTCATTTTTCTCTGCCCAGTAAAAAACCGATGAAAATACATTCTTGGTAATGTTCCATTCATTTCCAAATGTGCAAGTTCTCAAGTACGTTATAAATGAGAAGAAAGGAAAGGGCTGGGTTGTTTATCAAGCTGTCATATTATTTTATTTATCGTCTCTTGTCAATAGAAAAGTCCAGAAGTGTATTGAGATAACAATGGAAGTGCATGTAAAGATAACAGTGTAAATGGGACGTACTACTCTGTGTCCTCCCATTTTTCTCTCTTCCTACCGTTGGACAGTAAACAAGAACTGAGCCGGCTGGTATAGACTCATCCGGAGGGAGCAGGGAGAGCTTCCGTAATGGGGTTTGCCCCCGTTACACGCCCCCAGCCCCACACACACCCCCCTCCATTCCCCACTGCACCGCCCAGTGCCTTCAGGGTTGTGACTGGGTTCTGGCTAATGATCGAGAGAGTACACGGTGTTTGAAAGGACAGGAAAGCTTTCTTAGCTCCACACACAACAGATTATCAACCCAGAAACTTACACAGCCCCCTCACCTGTTCCGGGGCTGGGTGAGGAGAAACTAAAAAGTGAGTCTGGGGAAAGTAAAAGGTGGGAGGGACATTCAATTTAGTGAACATGATTTTTCCAATCCGGAGAAAATTCATGCTGTTTATTTCAGTTTTCAGAATAAAGTGCATCTTAAAATTGCCCAGGTTCTGCCTTGAGAAACTCACCTCTTAGAATACGAGAAAATGACCTGGTTTGCCTGCTGCACGTACACCATTTATTGTAGTACATGTTAACAAATAGTAATAATAATAATAATAATTTCTATGAGTTCTTGGAGATCATATATATTATATATATGCACATATATGGGGCTTCCCAGGTGGCACCAGTGGTAAAGAGTCCGCCCGCCAGTGCAGGAGATGCAAGAGCCGTGGGTTTGATTCCTGGGTCAGGATGATCCCCTGAGAAGGAAGTGGCAGCCCACTCCAGTTTTCTTTACTGGAGAATCCCATGGACAGAGGAGCCCGGCAGGCTACAGTCCATGGGGTTGCGAAGAGTCGGACACGACTGAGCATCTGGGCACACATACATGTACGCATATGTATGCACACACACACATGTATCTCCTCGTCTCTTGAAAGACCTGCGCCCTGGAGGGGTCAGCTCTGCAGGACTCAAGCTCTCAAGACGCCAGCTCCCTGCAGTGCGCACAGTGAGATGCTTCAGCGTGCAGGAAGGCACTTCACCCCTTTGCCAGGCCATCTGAATAATGCAGACAAAGCTGACAGACTCCATGTGGTTGCAAAAGCAATTGGTGAGCAGAAAAGCCACTCGATTTTCTTTAAGTGAAATGTCTCGGAGCTGTTTCACCCATCTCCCAAAAGGGCACCAATGTACCTAGTTGTGCAAGGAAGAAGGTTAAGAATCATAACAAACTGACCAATTAAGTGGTGTTGTTATTGCCAGAAAGCAGTTGAGAATGGTGGGAGGCGGCCGGGGTGCAGAAGCTGAGCTATGCAACTGAACAGAAGCGGGGCTCCTGCTGTGCGTGTCTGGTGAGCTCTGTGGACAGCGAGAGGCTTCTTGGTGGAGGTCAGGATTTTTGCTCATGTATATATAGCCCCGCGTTCCTTAGCAGTTGTTCCGCCAGGCAGACGCAAAGCTGCATCTTCAGAAACTGAGCAGAAGTGCCCTTGATTGTCTGTGGGAGGACTCCGGTCCATTTGGAAGAAACAACAGCCTGGGTCTCCTGGCGTCATGCTGTCCTTCTTGCCCTTCTTCCACTGCCCTGGCCGCCTGTCGCCCCGGCCCCTGTGCGCTGCTCTGCCTGCCCTTCTAGATGGAGGCACTGGGCTCCGTCCCAGGCCCAGGCCTGTCCTCTGATCTTGACCCGGTGCTCTCACCATGGGGTGGGGTGGTGGGGGCGGCCTCCCCATCTGGTGCCGTTGACCCACCGTGGACCCCCACAGTGCGCTCTCGCCCGCCTCACACGCGCATGCCGTCGCCCCAGCCCGCCCTGGCTCCTAAGCTTTCCCCCTGCTGCATGCTCTGCCTGCACCCAGACCTCTCACGCCAGAACCCGCGGGAGCACAGGCCCAGTTTCTCCTCCTCTTCCCCCCACCCTCCTCCCTTTTGCCTCCTACCATCTCCACCGCGGCTTTCCTCCCCCAAGTCCTTCAGTTCCTTACTGGACGAAGCCCAGACTCTGTAGACGGCCCCCTGCCATGGACAGCCTCCCCTGAGGCCACCCACAGACCCCAGCTTCCCCTCGACCTTCAAGAACCACTTCCAGTTTTCCAAACACGCCAACCCAGTTTCCACCTTCCTTTCCCGAAATGCCTCTGCCCCCCCATCTGCCTGGTGAACGCCTAGCCGTCTTCCCGGGGCCTGGCCCCAGCCTTGCCTCGTCCCCACCACGTCCTGCCATGTGCCCTGCCCTGCTGCCCGCTCCCCACCCCAGCTCTTCCGGTCCCACAGTAACCTGCTGGTTCTGCTGACTCGACTCTCTTCCTCTATAAACCCAAGCCGCCTCGACGTCACTGACCTCTGCAGTTAAACCCCAACCCCCCCAGCGCCACGCTTACAGTGCCTGGCACTGTGCCCCAGAAATAAGAGGCCACTACTGCTGTTACCACCCTTCAGCAATAAAGACCTGATAATAATGACCAAGCGTGTTCTGAGACTTAGTTCTTCCTTCAACAAGTACCCACAGCGGGGCTCCTGCAGCCCAGGCGTCTGTTTTGTGCAAAGACAACCAGCATGCCTGCCCTCCTCATCCCAGGGAGTGGACACCCCACAGGTCAGGACGCTGCCGGGCGGTGAGAGCCCACCGCCCCGGCTCAAGGGGGCCGCTTCCTGCTGGTTTTAGGTGCTGCTGCCTGAGGGCTTGCTGTGTTGCCTCTAGATGCGTTCATCAATGGGAGATACTTGGGGCGCCCCCCCCCGTCTTGGTTGAAGCCTCAGATGTGGAACCACTTGTATGGAGGGACCGTGCCTATGGAGGGACCACGCACCCGGCGGGACCGTGTGTACCGAGGGACCTTGTGTCTGCAGGGGAGGGACCATGTGTGGGGCCGTGTGTGTGAAGGGACTGTGACCACAGAGGGCCGACCATAGGTGGCGTGGGCATTTTCACCTGCCAGAGCCTGGCACCCACAACCCCAGCATGGCTCAAGGGTCAGCTGTACACCCTGAAGTGGATTGCTGGCTTGTACGGTAGTTCCATTCTCATTTTATTTGTTTATTTATTTTTTTGAGGAATGGGCAGCTGTGTTGAGAGGGGATTGTGTGGGTAAGACAAGTGCACGTCTCTCTTGGGAGCAGAGAAGCAGGGAACAAGCCCGGAGGAACAGCCAGAGGCTGCTGGCGAGCCTGGAGACTAACGGGCCTGCCGCCTCCGCGGCAGCTTACCGCCCGCACTGCCTTTACCCGGCCCTGCCCTCTCGGGCCCGGCGGGGCCCTCTTCCAGCTCGCTCCTACCTTCGTGCCCAGTCCAGTTCACCCACACTGCGTGCGCTCTGAGAACATCCCAGTTCCCGTCACACCTCCACCACCCAGTCCAAGCGTGGCCGTCTCCCACGGGCTCGTGGGGTCACCGGGCTGGCTTCCCGCGCCCTCCTGTGCCCCGCCCAGTCCCCAGAGTCCGAGCCTCTGCGTCTGTGTGCCGGCGGCTGGCTCCCCTCTTCGGATTCTCGGTCAGCACCTCCCGCCTCCCGCGGGCCCCCCTGGCTGGTGTGCCTTGCATCCATCCCCATGAGGCCGTCCCCCGAGGGCACAGTCTTGACTGCCGGGCATCAGGCATCTGCCCTCCATCTGCTGTATCTGCAGTAATCCCACAGCTTAGCAGTTCAGATACACTTTGAACTTTTTTTTTTTTCCTTGTCTGAGTGATTCAATCTTCTTTAAATGTACTTTTTAATTAAATGCAACCTAGACAGCTCTCTCCACTCAGCCTCTCTGATGACTGAGGGTTTCCTGTGGGGGAAGCCGGCTCAGATGGGGCCCCAGGTCCCCCTGCCAGGAGCCTTTCTTCCTGGGACTACAAAGCATTTGCCTTTCTGCCTTTGAAGCTGCCCGGTGCCCACTGCTGCTGACCTCGGCAGAAACCCCCTTCTTGAGCCTGTGTCTCCACCTCCTAACCACCTACACAGCCTGGGAGACATTCAGTGAAGATGCTACAGTAAAGTCTCAATTAAGGAAATGCTCAGGGGAAGGAGCGTTCCAGTTAATTTAATTTTTGGTTAACTGAGCACAACCAAAGTTTTTACTGAGAGGCGGCGGCATCATGTAAAAGAAAGATTATGAACTTAGGATGAAGACATTCGTGTTTAAAACCCATTTTCTGCCATCTGAAGTCACGTGACTTTGGGGCTCAATTTTCTCATCCATAAAAGGGGGTGCTAATAGCCATCTTACTAGCTTGTTGTTAGATTAAATGGGGCAAGATTTGTGAATGTGAACATGTAGCAGAGTTGGGCGGGAACTTGGTGAAACACGCTTTTCTTCCCGCTTCCCATTTTGTTTTCATTTTTCTTGGAAATAATTCTTACTACACTGGCATATGGTTTTTTAAACATGTTTTTTAATGCAGAACACTGGAGGAGAAGGTAATTTTCCTGGCAGTGGTAATAGTGACTCATTATTGTAGAATATTTATGAAAAATTAACCAATCGTTGAGTATCTGGAGCACTTACTATATCTCAGATACTGTGGGAATAGCAGAAATGAAGAGGTCATTTTATTCTTTTTAAAATGCCCAGATAGTCTTTGCACTTTTCTGCTAAGAATTGAATTTGGGTGGGGGGAAATGGTAGAAATGTCAGCTCGGCGGGTTAAAAACACACATCTGTGACTTCCTCTCACTTGAAAAAGAAGTAGAAGCCCACTGGAAAGCAGGCTTAGGTCCACGGGACAAGGAGGAGCCGCTGGGGAATGAACAATGAGAACGTCTGGATGGAGGAATAGTAACCTTGGGTCAGGGGAAAGGGGTCTCGGCTTGGGGACACCCAGGACAGATGTGGCCACCTTGGGGCTGCTGCTAACACAGCTAGAAACGGGGATCAGGTCATGGTTTGTGTCTGGAACAGTCTGCTCCCTACCTCCCACTGTGTGCAGAATGCTCAGCAGGTAAAGCAGATGGACGGGGGGCCGACAGACAGGAGAGGAGCAGTTCCTTCTGAGAGGGAACGGCTCCCGAGGAAGAGCTCTGTGCGCTGGGGTTCGAGGGCTCCTGGGAGCAGCCCTGAGCTCCCCACCCGACGGAAGCCAGGCTGCCCGTTGACAGGCCACAAAGTTCACATTTGGGAGGTGCGGCGGGCTGCTCCATTTTTAAGTTTGTCTTTGCTGTTCTGTTTAATCCACATGCTCACACAGGTTTGAGGATGGGCTGACGCCTCCCAGCCCCAAGTGCAGCTGCCCACACGGCCTGTCCTGCCGACCCAACAGCTGAGGGGCCTTGAGCTCCTGTCATCGCTGGGGCAGTGAGAGCCACATAAACAGAAGTCCCCATCCCATATGAATCCCGTTACCAGCAGCTTCCTCCTTTCCCCTCCTGGGGGTACCGGCTGTGTCCAGTTCGCCTGTCCCCAGGGGCGGTGGGCTGGGCGCTGGCCCACCGACCTGGTGGGCAGTCGGGGGCCTGTCTCCGGGGACCGTCCCCCCAGGCTGGGTGGCCCACTGACCTGGTGGGCAGTCGGGGGCCTGTCTCCGACAAGTGCTGAGCACAGGCGCGGTCTTGGGCGCCCGGCCAGCGGCGATTAAGGCCACATTAGCACCTTGCTCGGCGACCTCCCCGCACCCTGCCGCTCTCCTTCACGTTACGCAACTGTGTGCAAATATTAGCTCCTTGGGTCATTTCTCCTCATCAGCGACTTTCACAGATGACAGGCAGGCTGCTCATGTGACCGGCGTTCCCAAGCCCTTGTCCTTTGTTGCGAACGCTGTCTGTACGCGGAGATCTGACCAGCAGCCCCATAGGCCCCGCGGTGCCACCCACCCAGGGCGCCAGCTGTGGGGAGGGGCAGGCTGCCCGGGGCTTTCCAGGAGGCCTGAGGGTCCAGGGAGCAGCCTCCCGTTAGCGTAGTCAATATGAAGGTTGAAAATTGATTTGGTGGTTCTGCCTGCAGCGAGCTTTTTTTTTTTTAATTCACACGAACCTTTCATTCCAACATCTTGTCCCGGTGAGTCAGTGAGAGCGGGACTCAGCGCTGTGGGGCTGTGACTAGAGGGCGGTCCTCTTTCCTTGCCTCTCCTCTCTCCACGGCCCTGACCGCGCTGCCCGCAGTGGAACCGACCAGGGAGCCCCTCAGCCGCTCACGTGGGCGACACGTCTCTGCAGCCTCAGGTCCTCTGGGAAGCATTTTGCATTTGCCATGATGTCCACTTATTTTTTATTTCCAGTCTCATCTGTCTCCACCTTTATTGAAATTCCTGTTCTCGAAATGTTTGATCAGTCTTCGTTTTCCCTGGATAAACAGTAGTAATGCGCACTGTGTGTAGTTTAATTTTGATATTACACATATTTGAGAAAAGAGTTGCAAAACCATCTCATGTTTTTTTCTCCCTTGTCACCAGAGGAATGAGCTGAATTATTTATAGCTTGATACTCACACAACAGAGATGGAGTCAGGGTGTTTACACTTCAGACAGAAGGGATTGCACCGAGTGCTTGGTTCAAGGGATATGTTTGCTCCGGGGTCACATTCAGGCCCACATAAGAGAGTGGCCACTTCCCAACCACACACGTACCCATGAAAGGGCCTGACCCATGAAATAGTTGTGGAATTGGATGGATTTGAAAGTAGTGGCTAGACCAGGTACCTCAATCAGCAAAGTCTTTAACTGATAAATAAGGTCAGCAGTGGAACATGCTTGACCGTGTGAAGGCCGTCATGAGCACGCTGGGCAGAGGGGCAGCGAGAGCTCTGTTTCCAGGGCTTCTGGGCAGGACGTGGGCTCATGGGCTGTGGGCTCCAACCCGGCTCCTGTGGTCAAAACCGCCTGACCGGGACCCCAGGAAGGGCTCCTTGGGGCTGGGCCGGGCCCGGAGGTGCTGGCTGTCCTGTGGGAGCGGCCCGATGAGGCTCACGTCTGTGCCCCCTTCACACCGCATTCCCTCTGCGCCCCGTCTGTGCGCCAGAGGCCCCTTCAAGGCTTCCGCTTTCTCTGCCACAGGAGACGCTGGCGCGCCTGAAGCCGTGGCCCCGGTCATCGTGGTCCCCCCGAGCAACAGGAGTGTGGTGGCCGGGTCCAGCGAGACCACCTTGGAGTGCATTGCCAACGCCAGGTACGCAGCTGGTCCCCCACCTGCCGGGCGAGGCCCGCTCCCCCAGCAACAGCAGGCGTGGCCCCACAGCCAGGCCATGGGCACAGCGCATCAGGGAAGATCGCGTGGACCTTTCCCAGGCCTTGTTCTGCAGTATTTATATTGGATGTGACATTTATACTAGAAGTCGGCGCTTTAACTGTGGGTCAGGCGGAGAGTATCCTCTGAGATTCTGGCTGAGGAGCAGAGGGAAGCTGAGGCCTCTGCGTGCAAAGGAAAGCATTAACCCCTTCTTCTGTCGTCCTCGGTGCTCTCCACCCAGTTAGTGGCCGCCCCACACTCGAGTCCCTGGGATGAGGCCTCCCCTGTAGCATGTCCCCGAGCAGTATTTATTTTATATTCTTTTCCGGAGCCAATGGAACCGTTAGCACTTATGGTCCATTGCTGCTGCAATTAGCTATCCTTGCTCAGCAGCCCTTGAGCAGAATGTATCATCCGCGGGTGCCGTAAGGGAGCAGAGCTGTATCTGGATGGGTTTTTAACTGTCCATTGTTCAGCCCACTGTGGTTCCTGGTAGAATGATTATTGCCACCTCCACAATCCACAGTTACTGTCACTAACACCCCTCGTATCCACAGGCCCGTCGAGGAGCTGAGTGTGACCTGGAAGAAAAATGGAATAAGGGTCACCAGTGGGCTCCACGGCTTCGGGAGGCGCCTCACCATCAGCAACCCGACCTCCTTGGACACTGGGATGTACGTCTGTGAGGCGGCCCTGCCCGGCAGCGCTTTCGAGCCCGCCAGAGCCAAAGCCTTCCTTTCTATCATAGGTAAGGCTCAGACGGGGAGTGGCCCCACACCTCAGTCTGGGAAAACAGCGTAGTTAACTCCCGTGTTCCACTCACTTTATTTTTAACTCAGCACATAGAGGTGAAGTTTGCCTCCCAGATTCAGCCTGTTCTTCTTTCCGAAGAACATCAACGCATTCAATCCAAAGAGTTGATATTCTGAATACTTCTGAGAAATGTTCTGGAAACTTTGAATCGTAAAGCTTGGGAAATAGAGTGTCAAGATCTTTGGCATATTTATCGCTTCCGGATACCGGTCTTTCTGCCACGAGGCTTTTCTATAACTCTTATTTGTCTGTTCTGATCAGTGTTCAGAGATTAATCTGTTACCATTATATTTTTTACTTTCTGACCCAGAAGAAAGTCAAAGAGTCTTGAATGTTCCCTTTCGTTAAACTGAAAAGTGAGAACAGAGAGGTGTCCTAGGACCACGTGTCTTCCTGAAACCAAGACAATTAGGCGTGGTCCGGCTGCTCTAACCCCTGGGAAATGTTGGTGTTTAGGAGGTGTGCGTGGTACGTGGACTAAGGGGATCCTCCATCTGTTTTCAGGTTATGAAAAGATTGCACTGTATCACGAGGCAGGGCCCATAGTTCTCGCATGTTTTAAGCCCCTGTTAGGACCCACAATGGCTATGATCACCGTCACAGTGGCCTGTCCAGGAGTGGTGGCCGCTGCCAATGAGCGGCGCCCGCGGGGTCGGCCCAGGCGGGACGGCCCCTGCTTCCCTCGGAAGATAAGGCGGGTGAGAACGGGAAGGGAAGGCTCTCAGGAGCAGAAAGCCTCTGAGAGCAGTCACTCCTCATGCATTAATCACAAACCCTTAGTTTGCCTCTTTGCAAACTAAGAAAGGACAGAATCCTGTGTCTTCACAAGAAATTAACAAGAGTGTGAAGAAATGCCGCCTACCAGGAAGTCCGTGCCACGTTCCTTCCAGTCACGAGGAAGCAGCTCTACGGCCCGAGAATGACTCAAATGCGTGTGACGCCAGCCTGCCCGCCGCTCTGAGAGACGCTCACGAACTGTAAAGCGTCGGCGAGGCAGGCCTGGGTCAGATTCGACACCAGGGAGCCGGGCCTGCTGCCTTCCTCGTCCACACTTCACAGCGGGCCATCCTGCAGCCCGTTTCCCGAGGGGGACCCTTCTTCCGGGGGTGACCTACAGCTGTGTGAGTGCAGCACGTCGCAGGTAGAGCCCGAGTTAGAGTCTGTGGCGTGTAAGTCCCCGGCAGACGGGGCTGTACGTGTTAGAACGGCGGTTGTCATTGCTCACTCACTCGGTCACGTACGACTCTGCGACCCTATGGACGGCGCGCCAGGCCTCCCCGTCCTTCACCGTCTCCCAGAGCACGCGCGAACTCGTGTCCATCGAGTCGGTGATGCCATCCAACCGTCTCATCCTCTCTCGTCCCCTTCTGCTCCTGCCTTCAATATTTCCCAGCATCAGGGTCTTTTCTGATGAGTCGGCTCTTTGCATCAGATGGCCAAAGTATTTAAACAAGAGAAGAAATTTATCTCCCTGTGAACTAGAACATTTGTTTCCGTCCTAACTCCCTTTTAAAAATATTTAAATCAGTCACAGGAACTTGGTTCTGCATTTCCATCTGGATTCCAGAGCAGATTGTTACTGTATTCTCCGAGTTGCCACCTCTCCGTATTCCAGCTTTTAAAGATACACGGACATACTTGCATCTTTATGATGTTGACTTAAATCCCCTTTATTCATAAGAATTTGCTGTGACAGGTGGGATTTTGTGGTTAAGTCCTGGGAAGGCTCTGAAGAGCCTCTGTTAGTTCAGAGTGATTTGGGAGATTACAGCCCCGAGCCCCGAGACAGTGGAGGGAGGGGTCCTCCAGAAACATGGGGCCCGGCTCTGCGGTGCTGTCACGGGGGGAACCGTGTGGGCAGCCATCGCCATGAACATGCAGATGAAAGGGAGCAGACCCAGGCTGGCTCCGCGTTGCTCTGTTTCATACTGGTGAGACCAGACAGGCGAGTTGTGGCTGCGTACCCCGCCCGCCAGCTCCCCCACCGGGTTGCCTCATTTCTGAGGTTTAAACAGGAATATGGGATCTGACTACAGCAGTGTCATGGGCGTGCCTCTCCTGGGGAAGGTGACCTCCTAGGCTTGGCGATCCATGTTCTCCTCCACCTGCCCTGGCTCAGAGTCCATTTCCTTTTGTGCCCACTGTCTGGGTGTCAGGGTGTCCAGTGTGTGGAGCCCAGGGTGCCTGCTGTCTGGGTGTCAGGGTGTTCAGTGTGTGGGGTCAAGGTGCCCACTGTCTGGGGCCTGGGTGCCCGCTGTCTGGGTGTCAGGGTGTCCAGTGTGTGGGGCCCTGGGTGCCCGCTGTCTGGGGCCTGGGTGCCCACTGTCTGGGGTCAGGGTGCCCACTGTCTGGGGCCTGGGTGCCCGCTGTCTGGGTGTCAGGGTGTCCAGTGTGTGGGGCCCTGGGTGCCCGCTGTCTGGGGCCTGGGTGCCCACTGTCTGGGGTCTGGGTGCCCACTGTCTGGGGCCTGGGTGCCCGCTGTCTGGGTGTCAGGGTGTCCAGTGTGTGGGGCCCTGGGTGCCCGCTGTCTGGGGCCTGGGTGCCCACTGTCTGGGGTCAGGGTGCCCACTGTCTGGGGCCTGGGTGCCCGCTGTCTGGGTGTCAGGGTGTCCAGTGTGTGGGGCCCTGGGTGCCCGCTGTCTGGGGCCTGGGTGCCCACTGTCTGGGGTCTGGGTGCCCACTGTCTGGGGCCTGGGTGCCCGCTGTCTGGGTGTCAGGGTGTCCAGTGTGTGGGGCCCTGGGTGCCCGCTGTCTGGGGCCTGGGTGCCCACTGTCTGGGGTCAGGGTGCCCACTGTCTGGGGCCTGGGTGCCCGCTGTCTGGGTGTCAGGGTGTCCAGTGTGTGGGGCCCTGGGTGCCCGCTGTCTGGGGCCTGGGTGCCCACTGTCTGGGGTCTGGGTGCCCACTGTCTGGGGCCTGGGTGCCCGCTGTCTGGGTGTCAGGGTGTCCAGTGTGTGGGGCCCTGGGTGCCCGCTGTCTGGGGCCTGGGTGCCCACTGTCTGGGGTCAGGGTGCCCACTGTCTGGGGCCTGGGTGCCCGCTGTCTGGGTGTCAGGGTGTCCAGTGTGTGGGGCCCTGGGTGCCCGCTGTCTGGGGCCTGGGTGCCCACTGTCTGGGGCCTGGGTGCCTGCTGTCTGGGGTCAGGGTGCCCACTGTCTGGGGCCTGGGTGCCCGCTGTCTGGGTGTCAGGGTGTCCAGTGTGTGGGGTTAGGGTGCCCACTGTCTGGGGCCTGGGTGCCCGCTGTCTGGGGCCTGGGTGCCCGCTGTCTGGGGCCTGGGGGCCTGCTCTCTGGGGTCAGGGTGTTCAGTGTGTGGGGCCTGGGTGCCCATTGTCTGGGGCCTGGGTGCCCACTGTCTGGGGTCAGGGTGTTCAGTGTGTGGGGCCAGTGCTCCCGCTGTCTGGGGCCTGGGTGCCCACTCTCTGGGGCCTGGGTGCCTGCTATCTGGGGTCAGGATGTTCAGTGTGTGGGGCCAGTGCTCCCGCTGTCTGGGGCCTGGGTGCCCACTCTCTGGGGCCTGGGTGCCTGCTATCTGGGGTCAGGATGTTCAGTGTGTGGGGCCAGTGCTCCCGCTGTCTGGGGCCTGGGTGCCCACTCTCTGGGGCCTGGGTGCCTGCTATCTGGGGTCAGGATGTTCAGTGTGTGGGGCCAGTGCTCCCGCTGTCTGGGGCCTGGGTGCCCACTCTCTGGGGCCTGGGTGCCTGCTATCTGGGGTCAGGATGTTCAGTGTGTGGGGCCAGTGCTCCCGCTGTCTGGGGCCTGGGTGCCCACTCTCTGGGGCCTGGGTGCCTGCTATCTGGGGTCAGGATGTTCAGTGTGTGGGGCCAGTGCTCCCGCTGTCTGGGGCCTGGGTGCCCACTCTCTGGGGCCTGGGTGCCTGCTATCTGGGGTCAGGATGTTCAGTGTGTGGGGCCAGTGCTCCCGCTGTCTGGGGCCTGGGTGCCCACTCTCTGGGGCCTGGGTGCCTGCTATCTGGGGTCAGGATGTTCAGTGTGTGGGGCCAGTGCTCCCGCTGTCTGGGGCCTGGGTGCCCACTCTCTGGGGCCTGGGTGCCTGCTATCTGGGGTCAGGATGTTCAGTGTGTGGGGCCAGTGCTCCCGCTGTCTGGGGCCTGGGTGCCCACTGTCTGGGGTCAGGGTGCCCACTGTCTGGGGCCTGGGTGCCCGCTGTCTGGGTGTCAGGGTGTCCAGTGTGTGGGGCCCTGGGTGCCCGCTGTCTGGGGCCTGGGTGCCCACTGTCTGGGGCCTGGGTGCCCACTGTCTGGGGCCTGGGTGCCCGCTGTCTGGGGCCTGGGTGCCCACTGTCTGGGGCCTGGGTGCCCACTGTCTGGGGCCTGGGTGCCCGCTGTCTGGGGTCAGGGTGCCCGCTGTCTGGGGCCTGGGTGCCTGCTGTCTGGGGTCAGGATGTTCAGTGTGTGGGGTCAGGGCTCCCGCTGTCTGGGGCGTGGGTGTCCAGTGCGAGGGGCCAGGGCACCTGCCGCGTGACAGGTTGGAAGTGCTGGAGTTAACCCCCCAGGAGCATGTTTGTCCAGCACTGTGTGGCCTGGTGGGGAGGAGGGGGAACTGAGAGACCAGGAAGATGCATGTCCATCCCGAAAGGAGTGTTAGGCTCCTGAGGCCTGTGGTCATCTCCTCTCTCCCCTCAGGTAGGGGGTTTCTAAGTGTCGTCTCGGAAATTATACCAAGTCCAAAAAACACAGAGATGACACATTCTTCCTTGAAGCAGCATCCAGCTGGCTGGAAGACCATCGTCTGTGTACATCACAGAGATTTGGGTCATCGGCCCCCAGGGCACGTGGCCGAGGTGAGGGGGGTGGGTAGACCCAGCCCGCGGAGGTCAGGGAGGCTCTAAAGAAGGAGCAGGAGGTCTGGCCCTGCAGATCGAGTCTGAATTTTCCAGCGAAGCGACTTGAGTAAGACATTCCCTGCGAAGGAACCAGGACGAGTGGGCGGCCTCTGTGTCGCTCAGGTGAGAAAGGATCACAAACTCAACACCTTAAACTGACACAGACGTGTCACTTCCCAGTTCCCGGCCTCCGAAGGCTGCGGCCAAGGCCGCGCTGGGCTGGGCTGTGTCCAGAAGCTCTGAGAGGGTCCACCTCCTGGCTTGCCCAGGGGCTGGCAGATTCAGCTCACGGGGCTGTGGAACTGGACCTTGTTTCCTTCCGAGCTGTTGGAGGGTCATTCTTGGGTTCTGGAGACAGCCAGCATCCCTGGCCACAGCCACCTCCATCTTCAGAGTCAGCAGCAGGCCGGGTCCTCATGCCACAGACCTCTGACCTCCCCTCCTGCCGTCCCTCTCGCTTCCAGCCAGAGAAGGTTCTCTGCTTTTAAGGGTTCCTGTGATGAGGATGGGTCCACCCAGCGGATCTAACGTCTCCCCATTTTTAGATTGATGACCTCAATGACGTCAGCAGAGCCCCCGTGCCATGCGGTGTAGCGTGTTCTCAGGCACTGCTGACTGGGGGAGGACACCTCTGGGGGGCGTCCTTCCCACCCCAGTGGACAGAGGCACCAGCGTGTGGATGATGGTGGCGAGTCAAGGGCCCACCCTGGGCTCTGCCGTTTCCTGAGATGGTGGCTCTGGGGGTGAGGTGGGGGATGGATGGCTGAGGGGGTGTCTTGGGGCTGTGCAGTGAGCCCTGCTCAGGACGGTCCCTGCAGCTCAGGCCGAGGGGTGCAGGGAGGGCAGAAGCCGAAGCCTAGCGTCAGGGGCGGGAGAGCCGGAGGGTTCCTCACAGGGCGCTCCCCGGGGGCATCCCCGCCTCCAGCTCTGAGGAGCTTCTGCTGATTGGAAGGTCAGGCCCTCTGCCTGTGGCCCCTGGCAGAGGTCAGAGACCATCTGCACGGCCGGCCTAACTCACCATGTCCACGGGACAGGAACGTTTTCCTGATGTCTGCATACTGCTTCAAAAGAGACAGTTTAGTTTCAATCCCCAGTTTTACTGGCTGCAGTTGTGATCTGCTTTTAGAAGTCGAGTGTGAGCCTTCGTTGGCAGGGTACCCTTTCTGTAACAGGGTTGTTGCCGATGAGCTAGGACACGCACCGGCCCCGAGAAGTCCACGGCGGGGCTGCCTCGTTCACAGCAGACTCTTGCCGCCAGGCACCTCAGTGTTTCTTGGTTGATGTGCCCGGTACTCTCCCTGCCTGTTCTCCTTGTAGCTGACAAGTAGCTGAGGGTGGAGAGGAGAGTCTTCCGAGCATTTCAGGGCTGCTGGAGGACGGGAGGGGGGGAGAGATAACGGGCAGAGGCGGGGCACGGTGTGATGACCATCGGAAGCCGGGAGGCTCTGAGGCCTGCTGGCAGCCCTGCGTGTTCAGCCACCTAGAAGGCTTTCTGGAAAAGGCAGGAGAATCAGTGAATGAGCGAGAAGACCTGGCCTCCCTGGATTCGGCCTCTGAACCCTGCCTGGGGTTCGGCAGCAGAGGAGACATGCTTGGCCAGCTCTGGAGGCCACTCTCCCAGACACGCCCAGGGAGCCTCGGGGTCACAGAGCACGCGGAGCTGGGCACCAGGGCGCTGGCCAGGCAGGGGCGCCTGCGCTCGGAGCAGAGCGGCCTGGCCAGGCACCTGCAGCTCCAGAGCCAGGCCTGTGGCCAGCCTGGGCCAGCCGCGGGCCACTGTGTGACGACGGCCCCTCGCCTCTGAGCCCAGGCGGGCTGCTCCCCGGCGTCTGGGAGCCCCGGACACTGCGGAGCCAGGGGAGCAGCCCCAGGACACCGCTCGGCGAGCGAGTCAGCATCTGCAGGCTGCACCTCTGGGCGTCTGGTCCCGCAGGTGCTGAGCATCTTACATGTGGGGTTTTACCGTCAAAGTGTGACTCCTCTCGGGAGACCCTCAAGGGATGCTGAATGAGAAAAGCCGGTTCCACACGGCCAGTACTGTGTGATTCCATGTGTGTAACGTTCTTGAAATGACAGCAGTAAAGAGATGGAGAGCAGTTGAGGGTTACCAGAGATCCCGGGTTGGGCACTGGGGTGGGCGTAGTTACAGAAGGGCAGCGTGGAGGGTGGACGCGTTCCGCATCTCGACTGCGGGGTGGGTGCAGACCCCCATGAGTTGTAACAGTGCGTGGGACCAAATACGTACACGTGTGCACGGGGAACACATGGGAGACAGGCAAGACTGGAGGGGTGGGTGCCGAACACGCGAGGTGCCCCTTTCCCTGCGAGCATCGGGAAACCGAGAGTAGAGGACGCGGGGGCTCTCTCTCTTATCACAGCTGTGTGGGTCTCTCCGGTGATCCCAAAGCAAAATGTGGTCAATCGCAGCAGATGCTGATGTTTCAACTTCGATCTTTTCCTTTCCCCTCACCTCCCTGTAACCAGACAACAGGGGTAGGAATTGACGTCAGCATCCACGATGACTGCGGGGCCCGGGCAGGGCGCAGCCGCCGGGTCGTTAGACTGTCGTCTGTTCCTGCTGCCGGGTGGTTGGTGCTGCTGGCGTCGCTACTGACGAAGGAGACGTGGTGGAGGGTGCGTGTGTGAGGGTGCGTGTGTGCGTAGTTGAAGACCAGCCTGCTGACGGGGAATCTGCAGTATTCTTCGAGGCCTGGTCTACACACACACAGCCAGGTGGAGAGTCTGCCCCCATCTGCAGCCGTGGCCTCGGCCAGACGGGCTGCTTCCAGCAGGTCGTTGCTGCCCGAGCGAAGCGGAAATTGCAGGATTGACACCTGCCTGCTTCCAGGGAGGGGCTTGCGGCTGAAACACTGAGGCTCTCATTTCTCTGTTTCCTCCTTTAGGTCCCCCTGTTTAAAGATCTAGTCAGTACAGAAGGCAGGCCAAGCTATAGTGTCCACAGTCACACAGTCAGAGTTGGAAACAAACCTGTCTGGAAGACAGTACCCAGAAATTATCACAAGGAAAGCGAAGGACCAGCCGTGGTTATCATGATAATGAAGACGCTACTACCTTAATACTCGACAAACTTGGCCATGCCAATGTTGAATTCCTGCTAAATAAACCAAGAAAAATACCGCAATTTACTCTCCAAGGAAATTCATTGTTTAATACAGCTACTGCTCTTCTGCTGTTCATCCAACCGCAGGCGGGCGGGCCGGGTGTCTGGAGATATGCAAGTGGTTGTGTTTCCTTTGCTGCTGAAGATGGATGAGAGGTCCATTTCCTTTCTTCTCTTAACTATGATTTTGCCTTCCACTGAAGTATTAAATCTATATTTTGGAGAAGAACTGCTAAGACTTTGAAAAATACGTTAATAGGCTGCCCCATTCCCTAATATAGGCCGGGCACCTGCCTGTGGTGCTTTATTTGACAGATTTCGTGAGTTGTTGTTTAGTTTAGGCACTGAAGCAAACTAGCCTATAAAATACTGTGCTGTAAATATAAACCTGTATGAACCTCATGGGATAGTCCTTCTAAAATGTGAATTAAGATATTCCATGATTCAGACCCATAAACTGGAAAGTAGCCATTGCCCTGAGTAGTAATTTGCTTTCTGAAACCTTGGACTGTAAATTGCCTTTGGACCCTGCTCACTGAATTCTGAGTTTGTGTGCACGATGGTAGGTAGCTAATGAAGTTTTCAAAAATAGTTCTATAAAAGGAGTACAAACTCTTTCAGGCTGTAAGGGTCTTCTGAAATATATCTCTTTGGCTTAGGGGCTGTTTTGGTTTTTTTCTTGTTTAAAGAGCCACCCTATTTTACCGTGGAACCCGAGAGTCGGATATTAGCGGAAGTGGAAGAAAACGTGGACATTGTGTGTGAAGCCGTGGGTGAGTGAGGGGAGCCTTGGGGGGTGCAGGTGAGCCATGGTGGGTGGGGGAGCCGTGCATGGGGGAGCTGCGGGCAGGCACGCAGAGGCTGTGGGGGGAGCCTCCACACGGTGGAGGACCAACAGGGCGTCTCCAGGGCAGAGCCATCATCTGGGCAGCGTTCGCAGGTGGGCTGTGATGGGGAGAAGGCAGACGCTTCACCTGGAGCAGAACTCAGCTGCTGGGCGTGCAGCCTTGGGGAAGGCCTTTGATCTTGCTTAGCTTTTGTGTCCTCGCCTGCAAAGCAGGGATAAGAATATTTACCCAAAGGAAGAGCCAGGAAGACTTAACGGCATCCGTCCCAACAGAGAGAGGCCAAGTCTTATCCTCCTGACTCCCTTCAGAGGCTCCAACTCCCCCAGAGTGAGCCTCCCAAGACTTGGGGCAGGAAATTCCTTCTCATCCCCGGGGTGAGGGGGGCTGCTGCCCACGTCCGCTCCGAGGGGAGAGAGATCGTTCTAACTTCTTGAATCAGAAATCTTCCTGTTTTTCTAGCCTTTCAGCTTTTGACTGACCTTTCTTCTGTCACGGGGGTGATTTAGCCTCTTGCCTTGACCCTTCACTGGCCATTGCTCCTATTCCACATCCAGCACACATGTGGTCACACTAGGCCCCTAGCAGGGCCAGGCTTTCTGCAGTGATTTCATAATCAACACCGTGCAAGTGCCCTGGAGAGGATCAGGGAACGAGAAGGACCTTTGACGTTAAGACCTGTGCGTCTTAAGGGTTTCAGCTCTTCTTCTAAGAGCTGTTTCCCAACAGTTCTGGGAATCTTCTGGAAAGCACCCCCTCAGATGCAGAGGCGGGAAGATGGAGGAGACCCTGTCGTAAAGTCACTGCCTGGGGTCTGGCAGGGGCGCTGCTCTCGGATCCCCAGACAGGCCAGATCCAAATCCACATCCCCCAGCCCTTCGTAGCCAGCACTTAGGCCCGGACCCGAGCAGATACGACTGACCTGCAGGGAGGGGGCGGGGGTGCCCCTCGGTGGTGTGGAAGGTCAGCATAGACACGGGCGTCCAGTCCCCGCCCCTGCATCCACCAAGCCTCCTGCAGAGGCGGCTCCAGCCCAGGGGAATTGGTTCCTCGGGGGCTCCGGCCCCTGCCCCAGCAGCTCCCAGAGCGCTGTGTCCAGCCCCACTCGGCGCCCTTCTCTGTGACCAGCTCGACCCACAGGGATGGCGCCAGGAGGGGAGAGGAGGGGTCCTGTGAACTTCCCGGGGAAATCTTTTCTTACCTTGGCCCCATTGTTCTCACTTCTGTCTAAACACCAATTTTTTAAGGCCAGCAACTCTGTGGAAGTGAAACTATAAAATATTTAGTGCTTATACTTTAGAAATAGGAGTCTGCCATACTGCAGGGATCAGATTTCTGTTTATGACAGTAAATTGCCCCCAAATAGAACTATTCCTAGTTCCCTGTATACTAACAATTATTTTTCTATAAATGACAATGTTAGGCTCTCCCTTTGACAAGAAGATGCTTTTCTTGCATGATTTCTGCAGAGTAAACTGCTTGTTAAGTGCAGGCTTATAAGTACATACTGAACAGGTCTTTCAACATTGCGTTGCCATCGTGTAATTTACTGCTTTCTTTTAATTTCGACAGTGAAACCACACCAGCATGCGAAGTGGCTATTCTTTATGAAAGCTACATCATGTAATTGCTATTATGAGACTCTACATGAATTGGTTATGCTTTTACCTTCAAATGAATTTTTTTTAATTTCCTGATTTTATGAAAAGTGACAGGAAGCATAATGAAGGCAAAGAACAGAATCTGAGAATACATTATCCTGAAATATCCCCCGATATTAGCTTTATTTATTAAAGAAGACGTCTTACACCTACACAGTATCATAAGTGAACAGATCCGAGTGTGCCTTTCAGCATGAATCGTGTCGAGATCTTTTATTTAAATTCATTTTATATTTAGGGAAGCTGAGGCACAGAAGGATCCAGGATCTAGAAATAAGCCAGGTGCTTCCGCATTTTTCTGACAACCAGCGTACTGTGCCAGGGAAGCCCAGGACCCCATCTTGAGTGCCTCGGTCTGTTCCACAGATGGCCTCTCTGGTCCGCCCTCTTGGGTGGCCTGACCCTTCTTGGCTTCAGGAGGAAGGAGCAGGGAAGCTGTCTTCCCTTTGCCGGTTCCCCAAGGATCTAAGGGAACCGAGCGGAGGGCCTGGTGTGTCCCAGGCGGCAAAGCTACCAGGGATAGTGCATTTTCATCCGGTCGCCTGGTCACCTGCACTGACCACACCCATTTGGGGGCCAAGCAACAGAGGTCCTCGTGCTCTTGGGCCAAGGAAAGTCCCATCATTTACAACCCAGGTTCTACCCCATGGCCTTGTCCACCGAGTACACCCACCTGGCGAACCCCAACCTCAAGCCTCCTTCCAGGTGGTGAGGCCGTGTGCAGCTCCAGTCTCACGGCTTGGGAGTCTCGGCCTCCCCTGTGACATCACCAAGATGAGGAGGGGGAACCCAGGAGGGGCGGCTGGGCCTTGAGCCTCCATCTGACACCGGCCCACCCGCTCTTGGGTGCAGGCATGAGAGCACCCCCCCCCCCACCCCGTCATCTCTGCACCAGCCTGGTCTCGGGGCCACAGTGACATCTCCCAAATCCACAACCTGGACCAGATACACCTTGCACGCTGGCTGCTTGAGGTCGTCCACCAGGCCCCCTGTGCGTGGGTCAGTGACTGGCTCATGTGGCTGATCAGAGCACGGATCAGGAGCACGTGGATCAGGGACCCCGATTCCTGAGACAGGGTGCCGTGGTCCCAGGCTGTGCGGTGAGCACACCCCCTGGGCCGGGCGCCGGGAGGAGCTTATGTGCTGGTGCGATCCATCTTCACAGTCCCCTTCGAGGGGGGGGAACCACTTCCTTCCCGAGTCCCAGGGAACTGGGAAGGAGAGGGGTGACCTACCCTGGCCAATGGCACAGCTTGGAGGGGGCACCTGTCTCCCACCCTGGTGACCCTTCCCCAGTCCCCACGAGACAGGCAGTCACCGCAGGGCCAGGGGCCTTCCTCCCAGAACTGAGGTCAGTCGCAGCCGTACCCGTAGGACAAGGGCAGGGCCAGACCGTGGGAAGAGCTGGAAGGGTCTGCAGCCCCCTCCCCATATGCATGGGAGATAAGAACACCGCCCGACCGGCGCTTGGAGGCATGAGGAGATGCCCAGGGAAATACCTTGGAGCCGCTTTGCCTCAGTCCTCACGTAGCAGTTCTTGAAATTTAGTGAGTTTTAAATGCCCAACTGTTTCCACTTCTCTGCAGGGGTCCCTCCTCCTGCCCTCCAGTGGTTCAAGGATGCCATCTCCATCAACAAGCTCCAGAACCCTCGGTACCAAGTGCTGGCTGGCAGAGGCCTGCGCGTCCAGCAGCTGCGTCCAGAGGACTCGGGGATCTTCCAGTGCCTGGCCAGCAATGCGGGTGGGGAGGTCCAGACCCACACCTACCTGGACGTCACCAGTGAGTACTGCCCTCCCACCTCCCAGAGCCCGGCCCCTGGACAGCCCTGAGGCGCCGGCATCCCTGCCCTCACCCCATGGACGCTCAGGGAACACGGGTGTCTGTCCAGCCTGAGTGCCCACACCCCGGGTACTTGAACGTGCTACTCTGTTGAGATGTAGAAGCAAAGTCCCCGTCTTTCTGGGCAGAACTAGAAAGACTAAGTGGACAGCTCATGCCTAATCTTCTTCCTTTGATCTTTTTTACCTGTTTTTCTATATTTATTCTTTATTTTAGTTTTATTGAACAATTATAGTTCTTTGATGAGTTTCTTTTATGATCCCATTAACAGAAATACTTGGGCACTCTGAAAAATAAGATAAAGGTATCTGTGGGTTTTCTGTTTAATCTCCCATAGTTGTTTTTCCTCTAAAACAAGTAGAGTTTAGTGATTATGGAATTCTCATGCTTGCCCTGTCTGGAAGCAAAATGCTGGTGTCTCCAGGTGCGGGGGCCGTTCAGGAAATCAAATCACGGTCAGTGTGTGCACGGCCAGTGGCTCTTGTCAGCGATGACTCGGAAGAGACTGTTGCAATACTGAGATATTCATGCAAGTGTTTTGCTAAACTAGGGATCACTTCCTCTGACCTTGCCCAGGGTCAAATTTCCCCTCCGTTGTGGAGTCTAGGAAACCAGTATCACTTCAAGCAGTGAAGGTAATATTGGGGTCTTAAGCTGGAGACTGAGTTTTGATCTATTAGAATTGCCTGGGGAGCCCCAGGTGGCACCGGTGGTGAGGAACCCACCTGCCAGTGCGGGAGACGACGTAAGGGACACGGGTTTGGTCCCTGGGTCAGGAAGGTCTCCTGGAGAAGGGAAGGGCAACCCACCCCAGTGTTCTTGCCAGGAGAATCCCGTGGACAAAGCAGCCTGGTGGGCTATGGTCCATGGGGTCTCAAAGAATGAGACACGACTGAGCGTCTGAGCACGGAATTACTTAACCCTGTTCTGCAGCAGGGGGCTGGGATGTGCGGGGCAGGGACTGTACAAAGCCAGATGTAACTGCTTTTGGCTTTGAGGGAGGGGTTTCTGTCGCCCCCACTCACCTCTGCTGTCGTAACCTGGAGGCAGCATAGACAGGTCTGAGCAGACGTGGCTGTTCACAGGGGTTCATTTACAGAAACAGGGGCAGACTGGACCGGGCCCAGGGTGGAGGCTGCATACCCCGCTCTCATGGGAGGCCCAGGGAAGACCACCCAATACCACACAGGCTCAGCTCTCATGGGAGGCCCAGGGAAGACCGCCCGATCCCACCCAGGCTCAGCTCTCATGGGAGGCTCAGGGAAGACCACCCGATCCCACCCAGGCTCAGCTCTCTCTTCAAAACGTAGCCAGCTCAGCCCAGGTCACAGGGGTCTCAGGAGGATCAGTTTAGAAATTTAAGTGAAAGTGCTACTTAACCTGGTTCCCATGACAACTGGAGCATGAGCAAATAAATACCTGTAATGATAATGCTACGTATCTGTTTTGTAAGTACAGGGCTTTGCAAAGTGGATTTAAAAAAAAAAAAAAGCACTTTTCGTGAAATAAAAATATAGTGTGTAAAACAATCAGTATCTATTTCTTCGTTTAACAAGCATTTATTGAGCACCCATGTCAGTTACTCTGGGCCCATGAGGTTCAGGAACAAAGCTAAGATTCTTTTCTGAGGTCCTTAAATCTGTTTATTTTAATGTTCAAAATGGATCCTAGGAAGTGTCAAAATGTCATCTCTTGGGTGATATTTAATATTCAGAAATTAGGTATTTCTATTTTTTTTTAAGTAATGAAAGCACCTTGTTTGATTTCTGTAAATAAATGTCCATCTTCTTTTTAATGTTCATCTGAAAGCTCTGTGGTTCAGTGGTAAAGAACCCACCTGCCAAAGCAGGAGATGTAAGAGACGTGGGCAGGTTGATCCCTGGGTCAGGAAGATCCCCTGGAGGAGGGCCTGGCTCTCCTCTCCAGTGTTCTTGCCTGGAGAATCCCATGGACAGAGGAGGCTGGCGGGCTGCAGCCCACGGGGTCACAGAAGAGTCGGGTGCGACTGAAGCGGCTGCGCGTGCGTGCAGCTCGCAGGTGCAGGGTATAGTCAGTCCTGAGGGCTCTCCTCCTCTATCGCTGCAGCACTGTCTGTGGTTAGTTCTGGAAACACCCAGGCAGATGCCTCCTCCAGGCTGGCCTGAGCATCCCCGTCTCACTGTCCGTGTCCTCTGCCTAGATGTGGCCCCAGCCTTCACCCAGCTCCCGGTGGACACCACCGTGACCGACGGGATGACAGCCGTGCTCAGGTGTGAGGTGTCCGGGGCCCCCAGGCCGGCCATCGTGTGGAGCAGAGGTAGGCGGCTCGCACCTGCCCCAGGAGGCGAACCCGGCGGGGCAGGGTTACCTCTGTTATTCCCACTCACCCGTCCGTTCTGGGACGAGGAAGATCCCAGGGAGCCAGATGGGCGAGACCCCGCGAGCTCCCCAGAGCTCCCCGTCCGAGCAGGAGGCACATTTCCCTACCAGGCGCGGACAGCTCTTTCCTCCTCAGGATCCTCCGTCAGTGCCTCGGGCCAGGCGGCCCCTTAAGGCAGGGCACCGGGTTTCAGCCCCTCTGTGAAGGCGGGAGGTCACAGCTGGGAGTGCGTCCTTTGTTACTTTAGCAAGCTGCTTCCAGCGCAGGACTACCTGCATCCGCAGCAGCTGGACGTGTGCGACACTCAGTCTGACCCTGTTTCCGTTCCTGTGAAGTGTGGAGTCACGTCCCAGGCTCCTTGCAGCACCGGCCCGCCCCCACCCAGCCCCATCAACTCCTTAGGCAGCCCTGCCGCTGAATGAAGGGCACCCGCGGTCCATCTGTGACAAGCCCCAGCTGAACTGGGTTCCTCCCCATAGATCATGCTTGGTGGACTGTATCCTGGGGAAACCTCAAAACTTACACTTTCTTCTCACCCAGACAAGCCCCTGATGGCTTCCCAACTCTCGAAGGGGCCTCAGCTTATAAACACAAAGATCTGGGAAGCTACCGATTAATCGCAAAGAGGAGGGGATTCTTTCATTTTAGATATTTTCTTCTTGTCTTTCCTGATTTAGAATGTAATAATAGCCTTAGATAGAAAATTTATATACAGAAAACTCAAAATCTGCCACTCAGAGGAAGCCATCACATTTATGGGTTGTAATTTTTTTTAACTTTTTACTTTGTGTTGAAATTTACCCAGTTAACAGTGTTGTGATAGCTTCAAGTGAACTCGAAGGGCTTTGGCCAAATGTATACTTGTATCCATTCTTCCCCCAAACTCCCCTCCCATCCAGGCTGCCACATGAGGCTGAGCAGAGTTCCATGTACTATACAGTAGAAAGACAGCAGAGTGTACATGTCCATTCATGGATCATAATTTTCTTAACCGAGTCTCTCAGCATTGGAAGTTAGGGTGTTCTTGGCTTCGGTTATCCTAATGACTGCTAAAGCAAACTGCTTTGGTTACTTCCGTGAGTATAGTTTCCACTGTCTTCCGATTATTTCCTCATTTATCTTCCCGGCTGCAGCCACAGCATCGCGTCTCCTTGAACGTTTCGGTTCTCACATTCCTGTTTCCTCTGCCATCCGCAGGAAGCCATGTTCTGGCCAGCGGCTCTGTGCGGATCCCCCGGTTCATGCTCCTGGAGTCTGGGGGTCTGAAGATTGCCCCTGTCTTCATCCAAGATGCGGGCAACTACACCTGCCAAGCAGCCAACTCAGAGGGCTCCCTGAACGCATCCGCCACGCTCACCGTGTGGAGTAAGGACCACGGCCCACGTGGAACAATCTGTTAATAATGGTTTAATCAGCACATCATCTGTGCTTGGGGATGTCAATATGCCCTTGGACTCCCTAATCTAATCAAAGGAGAATCATTATTTCTACAACTAATTTAGAGAAATCTGTTGAGCAATTAGTTTTTTTCAGATTCTAAAAGAATAATTAGAAAATGTATTCAAAGATTTAATGGGGACATTTCAGGAGAGATAAAAGGTTAACTTTTTAACGTCAGTAGAGTAGGGGTATTATGCCAAACTAGTTCAAAGAACAAAACTGAGAAGTTGGCTAATTTTATACAAATCACATGAGAAGAGTGGATCGAGAATTAAAACCCAAAGGGAAGTATTTTTCCCACACTGTAACTATACCCAAATAGAACACTCCTCATATAATAAGTATGGATGTTTCCTATGTGTAGGAGTGAACTATAACATGGGTTTCTGAAACGCAGAATAAATTGTTTTCCAGGACCTAGGGTTTGGATTACCAAGTATTCAGCTTCAATGGCTGATACACTTTTCCCTCTCTGCTTCATCGGTCTCCATATCACTACAACATTATTGTCCAAAACAGCCAGAAACAGTGCTCATAAATAGATTTTGCTAAAGCCATCTATATGAGGAGAGAAACTTTTAACTGCATGAGTGAATAATTTGTTAAAATACCTTCCTTGAAGAAAAACTTAAAAAAAAAAAAAAAAAAGACTTCTGCTTTATTTCATATCTGGTTTACATTTCTATGAAATAGTTGGTGTCCACTCTGATAAATGGCCCTTCCTAATTTATTAGGTTTTCTAAACATATCACTAGTTTTTTTTAAAACCATGAGTACAG
>SJXO01000342.1:820400-869483 GCA_006408615.1 Connochaetes taurinus
CCCAATAGTGTTAAATATTTACTAGAAAAGAGATTTTGTTCCATGGGATAACCTAATGTGTCAACCATGTCTGATTCATCCAGCATCCCTGGAAATTAACTATAAATGTAAAAGCTTGTGGAAAACTGACGTCTGCATCTCTGTAGGTCATTCACCAGAGCGTATTGTGGGTCTGCTAAGATGCAAAATTGTAATAACACAACGTGGCCTGGGGTCTTCCCAGGTACCCTGGCTCTGTCTGTCCCAGTGGGAACAAACAGCAGCACCCCTTTCATAGGCAGGAAAACCGAGCTCCGAGCAGAGGTATTTCTCTGGATGCCCCACGGGTGAGCGGTCAGCAGGGACCCAGCCTCCTGACCTAGGCTCCGGGCTCTTTCCTGCCTCAGAGCAGCGCCCGCCTCCAGGGTGTGCGGCGTGGGGACACACAGAGCGGGGCTGTGGGGTGCCGGCGGACGTTCAGGCCCGCACAGAGCGCCAGGTCCCCTGCGCCCCAGACTATCGGGCAAGAGACCCTGCAGGGCCCAGCCCCGGTTTCCCCTCCTGGTCACTGGGAGAATCACAGCCCTCGTGAGACTGCTGTGAGGATTCAGTAAACCCATAAATGGAAGCGCTTTGCAAAGCCACGAGGTGTAGTGTGGACCTTACCAGAATGTTGATCCTCTTGGGTAAGAATCCAGATTCTTCCTCAGAGCGTAGAGCCTGGCAGACACCTGCCTGTGATCTTGCTTCCCATTTCCTTCTGGAGTGTTCTGAGGTCGGGGCATGACCGGAGTGGGGGGGGGGGGGAGGCCTGCCTGCCTGCCTGCCTCCCCGAGATGCAGATGGGCTTGCTCTCAATTCCCCGAAAGTCTCTGATCGCTTCCGTTTACACTCGTTTTGCCACGGAGAGAGGAAGCGAGGTTGTGACGCCAGATGACCAGCTCGTTCCCCCCGCCCCCCGAGGGAGGAAGCTCTCAGCCTCGGGGTCCTGTCTGAGCTGCAGCCTGTGTCTTTGCAGATCGAACGTCCATCGTGACCCCTCCAGAGGACCGCGTGGTGATCAAGGGGACCACGGCCATGCTGCACTGCGGAGCCACCCACGACCCCCGCATTTCTGTCCGGTCAGCTCCGTCAGTTACAGCATTAACATTCCGTGAGCTGGGGCCCTGAGGGAGAGACGAGAGGGCAGAATCTCGGGAGCTTTGATTTCAGCCACAGATCTCTGATTACAGCCTCTTACAGTCCCGGGCCCCTTCATTAATCACACAGACCCCATCTTCCACTCCAGCCTTATGTATTATTTACAGTGAGCTGTGTTGCACTTCATGACTTCAATACAGCGTTTCATGATTTTTCTGCCAAGATTAATACACTATCTGTAAAACGTGCTTGTCAGAGGCTGATACTTAATGAGAGAAAAATCGAGAGAGATCGAATGGGATTTCAGCAGTGTTTGCGCTGGGGCCTGGCTGGACCTGAGGGGTCTGCTCTACCGCAAGGACAGCTCCTGTGTATCAGGCAGAGAGGGAGTGCCACGCGGGGGAAGGCCCCACAGTGATCAACTCGCTTAGAGGAAAACACTCGGCACGAGGGGAACTGGAGGATGTGAAGACCCGCTCAGGGGACGGTGACCCCGCCCCGCCTTTGTCTGACTCAGCCTGGAAGGTCGTGATGAAGAACCTGGCCGTCCAGGTGGACACGGGGCAGCAGACACAGGTGGCTGTCGACCACGAGCTTCTTCCCAAAGAGCCGCCACTTTCAGAAGGGTTTTTAGCTTTCAGAACCAGCCTTGAGCATGCATCTAGAAAGAGGACACAGTCATCCTCACGTTTCCACTCTGGCCTCAGCCCCAAAGGCATGCAGTTAGCCCCAACAGAACTGAGGTGTCCTCCTGCTTCCTCACATTCCACTCTGAGCAGAGGGAGAGGGCGGTGGACGCACAGACGCGTCACTACCTGGATGTGGAGCCCCGGCTGTTTTCTCTCTTCTTGGGCAGCTACTGGACAGATTGAGAATTGTATTTCTATCTGCCTCTCTGGAGTTCCCCAGAGCTCAGAAATCAAGTTTGCCTTCCTTCCAAGAATGTTGAGTGCAAAGCAAACACACAAAAGCCAAAGAGTTGGAATATCACCTAGAGAATTCTTGGATCCTAGAGAATTCATTCATTTCTAAAGCACTTGGGAGTGTCACCCAACAAAAGACAAACAGATATTTTCTGCTGCCCTAAGGCCATGAGAAAAACCCCTCTGATCTGTGTGGTTTCCTCGTAGCTTCTTATGTGTGGTTAAACAGAGTCGGAGCTCACTTCCTGAGAAGTGATTAAGTTGCTCACTCTGGGCTCGCCCCGCCTGGACACCCGGAGGGGCGCTGGCCCTGAGCGCTGCTCCTAGAGTGAGCAGCGACTCCCCTCCTCCCCGCGGGGGCAGTCCCGCTCGGTCTGCAGGTGATGCTGGATGAGCCGTGTGTCGTGACGCCTGAGCTCTGTGCACATCAAGCCTTTAAAGAACTGGGCGCGATTTGGAAATCCAGCCTAGGGTTTGGGAGAGGAGAGCCAGCACTGTGATCCCACCCAGCAGTGACCAGTGAGGGGCCCGGCCCACCCACAGCCCCAGGCTGGCGGGCTCCTAGCGGCGTCTACATGTGAAAACAAAAGCATGCTGAAGCATGCTAAAGTCATAAGGAATGAAAAGAGAAGGGCCTGCAGTTTTAAGGACAGAATGACTGGGTTTTAAGAAAGCGTGTGACCGAGTGTGATGCGTTTTCTTCAGGAATTGGGGAATTCCGCCCTGGGGACTTCTACGCAGCCCTGCCCCTATCCAGCCACACTCTGGCCTCCAGGACGTTCCTCAGCAGGAGGGGCAGATGGAGTGGTGACAGGCGTGACCCCTCAGACTGCCCGTCCCGAGCCCCAGGACCGAGCAGCGTCTGCCCCGTCTGCCGTGTCCGGCTTTTAACTTCAGCATCTGCCTCTGTGTTGTGACCAAGACCTTAGGTTGCTTTCCTTTTTTTTAAGGTATAATTCCCACGTCAGGTACCAGCCTTTAGAGAGGACACTTCAGTGGTTCTTACTGTTTACTACAATATATTCACAAAGTTGTGCTGCCCAGGGGCCTCTGGCGGTAAAGGACCCGCCTGCCCATGCAGGAGACGTAAGAGACGCAAGTTCGATCCCTGGGTCAGGAAGATCCCCTGGAGGAGGGCACGGCCACCCACTCCAGTATTCTTGCCTGGAGAACCCCATGGACAGAGGAGCCTGGTGGGCTGCAGTCCGCGGGGTCGCAAGGACTTGGACACAGCTGAAGCAGCGTAGCACACACGCACGTTCACAGTCATCAGTGGCTTGCTTTCTAACAGAGGGGTAAGGTCAGCGGCCGGGTCCTCACTCAGGCCTCTCTGCTTGGCCCACAGCTACGTGTGGAAGAAGGACAACGTGGTCATCGCGCCGTCCAGCAGCTCCAGGGTCGTGGTGGAGAAAGACGGGTCCCTCCTCATCAGCCAGACGTGGTCGGGCGACATCGGGGACTACACGTGCGGGGTGATCTCCGAGGGCGGGAACGACTCCAGGACGGCGCGCCTGGAGGTGATGTGAGTACCGCGCCCGCCTGCGCGCCGGGTCAGTGCTCCACGTGCGGTCACACGGCGGTGGGTCACACAACAGGGATCAGAGGCCCATGGCGGGCGCACTTGCAGGGCTGGGGGTTTGGTAATTGCCTTGGGCCTCAGACACGCACACTTACAGGGTGGGGGTTGGTAACCTTAGTCGGATCGTGTCTGCCCTCAGCTTGGCTGGTTCACGATCGCTTTTCCTCCTCGATGATCCCCTCTGACCCTGCGTCCTGACGGACTGTTTACCCCACCTTTCCACGCGATGCCCATCAGAACCTCCAGCCGGTACAGGACGGCAGGCCGGCCCAGTGCCCCTGAGAGCCTCCTGCTCTCTGAGGGGAGGCACACACCTCCCACCAGAACTCACGGATGTGGCAGGCAGCCGCCCATCCCGCCTACCCGGCCTTCCAGGGTGGGGAGCCGTGGGGGCCACGCTCGCCTCCCACAGGCCCTCTCCTCACAGGCAGGAAGCTGAAGGGCCTGCTGACCAGGTCATCTTTGCAGCGCATATTTGCTGTCATTCAGTCGATGAGTCATGTCCGACTCTCTGTGACCCACGGACTGCAGCACGCCAGGCTCCTCTGTCCTCCACTCTCTCCCAGAGTTGGCTCAGATCCACGTCCGTTGGGTCAGTGATGCCGGTTAACCATCTCACCCTCTGTCTCCCCCTTCTCTTTCCCCTGGAGTGGAGGATGGCACAGCTCTGCGTTTTGAGGCCTGGCCATGTTTGGCATACCTGGTGCGCTCAGTAAATGCACATTGGTGGGTTGAATGAATGTGTCCAATAGTCCTCCCAGCCAGGCTGCTCAGGCCTCTGGCCTTCCTTCAGGTGTGTACACGCCTGGGACCCCCACCACTTGAGGGTGCCCGCCCTGCTCAGCCCTGGTCCCCTGTCTTCCTTCCCCCATCCACAGCTCACAGGAAGACCTTCCTAAAAATTGTTGATGATTCTGACGTCATGTCCGACTCTCTGTGACCCACGGACTGCAGCACGCCAGGCTCCTCTGTCCTCCACTCTCTCCCAGAGTTGGCTCAGATCCACGTCCGTTGGGTCAGTGATGCCGGTTAACCATCTCACCCTCTGTCTCCCCCTTCTCTTTCCCCTGGAGTGGAGGATGGCACAGCTCTGCGTTTTGAGGCCTGGCCATGTTTGGCATACCTGGTGCGCTCAGTAAATGCACATTGGTGGGTTGAATGAATGTGTCCAATAGTCCTCCCAGCCAGGCTGCTCAGGCCTCTGGCCTTCCTTCAGGTGTGTACACGCCTGGGACCCCCACCACTTGAGGGTGCCCGCCCTGCTCAGCCCTGGTCCCCTGTCTTCCTTCCCCCATCCACAGCTCACAGGAAGACCTTCCTAAAAATTGTTGATGATTCTGACGTCCACGACCCATACATCCACGTGACACCGTGCTATTCACAGTTAAACTACCTTTGAGAACTCTTAGATCATCCATCATTGGTACCAAATAAATAAATGTTAGCATTTCATAAAGATGCTGTCAGCAGAAGCCAGACTGCAGCTTCCAGTGCAGCGCTCTCTCTCTGTTCCGCAGTTTTTATGTTCTGCTGATTTACATATCTTCCCTACTATTTGCTTATTTGATTTCCTCTAAGTAAAATGCATTTTTTTCAGCAAATGTTGCTGTATCTATAAAATAATGGGCTTTCTGTAATGGGAAAACACCTCATCTCCAAATACAGAAATACTGCAGGTTCGCGATTCAAACCAATTTAGGTGCGACTGGTTGCAGAGCTGATTTGAGAGACAGCGGTCCTTGTGAATTGTTGGTGTAATAAGCTCTCAGTTCTTCCAAATCGGAATGAATGGGGAAGGCTGTAGGTTAGAGCGCGCGTATCTTTAGATCCAATAAGGTCCTAACTCTAGGACGTCGGCAATGACAATAGTGATGATAGTAGTCATAACTCAGGATTGCGGGGCGTTCGAGCTTCTCAGAGGACTTGCAAATCCAGCGCGTTAACGTCTCCCGGATTCGCTCGGATGACAGCAAGCACAGTCTCCCGTTGCAGGAGTGACTGAGAGCTGCTCACGGCTAAATGGTGTCCTTCAGAAGAGCCTGAAAGCGTGCTTCCCAGCCTCCCCACTCGAGTTAAAAGCCGCATCGTTTACCTTGAAGGATGGTGGTGAAGTTTGCAGGGACTGGCCAGGAGCCCCGCTCAGGAGGGACAGTCAGTCCCAGCTCTTACTATTCCTCACCACCTCATAAAAAATTACTCCTCTTTTCATCAACAGCACCCCCACACACACTGGGGCCCGAGAGGTGTCTCTCTCTCGCCCTACTTTATTTCTGCCTGAGATCTGTGACCCTCGGACGCGCCAGGTATGTCTATCTACCATGGAGGCCTTGGTGCCTGGAACAGGTGGCCCCTCAGGGTCTAAGGAAGCCCCGCTCCACTTAGCAGATCGAGACAGGTTAGTGTATTTGATGCTACCAAGGAGGACTGATCTCAGAGGGTCGGCCTCACCCCCTCCCGGAGAGGAGCTGCTACTGCTGCTCAGTCCCGTCAGTTGTGTCCGCCTCTGTGCACCCCATAGACGGCAGCCCACCAGGCTCCCCTGTCCCTGGGATTCTCCAGGCAAGAGCACTGGAGTGGGTTGCCATTTCTTTCTCCAATGCATGAAAGTGAAAAGTGAAAGTGAAGTCGCTCAGTCGTGTCCGACCCTCAGCGACCCCATGGACTGCAGCCTACCAGGCTCCTCCATCCATGGGATTTTCCAGGCAAGAGTACTGGAGTGGGGTGCCATTGCCTTCTCCGCCCAGAGAGGAGAGGTCTCTGCAATTCCAGAGGGTCTCATGGAGCACCTGACCAGTTAACAACACGCAGTCTTGGTTACACTGGCTACCGGTCATGTTAGTTCTATCTGTCCTACCAGTTTGCTGGGGTCTTACAGGAAGAAACTGGGTCTGGGGTGACTGCAGACCCCTGAAGCTTCTTGCTGTATTGAGCACCCCAGAGGGACCAGATGCCAAGGCTCTGTGAGTTGACTGTTAATCATTTAAAAACCCAATTAGCACCACGTCTTTCCTTCTGAGACCAGAGACTAATTCCTCTGAGCCAGAATACAGAGGAAAGCCTCATTTACGGAGCGACTGGAGATGCGGCCCCGAGGCAGTGCGAGAGGTTTCCTTCACTAGAGCCACTTCTGACAAAGCCATAATACGGAGCGAACAATTTAGTGCCATTTCTCAAGAGCTATCAAGCCCCCCCCCACCCCGCCTTCATCCTCGGAGTGAACTCAGAGAAGATGGGTTTGACCAAGGCGTCGTTTGTCCGCTCAAGGGGCAGGGCTTTTCTATAGAAAAATGCTCATTGGCCCCTCTCCCTCCCGGGCAGCCCCCCGCGGGCGCCTCTTCACCATCCGCTTCCTCTCGGGTCTCTTCCCCAGCTGGTTTTTCCCAAACACTCCTCGCTGCCTCGCCTGCCTGCACAGGCCTGGCTGGGTTGTTGGTAATTTCTGCCATTACCGTGGCCTAGTTCCCCCGATGGCAAGTTCTCTTCAAACCGCGCGGTGACTCAGCACGGGCTTCACCCCCGCATCCTCGGATGCCTTTCGTTTGTCACCCCGTCCACACACCAGGGTCGGTGAGTCACCCTGCTGATCGTGTATCTCCCTTCACACTGGCAGAGACGTGTTGAGACACCCTCTCCTGCTATCAGATAAGATCCTCCGAAATGGATTCAGACTATCAGAAAGCCTCATTTGTCGGCCATGGATGGGTTAGTCGAGTATTTCACCAGGCTTAATTTTGCAGATAACCGAAACTTATCATTTAAAGAAATAGTGTACGTTTCCAATGTATATTAAAGAGTTCTCTGCATTGTGAGACCGGTAATATTGAAACCAGAGATATGCCCGAGAGGAATTCCGAACGGGGAGAGGCTGCAACCAGAAGAAAAAAAGAAATCTGAATTTCCTTCCGACTCGGAGTCCTGTGATGTATGTAAAAACCGCACTTTGCGTCGGCCATCCTCCGCGGGTGACCGTGGACTTGGGCGGCGGTGGACGAGGGCTCATTATCTCCAGCCACGTCCCAGACAGCGACGTCCTTGGGCACCGCTGGCTCTAAATCTCGGTACCGGTGCTAAATGTCTCAAGGCTACTTTGCCTTTTAAGTTCCTAAGTCTCCCTAGTCTCTCTAGAATTCTCCACTCACCCGTGCACCACAGGCTCGGTTGCTGCCGTTCAGTGTGCCCCCCTTTCCGCAGGCCCTGTGCTCTTCCCCTTGGTGGCCGTTCAGGGGCCGGGAGGCAGGCTCCCAGACCCGCGCCTCGGGTGGGATGGACGGACCAGGGTCTTGTCTGAGCTGGCTCCAGGGCTTCCTGAGTGGACGCCTGGATGGGAGGCTGCCTGGAGTGACCAGCAGACGCGGCGTGGTGAGCAGCCCTCCACCTCGCCAGCCTCCAGCCCTGGAAGAGCCACCCGCTCACCTGCCAGATGGGTTGCTGCTAAGTGCACTCTGGTTAGGCTGAGAGGCACGATCTGGCTCTGAGCGCAGACCCAGGGTCTTCCCAGCTGTGGGAACGTTAGGCTCGGACCCCTCGCAACCCCCGGGACAGGGTGTGCAGAGACGCTCTGGGCCACGGCCGACTCTCCTCTTATGCAGAAGGAGCCGGTCCCTTCCCGCCGCCCCCTGTCCTGTCCGTCCCTCCTCAGGGACAGGATGACCACTCTGCAAGGCTGGTCCCAGGCCCGCTGTGCGCCCCTCCTCCAGCTGCCGTGTCTTCCCTGGACCCCACCCGCGTCAGCCCCGGCCGCCTACCTCCTCTGACCACTGACCAGGCTTGTCGCACATCTCTTCCCCCTCCTGACGGTTACCCAGAGCATCCTCCGACAGTTTGTCGCCAGGACCCTTTCTAACGAACTGCCCTCGGGGTCCCAGTTCCAGCCCCGGAAAGCTAGCTTCACACCAACAGCCAGAAATTCTGGACCCGGGCCTCTCTCACTTGCCTCCCTCCACGATGCAGTGCAAGCCCTGCGTTCCCCCGCTGCAACCTCATGGCGCCCCTGGTCCTGCCTGTGCCCCCAGCGGCCACTGCCCGCCTGGTCCTCCGTCTTCACCCCCGATGCTCTCGTCCTCAGCCCCCGCCACCCCGCAGGGCACTGCCTCTCAGCTGCTGCCCCCGTCGTGGCTCCCCAGCTGGGCGCTGTGGGCGGCCAGGGCCAGGGCTGCCTTCTGGCTGTGTCCACACCTGGGAGGGCGTGCTGGAGAGTGCTTTGTTCTTCCCTCCGCCCCGGCGGGGTCAGCATGCCCACCCTCCCCACGTCCCCCGCGTGCCGCTCAGCTCCAGGCGTTGGTGACTCAGGGTGGACGAGGCTGCCTGGTGGAGGATGAGGGCCCATCGTCCAGCACGCGCCCTGGCCCTGCTCTGTGGACCTCATGACATCTGTCCAGCTGGAAAGTCTATCAATTACAGAGGGAGTCGAGGTAGGCGTGATGAGTTCTGCTCGAGTCAGGGGCAAGGGGGCGCAGAGGGTCCCCACAGAGGGGAGACTGAACTCTGGAGGCTGGGCGAGTGGTGAGTTATGGGCTTGGTCCCCCCGGGCAGTGCTGTGCTCGCAGGAGAGTGCCTGGGGGGCAGAGATGGCTGATGAGCGGGGAAGGGGTGCTGCTGAGGGCAGGGGAGCGGCGTGACCCCCGGCAGAGCGCAGGGCTCCAGGCAGTCTGATCCTCACGACTCCAGGAGTGCTGGTGTTGTGGACAGAGCAGAGGGGCCCCTTTCCTGATTTAAAACTCAGATCACAATTAAAGAGAAAACAGGACAACATTTCAGGCCCGAGTTCATCCTTCGTGGTACTGATTTAAAGTCACGGTCTACGTGAGAAATATTAGTTTGTTTATAAACCGCATTGGTGGGTTAGAGAGAGCTGTGTTTCTTAGGTAGCTGCAAGCACATAACAGCTTAATAAATTTCCAAGGGTAATGAGTACATTTTTTAAATTAAAAGTATCAAGTATAATTATGGCTTTCTGTGCTGGCCTGTGTGGGTCAGCAGTAATTGATGTGTAAGAGAGACCAGAGCTAGCTGGTGGGTGAAACAGGTCACACCCAGCGTCCCCTTTCCAGCCCCCTCCCCTCTCCAGCAGGAGGAGAAGCCAGTTCTAAGGTCCAAAACGCAGGGCCCTGCCCCGGGACCCAAGGGGCAAAGGTTAAACACGGGCCTGGCAGCTCGGGGGTGCAAGGTCTCAGCACCATCGGTGGCAGAAACCATGCAACTGGGTTTTGAAGCTTCATCATCAGTAAATCCCAATGAAGATGCGTTCTGCTTGTAGCTTCTTTCCAGAATTATCTGCTTTGTGTTTCCACTTTATATCCTTGCTGATGGGTTGCTTACTGTTTCCATGGGTTTTCAGTTAGTGTTTTCACCGCAGTTGCCTTTCCATGCCTCTCCCAAATCTCCATTGCCCAGCAGAACCAGCGCGACAGTATAACTGCCCAAGCCCAGTCATGAGACGGCCACGCTGTCCAAGGAGGCATACGGGCATCGTGGCTGGTGACTCCAAACAGCTGGTGTGGGGAACTTCCACAGTCGACCCTGTTTCCTGGGCCTCTTCCTCTTACGTGGCTTGCTGTGTTCCCATTAACAGCGTCTCACTGCAGAAGCAAATTGGTGACCAAGTTTTCTCAATTAAACCATCTACTGTATGAAATGGGCACTCCCCACTCGATTTAAGTGAGAGTCATTAGCTGTTTAATCCCTACCAGAGGGATTAAATCAAATTACGTTTGGAAGATAAAACACGTTGTGAATGGTGATGGTTTTTGTTTTTTTTGAGGGGGGAGGGCAGCGAGTCATTAGTGTTTGTGTTCAGGGCCTGCTTGCTGTTTTCCATTTTCCAAACATTGCACCCCAGGACCCGGCAGTGTGAGAGCCAGGATGTTATCACACAATTCTGATATGTGTTTTTTTTTTTCTTTCTTCCTTCCTTTGTATCCAAGTGAGCTGCCTCATTCACCGCAGAACCTCGTGGCCAGCCTGAACCCTGCGCACAGCCATGCCGTGGTGCTCTCCTGGGTCCGACCCTTCGACGGGAACAGCCCTGTTCTTTACTACATCGTGGAACTGTCCGAGAACAGTAAGTAGCGACGCGGTGGTGTCGCCATGGGCAATAATCAGATTTCTTCCTGGCTCTTAACATCTTTAACCTTTCCTTCTGGCTCAGACCCACACCAGCCAGCGAAACGCTCCGGATGCTTTACAGAGTTTCAAATGGAAACCGCAGCTCGGGCGTCAGGAAAGCGAAAGGGCAGCGTGGGTGCCAAGGCGGGCAGTGGGAGTGGCCCGGGGCCTCCCTGGGTGGGTGCCGGGGTCTGTGCTGAGGGCCCGGGGCCATGCCCGCAGGGGCCCCCGGTCTGCGCGGGGTGGAGAGGACCCTGCAGGAGCGGCCTCTTGCCATCAGGATCCTGGCATGGCCAACTCCCGTGGGCGTCATCTCCTTGAAATCGGGGCTCTGTTTCCGTCATCTTTGTGCCCTTAATAGGCACTCATGGATGAACAGGGTCAGGTTCCCTGGTGGATTCCCAGAGGATGTACTCGGGTCATGTCACGGGCCCTGGGCCATGAGGGAGGTGCCCTGGGGTGCCCGGGTTACATAAAATAGGGCACGGCTTCACATGCATCCCAGCTGTTCCCTCAACAGTGTGCATGGTTGGTTGGCTCTTTGTCAGACATCTTGCCTAAGTAGGAAGCGGGTTTTACATACAGTCATTCATTCCATCCGTCCATCTGCCCAGTACTTAGTCCTGCTTGGGCATCTGCTGTGCACCAGGCGCTCTGCTGGGTGCTGGCTGCACGCTGACAGGGTCAGCCTCAACCCCTGACAGCCGGGCTCTCCCACTGAGGTGCCTTCATTCCAGGTGCCGTGGGGAGACAGTGGGGGGAGGCCCAGACGGGAGACGGTCGGACGACGCCCCTGGCAGGCGGGCATGGCAGGAGGCCAGGGCGGCGAGGGCAGGGGGCAGCGCGTCAACTCCAGGCGTGTGGAAACAGCTTCTGAAGTGAGGACAGCATGCGGGAGGGGCCAAGACGCCGAGAAGGTGACCGAGGGCGTTCTCTGCCCCTGGCTCCCCTGCTGGGCCCGCCTGAGCTGGCCACTGCCCAGACGCTTTCCCCGAGAGCCTCTAGAGAAGAGTCTGGAGTAGTCCGCACCGTCATCACGACTGCATCGAGCATCGTTACCACAAAGACTCTGCAGTGGAGAGGACCGTTCTCTCCGGCTGGCCCTGACTTCATCTGCGGCCTCGGCCAAGTCAGCCCACTTGTCAGTGGGCGAGTCACACGTCTCCCTGCCGAGCAGATAGCAAGACCAGCACTGTCATCTGGGGTTTATTTTTATTAGGGAACAGCGCCCTTAAGAAGCCCCTGAACACGCTGGCTAATCACGGTCAGAAAGAGCCGCTTAGCAGCTAACACGCTAAAATGGAGATGGTATTTGGCCGGCACTGAGGGCTGTGCCAGCAGATGGTTCTAAATAACCCCATCCAACAGTCCCCACGTCCTGCTTCTCAGGGTACTGGCCGCCACCAGCACCACCTGGCAGGCAGAGTCCACCTCTGTCCTCCTGGAAGTGGGTCCTGCAGGGACCACTCTGGCCTGGCTCGGTGGCAGAGGCAGGCGCTGTGTAACACCTGCCCTCTCGACGCGCCGGCGTCACAGGACGGCCTTGTCAGCACGCTCACGGAGCAGAACTCTGAAGCTGCCGCCGCAGTGTGTCCAGGCGCCGGCCCGAGCCAAAGCCCATTTGTGCGGAGCATGGCCCCGCAGGCGTCCCAAGCTCCTCCCAGGGAGCTGGTTGTCCTCTGGCCCCAGGGGTCTCTGCTAGAGGCCAGGGCTTGGAGAGAACTGCCACATCCCAAGGCCCAGCCCGAGGGACGAGCCTGCTGGGCTGAGGGGGAAGGCCCAGCAGGGCCAGGGGGGCCCAGCGGACCCTCCATGGTGGTCCAGTGGTTAAGACAGCCCTCTTTGACTGCATGGGGCACAGGTTCAATCCCTGGTCAGAGACCTAAGGTCCCACAGGCTGTGTGATGCGAACAAAGGAAAAGAGAGAGGGCAGGGCTCTTGATGTCTTCACAGCAGGGACCCTGCCGACGGGCTGAGGACTCCGTCCCACAGCAGAAGGGCGTGGCCTGCTCTAAAGTGCTGGTCAAGTTTGATCAAGACTAGCCTTTAACGTTGGTACAGTCCCAAGGGGGAGGGTGCCAGAAAACCTGTGATGGACTCTGAAGTGGACCGAAGGGCAGGTCACCGTAGCCCTTCGAGCCGCCTTCAGGGTCACCTGATGCTTTTTCATGGTTTTTGAGCTATTTCTATAACTCTAGAGTAATCTCACAACTCTAGAGCTTTCTCTAGAACGCTCGCAATGATGCAAATAAATCGTGTGTCCTTGTGATAAGTCATGACCGTAGCAGTTGGTTGTTGCTCTGAAGCTGCGGGCCAGTTTTGCCTCTGTAGGTTCATTTTAGCCTTCCTGACGGTCGCATGTATGTATGTTGTTTGAATGCTCTTCTGATACATTGTAATGTCTTACTGGTTCCCTCATTAATCAAGGCAGCCAAAATCTTTGGGCTTCGCTACTTACTCAGTGGTAAAGAATCGGCTAGCCAGTGCAGATGGGGGTTCAGTCCCTGGCTCAGGAAGATCCCTGGGAGAAGGGAATGGCTGCCCACTCCAGTATTCTTGCCTGGGAAATCCCAAGGGTGGGGAAGCCTGGTAGGCTCCAGTCCATGGGGTGGCAAAGACACCTTAAGGGCCCCAAATGTGGCCCCCAAGTGTATCTGTGCTTCCAGCGGCCTGGACACCAGTCCCAGGAGCACTTCTGACGCGGCCGCCAGCCCTGGGCTCTTCCTCTGGAGAGGCACTCGTTGCTTAGAGCGCAGAGGCCGGGCTGATGGAGTGGTTCAGGTCAGTCCAGCCGCACAGCCGTGGCCGCGAGGAGGTGGGAGAGCCTGCCTGCCCGGTGAGACCGCTCACAGTCAGCTCACTGTCCCCCCACACGGCAGCTGTCTGTCTGTCTGTCTGTCTGTCTGTCTGGCTGGCTTGCTGGCAGCTGGCAGCTGCCACCCCGACAGCACGCGAGCCTCCTCCTCCTGCCTTGGCGTCATGAACTTCAAAGCTGACGCCTGGCTGCGTGTTGTCTTCTTGCCAGAGTGGCAGAGAGACTTTGTTCTTATGCTTCAGATTATTTGCAACCATCTTTGAAACACGGGTCACACAGGTGCCTTCTCGTAGCCTGTGAGAGTGAGGAGGTGGCTTCATCCGAGCCCGCTCTCTGTGGGTTTTGCATGTTGACCTCACACGGACAGCACTTGCTCCCATTTTAAAATCCATCCAGACCCTCCCTGTCGCGGCGCCATGTCGTCGGCGCGGAGCTGGGCTGAGGTGGGGGGCTTGGGGGCTTGTCTCCTACCCCAGGCTGAGCTCCCCTCCACTTCTGGGCCTGTCTAGGCCCTCCGTCTAGCCGCTCTAGCCAGCGTCTCCTTCCCTGACGCGAACAGCCCCTCGCGTTCAGTGACTACACCCTTCCCAGGACCGCGTCCCCTCGTGAGCCCACCTGGGGCATGTCTGGCGTCTCCCCCAGAGCTCAGGAGCCCCAGGCCCAGGGATGTGAGCGGCTGACAGTCTCACAGCCTGTTCTTGCCGTCACCCTGGCCATATTCCTTAGCAGGGAATTTCATTTAGTTCCCAAGTTCTCAGCTCTTTTTGTCCTTCACTTTTAAGACAAACTTAAAACTCGAACCCTGCACAGTTTTATTGTTTCTCTAAAACAGATACAGCAGAGAAAGCCTTCCCAAAGTGGAGGCTGTGAAACTATTGTAACCGCCTCCTCTCTGGGGTTCTGTCTGAGACAGAAAATGCTGCCCCTTCCTGCTCCTCCTCCCAGCCCAGTGACCGTCTCTGACGAGCCTCAGCCTCTCACCCCAGCCTTCCTGGGGGAGTCTGGCCCGTCCCTCCTTGGGGACCTTGGAGATCTCAGTCTTATCCCCCATGGGTACCACGAGCAGGTCTGAGTCACAGCATCCTTTCACAGCTGTGCTTCAGTTCACTCACTTAAGGGATGTTTGATGCCCTGATAGAATCACAGAAGACCTCGTGGTCTTCTCTCAAGAGTACGGCCTATTCTGAAACGATTATTGCTGCCAGCTCCAGCTTGAAATTCTAAAGTGCTGCTACAAATTATATTCCTCTCATTCTTTTAATCACTCTCTATCCAGAATCCTGTAGAAGGATCTCATTTAACCTTCACGGAACCAGCTATTATCTGTGCTTCTCCTTTAACGTCTGGATGAGCTGTAAAGAAGCCAGGAGAGGCTGTTCCATGGCCCGGAGGCGCTCACCTCTAAGTTCTCACTTCTGCCCAGAGCAGACGAGTGGCTCAGAGCGGGGATCAATTCCACAGCCCCCGTCCCAGCAGCTTCACGCTGAGGAGCTTGAGATTATGTGTTGTCTGGGCTTTGAAACTGTCTCTGTTGACACAGTGACAATAATCTGAGGGCCCTTTAGCATAGAGAAGCAAATGTTATTCCTCCCACCAAAGTAGTTTCGATAACTCGTTGAGCTGAGCACTGAAATATAGGTCAGAGTCTCTGAAAAACTTGAAAATAAATACAGCAAGCACTTGAAAAATCACGAGGGTGGTTTAGAAAACGGCCGTAGTGTCGACCTGTGCTTGTTTCGTTTCATTTTCTTCTGCTGCTCTCTTTTTTTTTTCCCTCCAAATTTTGGAAATGAGTTTATATTACTTTTTTGAGAAATACATACACGTATATTTATATATGTGTGTATATGTTTAAAAAAAAACTTCCCTTTAGTACTACCCTATGGATGTACAGTTCTCAGACTGAATCCAGGTTTTATAGCTTATATAATTTTGGAGATTTTGTTAAGAAAAAAATCATTCAGGGCTTCCCTGGTGATCCAGTGGTTAAGAATCCACCTTGCAGCACAGGGGACATCGGTTCAATCCCTGGTCCAGGAAGATCGCATATACTGCCGAGCAACTAAGTGGCCCCGTGCGCCGCAACCGCTGAGCCCGTGTGCTGCTTCTCCTGAAGCCCGAGCGCCACAGAGCCCCTCGCTCTGCGACAGGAGAGGCTGCAGCGGGAAGCGGGAAGCCCACGCAGCTCCTGGGGAACAGCCCCCACTTGCCTCAGTTAAAGAAAGCTCGCCCAGCAGCGAAGACCCAGCACAGCCAGAAATAACTGAGTGAGATCACCAGAGAAGGCAGTGGCGCCCGCTCCAGGATCTCGCCTGGAGAATCCCGTGGTCGGAGGAGCCTGGGGGGCTGCAGCCCATGGGGTCGCTAAGAGTCAGACACGACTGAGCAACTTCACTTTGACTTTTCACTTTCATGCATTGGAGGAGGAAATGGCACCCCACTCTAGTGTTCTTGCCTGGAGAATCCCAGGGATGGGGCAGCCTGGTGGGCTGCCGTCTATGGGGTCGCACAGAGTCCGACGTGACTGAAGCGACTTAGCAGCAGCAGCAGTGGCAAGTAAAATTACATGTAAAAAATAAAAACATGCAAAGGTGAAAGGACCCCCCCCAGGGATCTTGGGCAGGGCCAGTGCAGATGGGGGCCAAGGGCTCAATGTGCCCCTGGAGAGGGCATCGGGTGACCGCTCTCGCAGCTGGTGGAGGCCCAGACCCCTGCTCTCAGTGCACCCCAAAGGCAGCAGGCCCCCAAACAGGAGAGGCTCCCGTGCGCCCTGACAGGAGGGCCCACTCTGCAGAGTATGAGCTCCAGGAGAGTCCCGCAGCCTTCAGACCTGGCTCTCCGCATCTGGCTAGTGTGTGCCGGGCATGCCTGGTGGCCTCGTGCCGCAGCCCCGCCGTCGTCCCTTGCAGGACACCCGGTGTGTGTGCAAGCCCACACGCCCCTGGTCCACACCGCCCCGTCAACTGGCTGGCTTTCCCTGATCCCCACCTCCTAAACATTTTATTTCAGAACATTAAGGTTTACAGAGCAATTGTGAGGAGAGAGTTCCCCAACCCCACACTCAGTTCCCCTCTCATTAACTTGCCTTCGCGTGGGACGTTGTCAAATTCAGTGAGCCGATGTTGCCGTATGATTGTTACCTAAAGGCCAGGTTTTATTCAGTCTCCTCAGCGTTTTGCACGCATCCGTTTCTGGGCCCACACCCCATTCGGGGGCCTTGGGCATCTCCATGGGCTCCTCCTGGCCCGGCGGGTTCTCAGACTTACCCTGACATGGACGACAGTGGCAATCTGGGGAGGAAGGGGAGTGTCGGAGGTCCTCTCACAGTTAGGCTGGGGCGAGGGGTCTGGGGAGGGACCACAGGGCGCAGCGCCCTCTAACTGCTGGTGCTGCAGACGAGCCTGTGACGGGGGAGCTGCAAGTGAGCGTGCGCCCTGGTTGCCTCCTCCGTGGCCCGGTCCTGAGTGTGCACTGCCAGCCTAAGAAACCCAGAACGCTTGCATCCCACGTTCGCATGGCCAGCCCCGGCTGGGAGGGGAGAGTCTGCCCTGAGTGTGACCTCCCCGGACCCCGAAGCTGGCGATCCAGCTCCCCTTCTGTATCCTCTCTGTGACCGAGCCCTTGGCTTTCCTGCTGCAATTCCGAGCAACTGCCTGACGTTGAAACAACGAAGGTGTACTTATCTGGAAGTTTCCATGACGTGGGAGGATCAGGCTGTCGTCTGCGCCTCCGTTTCCCATGTGTGGATGCAGATGACGGTGCCCGTTGCGGGTCACCATGGAGCCATCCTGCAGCGCCTGGCACCACAGGTGCTTCCCCAGAAAAAGGACGAATCCAGGTCCTGGGGTGAGTCAGGCCCTCTTCTAGGTGTTGAGGCTCTGACAGTGACTCAGATGCATCTGAATGGAGTTTATCTCCTGGGTGGCTATTAAAGTGGGTGCATGTGAGTGCATGCTCCAGTCGTCCAGCTGTGTCCGACTCTTTCGGGACCCTGTGGACTTGCCGGCCAGGCTCCTCTGTCCATGGGATTTCCCAGGCAAGAATACTGGAGTAGGTTGGCCATTGCCTCCTCCAGGGGATCTTCCTGACACCGGTATCTCCTACATTGGCAGGCAGGTTCTTTACCACTGAGCCACCGGGGAAGCCCCACTTAGGTGGGTATCTATTCTTATTATAATTCTTACAATAATCCTTCTGTTTCAGGAGAGACAGAGTGCAGACAGCTGCCGCCAAATCAGCAGTGGAATTTCAATTAGAAAAATAATAAACTTGCATCTTGATTTTCCACTTAGCTCTCTCTGTAACCTGGGGGAAGTTGTTTTAATGAAAGCACGTTCGTTCTTATCTGTACCAAAAAATACGAGGGCCAGCATCAGTGAGATCTCATCATTTCACCTACCAAGTGTGCAGCTGAAGACGGTCGTAATGCTCACTGCTGGCAAAGCTGTGATAAAACAGTCACTTTCTAAAAACTTTTCATTAGGAAAAATACGATATACACACAAAGGTACAGAGTATTCTTGCGTTCAGTTTCAAAAACCATCAACAGTTTACAGTATTTGTTTCATCAATCCCCCCACTCTTTTTGCTAGAGTATTTTAAAAGAAGTCCCAGAGATTTTGTCATTTCATCCATATGTGATGCAGTAAATACTCAAACAGGGACATCAACATTAATAGAATCCTTAATATCATCTTACACTCAGTCCACATTTAAATGTCCCTATTTTTTTTTTTAAAAAAAAGCCTTTTCACAATTGATTTGCTTGAATCAGGATCCAAACCAGGTCCATCTGTCGTGTTGGTGGTTTTGCCTCGTTCATCTCTTACTCGACTTTCCCTGTTTTCACCCTCCGCCCCCGTCCCCTGCTCTCCCTGGCTCGCAAGCCAGGGCCCTTCCTGTCCAGTGTCTCCAGGCTCTGGCTGCTCGCTTCCTCCTGGTGCCATCTAATTGGTTCCTGCATCTTCGTTATCGCCCAGAGACACTCAGCCTCTGGTTTTGTGTGCCTTCTTGGTGCGCGCACACGCATGTGTGTGTGTGTGTGCGCGAGCTTCCTGGGTGCTGCTGGGCACCCCGTGCCTCGTCACTCGAGGAGACACTGGAGGCCCTGCTGCTCTGCTCTCAGTGACGTTGGACCCCCCAAGAGGCTAGGCTGCGACAGCCCGTATGTCTGGGGAGAGGTTACTTAAATTTCTGGAGCCTTGATTTCTCAGCCTGTTAAGCGGGGAGAGAGTGCCACCTCCCCTGGAGGTCTTGTGTGGTCACGGATGTACAAGAGCCTCCAGAAGGAAGACGGCAGCACAAACATTAAGTATTAACAGTAATAACGGTTCTTTTGGCAATTAAGGAAATTTTCTTTGGAAAGTAGTTTCCTTCCTCAAGTACCTTTAATTGAGAAAATGGTGATGCTCTTTTTTTTTTTTTTAATCGAAAAAAAGCTTCCAGTACATTTGGGAAGATTGAAAACCACCAGCTTTTTAACCAACAGACAGAGTGGAGGGATGATTACCACCTTCTGGTTTCCGGGCACTGGAAGCCAGGGAAAAAGCTCAGTGGTGCCCATCTGTGGAGCAGAGGTTTGTTTAACAGCCCGGCTGGGGAAGACTGGAATTCCTTCGTCTTCTAGATCAGAGGAGCAAGGGGCATCCCCAAGGGGGAGGAAAAAAGCTATTGAGCCTTTTTTATGGGGTGGTTTCCCCTATTGAAAGGTTCTTCTGCATTCCAGCCCTAAGAGAAGCATCTCGTGGTACTTTTTCTGTGAGGACCTGGGGAAGAATCTTTTAAAGGGATTTTGCGTTATTGATTGTCAGGAACAGAGTTGCTACTTAAATTTTAACACTTCTCAGCAAGCTAGCAATTCCGAAGCTTGTGAATGAGCAAATCCTCCCCACAACCACTTTTTTCTTTTTTTTTTTTCTTTGATACAAATCAAAGTGCCCATGAGATGGATCGGGTTCATTTGTATTAGTTTTCAGTTTAATCTCTCTTCCTGCCAGATCTTTCATCTTCGAGCAGGAGAGGGAAAAAGAATAAATAAAGAATCCTATAGTTGCAGCAGGAGGCCTGAGCAGAGCCCCAGGGTCCGGAGCAGATTAATAGGCCCTGTTGTCAAATCAGACTGGGCAGCAGCTCCTGCAGCCAGGGCTGCACTTTGGGAGCTGTTTACACCCTTTGCAAACAGATGGCCCCGAGCCGGGGAGTCGCGTGGGGCTGAGTTGGGAGTTGGGGTGGGGGGAGAGGGGCCTGCGTGGGGCTGGAAGGCGGTGTCCGGACGCTTCTCGGCCCCTGCCCTGCGCAGTTCACCCTTCAGTCCTCAGGCTGGACCACGGTCTTTCTGACGCTGCCCCTTTGTGAAATCGCCGCCATACCTGGCTGAGCAGGTGAGCTGTTTGCTCCCAGACCCTGCCATCTGCAGGAAGGGAGGGATGGGGAGATGCTGTCTTGTGTCGTGTCGCTCAGGGCCCCGCGGGAGCAGGCACGCTCTCGGCTTGTGGTCAGGGGGCCTTTACACGGGAGAGCTGACCGAGGTGGGGGTGGGAGCTGAGTGACCAGGGCCGGCGGCAGCGGGGCCAGACTCGCCCGTGGTCACCGGGCCCAGGAGCCGCAGAGCCCGGGCAGGGGCTGTGCAGAGCCGCCCCCAGAGAAGAGAAGGGGACCTTGGCGTGAAGAAAGCAGTGTCTCCAGTGAGGAGGGAAGAGCGCGCCCCTGCCCGACAGGCCCCCGGCGCACAGGCAGGGTGGGGACGGTCGCGAGGGTCTGGGTGAAGACGGGAACGCCCAGCAGAGTCCCCAGCGGGGCCAGGCCTGGGCCAGAGGCGTCAGCGCCCCGCCCTGGTGGTACCCCCCACCCCCCGTCATGCTGTGTGTAAATCAGGTGAAACTTTTCACTGTGGTGAGAGGCACACAGCATGACACGCCCCATCCTAACTGCTCACGGTGTTGTTCCACCCTGCAGAACCCTGTCCCGTTAAACAGCTCCCCGGCGCCCAGCCTTCTGCGCTCTGGCTCTGGGAACCTGACGCTCGGGCGTCTCACTTAGGTGGCGTTGTGTGTCTCTTTGTTCTTTTGTGTCTGGTCCATTTCACTGTCGCGTCCTCAAGTTCACCCGTGTGGGCGCGTAGTTCGGAGCTCCTCCCTCTGCAAGGCTGACTAACATTCCGCCACGTGGATGGGCCGCGCTCCGTTCGTATTCGCCTGTTGACAGACGCTTGATCTGCACCACCTTTCAGCTGCTGTGAACAATGCTGTTAAGAGCATGGGCGTGCACACAGCTGTTTGAGACCCTGCTTTCAGTTCTCTGGGGCCCATGTGTTGACATGGATTGCTGGATCACACGCTAACCCTGATTTTAACTTTCTGAGGAACCGCGGCCCTGTTTCCCACAGCGGCTGCACCGTGCTACATTCCTGCCAGCGGCGGACACGTGTTCCGACCTCTCCCCATCCTTGCCAAAACGTTCTTGTCTGCTCTTTGATAGCAGGTGTCCTAATGGGTGTGAAGTGGACTTCAATGGGCTTTTGATTTGCAACCCCCGCCCCTGACATTACTGCTTCCCAGGTGGTACGGTAGTAAAGAATCTACCTGCCAATGCAGGAGGTGTGGGTTCAGTCCCTGGGTCGGGAAGATCACCTGGAGGAGGAAATGGCAACCCACTCCAGTGTTCCTGCTTGGGAAATCCGAAGGAACCCAGCAGCCTGGCAGGCTACAGTCCACGGAGTCACAAAGAGTCAGACACAGTTGAACAGCCGAGCACACATAACATGCATTTTCATATAAGAAGTAGCAGCAAAACTGAAGCAATGTAAGTGGAAGAGCTCAGAGTTTACTTTGCTCTCTGTCTTTCCAACCGGGTATCAGCCGTCTTCAGGATGGAACCTGTATCTCCTCTGAAGCCTGACTCAGTGTGCCCAGTCCCCACCAACTGCGTCCAGTTACACTAGATGAGAGGACACTAGTGGAGCGTCTGTCCCCCTCTATGGTGACAGAGGACTCTTTTCTGTCAGAGAACCTGCCCAGAAAACCAGGTCACCACGAGCTGTTTGATGCCCTAGAGGGGTCAGGCTCCCAAAGTAAAAGGAGACACTGGTGTGAGTTTTTCTACAGTTAATTGGAGACACACACGTTGCATTTTTAAAGGAAACATAAAAGCGGGGGTCCTTGTCAGCGGTAGATCACCTCTATCACCGAGCAGCACAAGCCAGGAATGCCCAGCTGGTGGCGAGGACTGCCATCCCAGAAAGCCATTTTGGGAGCAGCTTTATTTGAAATAATTAAGAAGACTCAGCCTTCACGGCCCAACTGGCGCCGTGCTGCAGAGCGTGCAGCTTCCATCGAGGAGTCCAGACAGCGTGGACGGCATTGCGTGCGGGTCAACAGGAGTTGCCTCCGAGGGCCTCACTTCATTTCAGAACAGCTTATGGCCACTTCTTCACCCATAACGACCCCGAGTGCGTTTCTGATGAGCCCCCAAGTGCAGACTTTAAAGTCTCCATTGCCAGGCCTCTAGGTCTTCGCAGAAGTGGCTGTGACGTTGTTGGGCTGTGCAAGCCTGTGTGCAGTCCGAGCTGAGCCTGTCTGATGTCAGGGTCACAAGTCACCCTGGGTGACACTCTCAGACGCGGGCGAGCGATTGCAGCACCATTTCCAAGGAACAAGAAGGACAATTTGATTCCCGCAAGAGCTGCCCATCCCCCATCCCACTTCACTGATAACTTGAAGACCCAGTTCAGCCTCAGAGTAATTCCAAGTGGACCTGACAGAGGGTGCTTGTTCATCCTAAGGCTCTGCAAGGTGATCCGGCCAAAAAGCCTGTCTCAACTCTGCAGAGAACGTCCCGGGGAGGGTGGGGGCCAGGCAGAGCCTTCCGAAGCCTTGCGTGGGAGAGCTCCCTTGGCTGGCCGGGTCACCCTTCCACACCTGCCCGGAAAGCCCGGGGGAAAGATCTCCTAAACTCGCTATGAGTTTCATTCCGCGTCTCTCCAGCCAGAGCCGCTCAGGGGCGTGGATGGAACGGGCCACCACGCAGATGGGCGGCAGAATGCATGGCCCATCTGTCTTTATCATGCTCATTTCCTCTTTTATTAAAATGTTAATGAATATAGTTTTTATTTATCATTTGGTGGCGTGTGCAGCATCCTTTTCTGGGAGACAAATCTGCAATCTGCCACGTGAGCTGACAGCGTCTTATTACCCAGTGAACACGGGAATGAGGAACAACGTTCTGGTTCCATTTAAACTGCCACGTGCAGGCTGAACAAAAAATATCCCTTTACGTGTAGACAACAGCTTGGGGTTGGCGGCGGGCACCCCCGGACTCGGGAGCGGGCGGCCTGCGTCCAGAGCCGGGCTCACTGGTACTCGCCACAGCCCGGCGCCTCGGCATGAGCGTCCGCTCAGTGGGGCCAGCCCCGCCATCTGCCTTGGCGAGCGAGGGAGACGGTTTATGGGGATGCACTTTGCGTTCCCTTGTTATCACTCAGATGGGCGCCTGCAGAGGTTCGAGCTTGTTCTGCTCCTCCTTTCAGACTCTCCCTGGAAAGTGCACCTGTCAGACGTCGGCCCCGAGATGACCAGCGTCACAGTGCGCGGCCTGACCCCGGCTCGCACCTACCAATTCCGAGTGTGTGCTGTGAACCAGGTGGGCAAGGGCCAGTACAGCGCAGAGACGAGCAGGTGAGCCGCCGCGTCAGCCTTGGCATGGCGAGAGGAGCCGAGCATCTCGTGGGGCGGAGGGAGGCCATCATCGAGGTCACTTCGAGGTCATCGGCCTCTACCCTTACTGACTGACCTTAGCAGGGAACAGACATGAGTGGGAAGCCTGTAACCGAGAGGAAGCGTAGGGGTTCATGGGGTGGGCCGGGGCTCCTTCACTGCGGAGGGAAATTTCTTAGCTCCCTGGGGCGCTCTGACTACGCAGACAGGAGTCATTCCCGATCGCAGAGCCCCCTGTGTCCATGACATTACAGAGCTGGCGGTGTCTCTGGGCCCTTTGTGCAGCCGACCACCTGTGGGGTGGGACTCATAAGCACCCAGCAGGTTCGCAGGAGGCAGAGCGAGCCCCCGCGTTTCCCTGGTGGTGGTCCTGATGCTGAGTCCTCCCTGACCCAGGCCGGCAGCTGCTCTCAAGTCCGTTCAGATGTGACCTGGGGAAAGGGCTTCATCGCATTTCAGCGCAGTCTCCCCAGCCAGCCGGAGCGCTCGGCGGGCCTGTGCGGTGGAAGTGTTGAGAGCTCTAAACAGCTGCTGTCTAATCGTGGGGGCTCGGTGTGTGAAATACTGAAGGAGCCAAAGAAAGCGATTTGGAAGCAGCCCTGGCCTCGGGCCCACGAGCCGGCTCGCCGGGTCCTTAAAGGGCGGGAGTACCGTGGGCCGCTCAGGCAGAACAAGCTTGCCCCCTGTGTTTTCCGGGACCCGTCATATCGATTTGTCCTTCCTGTCAGATCAGCTGGGGGTTTTGCTTTATTGTCACTCGATTCGAGTACACAGTTCGGCTCAAGATTCAGCAAGATTGAGAATGGGCGCGAGGGCCCCGTGCTCCTGGGGTTCATCTCTCCTCCTCTCCCGCCCTCTCTTTTCAGATTGATGCTGCCCGAGGAGCCACCCAGCGCTCCCCCAAAAAACATAGTGGCCAGCGGGCGCACCAACCAGTCCATCATGGTGCAGTGGCAGCCGCCCCCGGAGCCGGAGCACAACGGGGCGCTCCGCGGGTATGTCCTCAGGCAAGTAGCCGCGCCCGGCCACGCACGCACCCTTGTGGACAGTCCAGGGTCCGTCCTGCTGAGGCCGCAAGCTCAGATGTCTGCAGGAGCCCAGCAGTAATCCAGACTCAGGCCAACGGAAGGACTCCCGGGGGTGGTGGAGAATGCGGTCAACAGCGAGAACGAGCGCCTGTGGGTAGCCTCTCAGGAACAGGCTCTGCAGATCCAGCCGTGATGCGTACACACAAGAGCCCACCCTCAGGGGGTGCAGTTTAACAGAACAGAGGGGACTGTTCCAGGCTGGAAGCAAGGTGTGCTTATTCCTTGTAAATCCTTTCACTCTAGGTTTTTACCAGAGGTATGCGTTCTAAAGTATAGTGATTTTTAATTAAGAAAAATACAATTGATTTTATTACAAGCCAGTTTTTACCATGCTAGTATGTTGGGCTGCCAGGTTTTCCAGAAAAAAAAGGTAAAAGTCTGGCTTTTTGACATGCATTCTCACAGTTTTCCTGTGTTGGGAATGAAACTAGTATGTTCTAAAACACAGGGCAGGCCACACCCTCCCAGCTGCAGACCAGACATGGCCCAGGAGTGGCCAGTTCACTCTCTCTGCCCCTCTGGGAGGGGTTTGGCTTCTGAGCACCTCATGTGAACTGCACCAGCCCTGGCTGGGTTGGCAGAGGAACCTGCTTTGCCAAAAATTACTGCTAAGTTTAAAATGGCAGTGAAAGCGATCGTTTTAGTAGTTTGTCAACGCAAGTGAAAGGAAAAAAAGCAAACCAGTATTGAAAAGGTAACTGTTACCTCCCTCCTAATGGATGCACCCGTCACCAGCCTCTGCGGGCAGGGCTGGGCGCACCCATCGCCAGCCTCTGCGGGCAGGGCTGGGGGGTGTCCACCACACAGACACCCAGCCCATGCCGGTACTAGACCCCTGACCAGGAGACACCAGGCTACCAAAGGTCTAAAATGGAGTGACGTAACGTCTTAGCTAAACGTAAAACATTATGAGAGAGTTGCTTCTTTAACTCCATTGTCTGTGCACAGAAGTCAGCTCATCCCCAGCATGTATTTATGTAATCACCCACTCATCATTTAATACTCATTTATCTATATGCACGTAATGTGTGCCTGTCACAACCAATTCACTGCTGTTCTCCAGTTGTCCCAAGCAAATGAATTATCCTCTGAACACAAGCCAGATCGTAATCTGCCTGAAGAGGTTCAAACACGGCCATCCCCCGGCTGCATGAGGGCCACAGGGCTGAACCGCATGCAGGGCCCCCTCGGTCCCTGAGCCCCCGGCCTCCCCCGGATCACAGAGGAGACTGCCGATCAGCCCCCTGCGGGCAGGGGGCGCCTGTGGACCCATGGACAGACCTGTGGGCCCGTGGGTGCTCCCAGAGCCTGGTCTCTCCCTCAGGAACGCAGCCCAGCGCTTCCCGCTGCTCGAGGCCCAGGTTTTCCTTGCTGCTCGCCCAGCTGTCCCCTGGCTCCGTGCTCATCAACTAATGAAGATAATCTGTCTCCCCTCTGGACCGGCCTCCCCCTCCCATGCTTGTCATCCCATCCGCCTCTGTCTTTTTCTGACCACAGGGAAGAAAAGTTTCCTGGGGCTCCATCTGCCAAAAGGACTTTAAAAGTCAGGCCACAGAGCCAGGCTCGGGGCATGGAGTTTCCTAATGCAAGCTCTCTGATGTCGCGAGGCCCCTTCGGGCACTGCACACTTCCCTGTTTTGTAGGATTAGACTCTTAAAAGGATTTTCTGTGATGGTGCCAGTGGAGGCAAGCGCTGGAAAAGAGGGCATCCGTATTTGCAGGGGCTTCAATCCAGAGAGCCCCAAGACATGGGTGTACCACAACAGGCTGTGAATATCCCAAGTTTTCAAAAATTAAAGATCCATGCCAAAATGAATTTGCTGGGAAACATTTCCAAATAATCCTCCTGTCTGCAGATCAGCTCTGTTTGCAAACGTGTACCCTCCAGGGCACAGGGCTCCATGTCAGACCAGCAGCACGGTCCACGGAAGAACAAAATGGAAATAAATCACCGCCACGGCTCCAGCCATAAGAAGTAGTTAGAGTGCGTGCACAGTAATAAAATATTCATAATAATGGGCAGGGTGTTTCTTTGAGAGGAACATAGGGGTTATGTCCTTTAAAAACATTCTCCTGTTTATTTCCATGTAAAGAATCTTCTTGTTCTCTCTGAGGCGGTCTCCTGGGCAACGTATCCGGCCCTTCAGCGGACGATGCCCTGTGCTTCTGTTATTAATTATGACCTTCCTAGACATTCTGTGAATATTACAAGAGCGCCTTGAAGCCACTGGTCAGAATGGACCATGCTCCCTGCCGGAAGGGAGAGCCAGGAATCTAAGAGGTGGATTCTCCCCACCTCATACAAATAGGTCTGGGAGGAGGGGTGAGCAGGCTCAGTTTCAGGGCTCAGAACTCAGGGTTCTCTATTAGCATACTTCCTACACAAGCAGTGTTCCCGACAGAGAAATGTTTTGGGGGTGGTGCTTTAATCCTTCACAGCTCCTTTGCGCCCATTGTTTCACCTGTTTCTCGAACCAACCCCGCGGGATGCCATTATTACCACATCACCTTAGGGAGGAGGAAGCCAAGGCTCAGAGAGGTGAAGAGTTGGCTTCAGACCTTCCAGCTCATAAGTCTTCTTCTCAGCTTGGTCTTCTGGGCAGCTTGCTTTGCTCTCGCTGGAATGCGTACCGGACAGTGAAGCAGGGGTCTCCTGTAGCCGTGCCCGGCTGTACCCTGCTGGTGCCCGTGGTCCTGGGCCCAGTCACTTGCCAGGCTACTGGGGTCTGGTGTGGGTGGGAGCCAATATTTGCCTTTTTTCAAAATGCCTGTCTGATTGTCCCAGGGCCATTTATTCTCAAAGTCCCTGCTCTGTAGATGGGGAGATGGCTGGAACCCGGATGATGCCACACCAAGCCTTCCCTGCCTAGAAGACAGGCCGTCCTATGATAGACTTGGTTCAGCCCACCGTGAGCGGCGCCCACCCCTGGCAGGGAGTCCAGTGAGGTGCAGCGGGGTCGGAGGGGGTGGGAGAGAAGCACAGACGGGTGTGAAGCCTCTTTCACGTTTGCCCATCATGGAGCGCCATGCGTGTGCCAGCACCTCCCCCCGGGGCCGCTGTGGGCCCATGTCCTGCGGCTCCTCTCAGGTGCGAGGCAGGAAAGCCCAGGGCCTTTGTGTTCTTCATGGCCTGCTTGCTCTCGATCCTTTCTGCCTCCTCTCCGGCAGGGCTCACCACACACAAGTGGCCTGTAGCAGGAAGGGCTCAAAGACGAATCTCAGAAAACCCTGATTTTCACAAAGAACATTTTATTACCATGTCCGTACATTCTGAGTGCATTTTCAGTCATCACTCTCCTTGGAAAGCTGTTTCCCGCTTCAGGCTTGGATCTCGGAGTTCCTTCTTTTTTCTGAGGGCAGTGGCCTTGCTGACACGCTGGTTCGAGTGAGTCTGGCTCAGGCCCTTCCCTGCGTCCAGGCCCTGTGGCCCTGGGGACAGCACAGTGACTGACCGGGCCTCTGCAGGGTTGCTCAGCGTTCTGGAGGTGCCTGAAGACCCCAGCCCGCCGTGGGGAGTGGCTGCATTTCCCGCCCCACCCAGGTCTGTGTCCTCCTGCACTTCTGCCATCCCCACTGAGCATCAGAGTCGTGTCTTCTTGAGGAAGGAGTCCGCTCTCGGCTAGAAACTCCACGCTCTTGGAAGCTGTACGATGACCGAGGAAGTTATTCCCACAGCTCTCGCCCCTCGGTTTACCCAGAAGAACGATTCACTTCTGCATGCATGATCATGGAAGACATCCGTCACTCAAAATAATGTTACAACAGTCCTTTCACTGTGCAAGTAACAGTTTCCCAGCTAATGTTTTCTGTGTTCAGAGTCGTGTAGGTCATTGTTTTAAGTCAATGCAACTTTAAATCTCTGCCTTTTGTCCACAAAAGAGCCTGCACATTGCCCTCTCACAGGTCCCCTAAAAGCCACTCTTAGCAGTGGGCCTGTGTTTCAGGAGTGTGAGCACCTTTGAAAGCCAGTCATTCTGACTCTGGACTGCATGCGCTCGCCCAGCAGGGGGCTCAGCCCCCGGACACCAAGGGGCACCACGCTGCCCGCTTCCTTTCCTCCGTCCTTCAGAGTCGCTGGAGGAAGGGGCCTCTAGGACTGATTCATAGCCGCTACCCACTAGAAATCTCGTCTAAAAATTGGGGTCCTGAGTTACGGTACTCCCTGGACGATTTAAAAAGGGATCATTTTTCCTGAATCCTAACATGGTTGAAGTGTCAGATCTGTTAGCCCAGACCTTCCAGTCACTCACTGTGAGATTAGATCAGACCTTCTTAGCGATGGAAGTGGAAGTAGTGTCATCTGGGGCGGACCTCTGGGCTTTATTCTTGTCTGTCCACCCCTGGTCTCCTCTAACCACGAGGAGGAACCTTGGGGAAACCCAGTCTCTGGCTCAAGCCGCCTCTCCTGGTCTGCCGCAGGTACCGCCTGGCCGGCCTGCCCGGGGAATACCAGCAGAGGAACATCAGCAGCCCTGAGGTCAGCTACTGCCTGGTGACCGAGCTCATCGTCTGGACCCAGTACGAGATCCAGGTGGCTGCCTACAACGGGGCTGGCCTGGGCGTCTTCAGCAGGGCGGTGGCTGAGTACACCCTGCAAGGAGGTGAGCCCGCCCGAGCGGCACGGTCTTCTCCACTGGGGAGCAAGATGTGCCAGGTTCTGTTGGAGCAAGTGAGTTGATCAACTCACTCAATGTTTGAAATATTTATTTCTGTTGAAATAAAAATAGAGTGTTCAGTCCTCGAGGGAGCAATCAGAAGGGGATGAATCACATATTTAATTTAATCTCTCCTTCTATTCATAAACTATAGCAAAACCACAGAAAGGGATTGGATATATTATTCTGTCTGCTTCTTTCTGGTTCCCAAGGATGGAATGTGTCTCTACACATCCTTTAACTGGTCCACTTATTCGGAAAATTCCTGTGGAATTAACTTGTTCTAAGAGAAACAATGGTGTGTTTTGCAGTGGAGGTGGCTGTGGAGTCCTGTGTGAAGCTGTGAATGTTTTTCAAAGAGAGTGATTATTCAGTGTTTTGTTTTTAGCGATGTAACACAATAGTTAGTAATGGGGTTTGCGACTCGCTGCTCTCCACCCCCACTTTGGGTTTCCTTTTTCAGTTACACAAGCAAACAATTCACTAGATCCATAAAAACCCCTCCCCACACCCACCCCCCAAAAACTGACCAGGCAGAGTGCCATAAAGCCAGCAGGTCTTACGTTTATGTGCTGAGACCCAATCCCGTCATTTCCAGTTAATTCCACTGTTTTCTGGCGGGCCCAGGTCTTGGCCCCAGGAAGGGCTGGGCCCTCAGAGACGCTCTCCACGTCTGCATCTCACCTTCAGTGCTCTTCGCAGTAACACATAGACCCTCTCTAGACACAGTGGCCCACTAGAGCAGCCCAGAGCCTGGCCCGGGAAGCAGTTTTCCCACCAAATCTAAACCCCTTTTTCGTTGAGCAGTTTTCCCCGTCCTGACTCACAGGTGTGAGTTTATTCGCTTAGGCATTTTTATTGCTACCAGGCCTTGGCCTTTTTCAAATGATAAGGTTCCTAACTGCCCACGTCTCTCCCCAAATCGTGCCTGAGACCTAATGTTCCCTGATATTACACGCTGTCATTATCATCCCGTATTGATCGGCTGTCTGCTGCCGTCCCGGAGCCCATAAATTCTCCTCACGAATTAAGTGCCGTCAGCCCTCTTTCACAGTGACGGGCAGAGAGGCTTCACATGCAGGGCAACAGGAAGGGCTTGTGCCTGCCTGCGCCTCTTGATCACTCACTGGAAAGTGAAAATAGCTGAAAACCCGCGCTGTTAATGCTTCCTTTAATTAGTCAGTTTAATAAAATAACAATAAATTCAGAATCACTTCAAGTGACAAACACTGCTGCTGACGTTCCCCCAGCACCGTTTACAGCGACGGCTCCTCCCGTGGCCGGTGCCGGCGTTCCGTGCGCGGCGCAGTCTCTCCCTGGCCGAGCAGGGCTGTGGGGTGGTCCGGGGAAGCTTTAGGGCTGCGAACGACATGGTCAAAGCGCCGTGAGGGAGGGAAACCTGTCGGCAGGCGTGCGGGGGAGACCGCAGGGGCCGAGGGAGGGGCAGCTGCTGCAGACGGGAGCGCTGGTCCGGCTGCGAGCTGATCAATTTCCCCGGTTGCCGACATGGGCTGAGGAGCCACGGGCATGTGCGGTGCAGCTTCACACATAGCCCCTCTGGGCTGCCCTCCACCCCGTCCAACCTGCCACATGAGCTGTCTCTGGGGCATCCTGTCCCATGGGACCAGCCCAGCCCCCTCCTCAGCTCACTGGCAGTTTCTGGGGTGAAACAGGGTGTGTTTTGCTCACGCTGAGCGAGTCTGAGGTCGCTGAGCTAACGCAGGCAGAGCAGCGCTAACGCTGGGTCCTCTGAGTCAGCAGCGCTGTTTTCTGGGCGCCCTTGGCCCCTCTGAGGTCAGTGGGGCCCCACAGGGGATTCATCCGGCCTGACTGCTGGCGGCGTGGCTGCCCCTCCAGCACGAGGGCCTCGTGGATCTGGACGCGGCCGGAGGCGGGCGCTGACTGCGCGTGGAGCCGTCTCTGGATGCCTCAGCTCGGGTGAGGTTGAGGGGAGTCTGCCTCCTCACGCAGGTGAGAACCTGACGTTCGGTAGCTCTGCATGCAGAGGTGTTCAGAATCTCTCTCTTAGCTGCTTGCAAGCAGATGTCCTGACTGGTTTTCCCATCTGCGTGTCAGCTACGTCGCTGGGTTACCATTCCTTTGCCCGGCTACTGGGTGGCTGGCAGGGGAGCCTGGAGCTAGGAACCCCAGCAGGTCTCGGGGCCCCCAGGGTGATACAATCCACGTCTTTGCTCACTTGAGGGTGTTTCTGACTCTCTGTGAGTCCTCGATGCAGGCTGTGATCCCACCAACCTCAGTGTGGACACAGGAAACACGCATCCTCTGGGGCTCCTGGCGTGTTTTCCAGCTGTGATTGGCACACCCAGACCCGTGTGCTCCGTGCAATGGTAATGCCCGGGCAGCTGACCCCAAGCACTGTGCCATGCTCTGCTTCCAGGCCCTGCCCTGCCCCTGCCCTGGACCCTCGGTCACCAGCAGAGCTTCTCAGGCCGTTTCAGCCTCTGACCTTTCCCCTTTTGTCTGAGAGTCATGCCCGAGCCCCAGGACTGGCCCCTTGGGCTCCACAGCTGGCAGATCAGGATGGACCCACAGCCAGGGGAGATATCTGGACCCTCAGCACAGGGCTCACTCACATGGGGTTCACGTGGGGCTCACTCACATGGGGAACACTTGCCAAGGGCACACACACACACCTTTCTGCCTGCACAGCCCCATAGTTGGCCCTGGCCCAGAGTCCATAAAGCCTGACTCTTATTACTTATCAGTACTACTTATCTGCCTTCAAGAAACATCTTAGCTCTTCTCTGCCTCTGCTTTTCTTCTTCTTCTTCTTTTTTTTTTTGAGTTTGTAAAGTTCTGACATTTCCACCTGCCCTGAGGTACTTTAAGGGCAGTTGTGAAGAGAAAAGGAAGCAGTATAGGTGAGGATGCTAGTGAGTGCTGAGCTGTGACGCGCACACCCATGTTTCTATCTGTGTTCCTCCATCCACCCTGACAACAACCAGCATCTATTGTGGGATTTGAATGTCTCCATCGTGGAAGCTGTACAGAAAGAAATTTGGGGTCAATTTCTTTGCTATTAGTAAAATCAAGAGCGCATGTTGAGGAATTGGTGTGAGTGCCTACTCTGTACTATAGTGTAGGTCATACAGCAGGCCAGGGCATGAGTGGAGGGGACACCTGTCTCGTTGTCAAGCCTGGGGGCTTCAGCCTTGACCAGAAGTGAAGGCTAGCATTTGTGAAGCAAGATCGAGAATGAGAACAGAGTCTGGCCTCGTTCTCAGGAAGGCAGTCCTGCTCAGCGCTCCCAGGAACGTGCCGTCACCGTGAAGGCACCCCTGCAAAGGGGCTTTACTGGGCCAGCATCAGGGACATAAGTGTAGCTGCTGAACTGGTTCAGAATGGAATCCGGCTGCTAGAAACAGACCCAAAGGAACAGTAACATAAATGAAGTGGGGATGTGTTGTCATCTTTCTGACACCCAAAGAGTGGGCAGTGGGTTCTGTGGAGTCATAGAGGCAGCTTTATTTACCAGAGAACCAAGTCCTCCTTTTTTCCTTTGCTATCTGTACGGCTTGCCTCGTGGTTGCAAACTAACTGCTGTGATGCCAGCTATCACATCCACATTCTAGGAGGAAGGCACAGGGTCTGCCTTGTGGCCAAATAATCAAGTATGCCCACCTTTGAGGAACTTTCTTAGAGGTCCTGTCTGCCACAGACTTGTGCTTACAATTCATGGACTGTCTCCGTGCCAGAGAGCCTGGGAAGGGTCCCTCAGCTGGGCACATTTCCGTCCATTATTAAGGAAGGAAGAGGGGAGGGCAAGCAGAGGGCAGCTAGCAGTGTCTGTCCCATTTGTCCGGCGACTCCTGCTGAGGAGTCGCCCGAAGGATGTACAGTTTCCAGGTATAAACTGGTGAGACAGCCTGTCTCACAGCCACTGCAGGCAGAGCACCTCCTGGTCCTTCACAACCACCCAGACTAGAGTCACCAGACACCGCAGGCCCACAGCTCCCCAGACCCCTTGGCCTCCTCTGGGGCTCAGCAGCTCTGCTCCGGCAACCCGCTGTGTGTCCCAGGGCTGTTGGCGGCCGTCGCTGAGAAAGGCTGGGGGGCTGAACTGGTCCCTGATGCTGAAAAGGGAAGAATGAAAATGCTGGTATGTTACGGGCGTAGGGAGGGGTGACTTATGCATAAGATTAATTATTCATCCGCCTATTGGAATTAGGCTGGAATGTGTGTGCTCACGATTCTGGAGCTGGTCAGGAGGCCGTGGAGCAGCAGGAGCAAAGGGAAGAGCCGAGCCGCCATCCAGCCGGCCTCCTTTTCCTCTCCCGTCAGCCACGTGGCGAACTGGAGCCATCGGGGACACGCGGTGTGCTTCATCTTGGCTTTAGTAAGGCTCCTCTTGAAAAGGTGTCGGAATACCGGGGGAGCTCAAGGGGCTTCCACTGCCGCCAGCGGGGCGTGTGCGTGTCAGACGGTCGCCCGCAAAGAGGGCACAGGGGGCGGGAACGCGGGTGCCCGGAGATGCGCGTCCCCGAGCATGTGGCCTCGGTCTCAGAGGGGGTTCCCTCAAGGGGGCTCCTGAAGGGAGATAAGGGGGTCATACCTCTGAGCCCAGTGAACTGACCCCAGGAGTGGTGAGAACCGCCGTCCACCTGTCACGCCCCAGGTTTCTCCTCAGTCCCGTTTATTGTTGAGATGCAGTAAAAGCGTGTGTTGCGGTCCACGTCCTGACACTGCGGGCGACCCCAGCCGCTCCAGGCTCCCCTGAGCCTCTGCGGTCACATGGCTGCTTCCCCTGTCTTTCACCGTTAGCTGAACAGTTTTTAACAGAAACTGATTGTGGAGCCAAACCCTGCGTCAGCATCGACTTCGAACCCGCTGATTGCTTCAGAGGACCACAGTGCTTTTCCTCCCTTACCGGATGATTAGAAAGTCGCTGAAGTAGACGCTGGCAGTAGGAAAATGCTCATAATTACACAGGGTGTTTAGTCATGCGGAACTCAGACTCTCTGGCTTTTTCCTCTTGAAACCAAAAGCATATTGATTTCTGGAAGGGTTCGGAAGGAACTCTGGAGTGAACTGAAGTTGTCTTCCATTTCATTTGGGTGATTGCAATGGAAGTTTGACAGCTTGGGTTCCTGAGTCACATGGTTAGAGCTGTTTTAAGAGTCTTGCTGCTCCGTGTGAACGTTGCTTGTGTGCGTGCTCAGTGGCGTCCGTGTCTGACTCTGCGACCCCGTGGACGGTAGCCTGCCAGGCTCCTCTGTCCCTGGTATTCTCCAGGCAGGAGTTCTGGGGTGGGTTGCCATTTCCTCCTCCAGGGGATCTTCCTGACCCAGGGATCGAACCCACATCTCCTATGTTTCCTGCTTTGCAGGCAGGTTCTTTACCCCTCAGCCAGCGAGAAAGCCCATGTGTAGGTTAATCTCTCACATTTAAAACTTCCTTCTGCAGGAAAGAGGAGGTCATGAGGCCCTGCTAACAACATCTATTAAATGGGACTGATGGGCAAAATCAGGGCCGGTGGGGCATATGAGAAGCTGGGAGGTGAGAAACTTTGTGTCAGATGATTCCCAGGTGTTCAAGTCGTAAAGAGCCAGGGCAGACCAAGCAGGCATTCCAGGTGCGCTCACTCACTCACTCATGTCCAGCTCTTTGTGCCCCCATGGACTGTAAGCCTGCACCAGGCTCCTCTGTCCATGGAATTCTCCAGGCAAGAATACTGGAGTGGGTTGCCATTTCCTCCTCCAGGGGGTCTTCCCGACCCAGGGATGGAACTCACATCTCCTGTGTCTCTGCATTGGCAGGCAGATTCTTTACCATTGAGCCATCTGGGAAGCCCCAAGCCAGTGAGGTTAGCAAACTTCATCCCTTCCTTAAATGTGTTAGTCGCTCAGTCATGTCCAACTCTTTTGCGACCCCATGGACTGTAGCCTGCCAGGCTCCTCTGTCCATGGAATTCTCCAGGCAAGAATTCCTTCCTTAAATGGGTCCATTAAGATGCAAATGCTGATTTTTCTATAAAGGGCTCAAAGACAAATTATACTATAAATCATCATTCTTGAGCATGCCAAGATTTTAATTTTTTCTGGTTTTATTTCTTTATCATTTTTCTTCTTGTAACAGGTATTTTTGTGCTGTAATGATTTATTCTGGTTTCAGAACATTACCTTCTAATGAAAGAGAACTATTCCATATTTAGAGAGAAATGGGAAAAAACATTTGGTTATCCAGGTTTCTAAAACATTAGTAAAAGCCCCTAAATGTTCACTTCGGCTTCACAGGGTTTTCTAAAGTAAGGATTATAAATGAGCACTCTGCAAGCTCCGTTCCTGTCTCCTCTTGGGAAATTCTCAATGTAGCATAAATGACATTGCACAGAAAGATTTGTTTCTCAGTCCTGATGACTTTCTAGGCCTCAGGCTGCACCCACAGACAGGCTAATGTTCAGATTCTCCCGGCATCACCTGAAACACCCACTAGGAACTGAACAAAGTGGTGCGGGGTATTCCTTCAGGTACGGGCCTGACTTGGTCTTTGAGGCCTTTCAGGAAAGCATAGGAATCGACTTCTTCAGGGGGAGCCACTGTGCGCCAGTTCCCACTGTCCTGTGTGCCGTCCACGCACGTTCATCGCCTTCTGCGGCCATCCCCCAGCCGTCGTGTGACAGAGGCACCATGGTTCCTGTTTTACAGAGAAAAAGACAGAAGTTCAGAGAGGTGATCAGCTTTCCAAAGGTCACACAGGTTGAAAATTCTGGGACGTGCTCAAATTTATGCTCTCCCTTCTCATTCTGCGTATAAACATGGGCAAAAATCGCTTCCAGATTTTCAGCGTACAAGTGGGTTTGCAATAGCTTGTGGATATTTTTTACTGGAATGAAAAGCAGGCCCAATAAGTCTGTTTTACATGGAAACTCAGGACAGACACACACACACACACCTGAAACAAAAGGGCCAGAAAAGAATAACTACCCTGACAGCGTGTGATGGTTTTTAATATTTTCGGCTCTATTCCATTCTGCCTCGTTCCTTCCTTAACAAATGCAGGCTGCGATCACTAAGCTGAGTTTCTGGTCTGCTGCTAATGCAGTGGTGGCCTGCAGTTTGAAAAAACACTGAATTCAAGCAATACAGCATGTTTGGTTCAGTTGGCCATGAATCCCTTTCCGAGCAGGCGTCAGCTGGCCTGTAGTTCACATCAGGGTCAAGGTCGAAGCCGGGTACCCAAGGGGGATGCTACAATGAGAGGCCCGACAGGGGTGGGGCTGAGTGGGGGCCGAGCGGGGCAGCCTGGGCACCAAGCCGAGATTCGGGGGCTGGAGGCAGGTGGAGTCCAGCACCTGTGTCTGGGCAGACCTTGTGGGAGAGAAGACTTGCCCTTCAGCTGCCGCTGAAGGACACGGGAACAACCAGACCCGTCGCAAGTGGCTGTGCCTGCGTGCTAAGTCACTTCGCTCGTGCCCGACTCTCTGCGACTCCGTGGAGCCCGCCAGTCTCCTCTGCCCACGGGATTCTCTAGGCAAGCACGCTGGAGATCTCCTCCTCAGGGGAACTTCCTGACCCAGGGGCGGAACCCAAGCCTCTTGCGTCCCCTGCACTGGCAGCGGGTTCCTCACCACTAGTGCGACCTGGGGAGCCCCAATATTGCGGCCAGCACACTATTTGGGAGGTTCAGACCGGTCTTGCCTACAAGCCTGTGAAGGCTTTAAAGGAAGGGGCTGCATCTGATTGATCTTATTTACATCTGTACCCCAAACCCAAGCAAGGTGCCTGACACGTCAATAAATGAAGCGTAAATAGATGTCTGATTATGGCGAACGCCTGCTGTTTCCATTTCAGTTCCCGCCAGTGGGCCAGTGAGTGTCTGTGTTCAGCATGATGCCCAGCCTTCTCTCCCGTGGTCTTCTCTACCGGGGTCCAGCCCCGGTGGATCCAGGGAATTCGAAGGTGGGGACGGCATCGGCGTCTTTGGAAAAATAGATATTTAATTACAGATATAGAGAGAGATTAGAAACAGATAGTGTAGTAGGAGAATTAGTGGAGAAAAGAGGCTGAATCCAGATGGGAATTCAGCCTGAGAAACGGGAGCAAGAAAGAAGCGACATGGTGGAATCAGTCTTTCCGGAAACTGATCCGATTTCTTTATTTTGGGGTTTGCTTATATACCTTTTGTTACACATAGGGATGAATACAGAGTCACGTGGGGGTCTTAGGGATATTACANAACTCCCCAAAAGAATTTGCCTTTAGTAAGTCTAAAACATCTCTCAGATTGGGAGGCTGTAAACAATCACATGTGGCCGGAAGAACCTATACAGGCGGGCTAGATAACCTTCAGAGCAGTCCGTAAGCTGAAACACTCTTGTCACGCCCAGGAATTTTTATTGCCTTGGAGCTGCACATTTACTCCTTCTCCGAGAGAAACGGTTATGGGGGAGAGCCCCCCGTAAAGGTGTAGGCGAGAGCATAAAACAGACTCTGGTTTTGGGGTAGATGCTCGGGAACAGGGGGTTTCCTGAGGCTTGATCATGCCTTTGTGTATGCCAAGCCTCTTTCCTCATGACCTTTGCCATGGGCGGAGTTCCTCACGCTGGCTCCCAACACTTCTCCTTGTCTTAGAAGAAGAACCCAGTGCCTGCTGGCCTTGTGCCTCCGCAGCATGCAAACTGGTCCCGAAGGCTTTCTCCTCAGTGCCTGGTGCACAAAGAATTGGGGAAAACAAGTTTGGAAAGGGAAACACAGAACTTTTTCAGTGTTAAGGTATTTTCTTATGCAGGACACTTAAAAAGGGATTCTCGAGCTTCCTTGTGCAAGATCTGTTATCCTCACAGAGTGTCAGGACTGTTTAATGCAGGGAGGACACGCAGGTGCATCAAACCCACGAGCGCTGTCATGGCTCAAGAGCTCAGCTGCAGCCTTCAACGCCCTGGAACTGATGGCATCGCCCAGCACGCAGATGGAATACATCTGTCCACACAGCAGAGTTGTAGCCCGTGGCTCCTCCACGTCGGGAGCTGCTTCTCCCCTTCTCTGAAAGGCAGGTAGTGGTGTAGGCTCACCTGGAGAGGGAGACGCCTGTGAATTCTGGGTGGACTCTTCAGTCCCCAATACTTGAGATCATACACGTTCAGGATAAGGACAATTGGGGTGCGTGGTTGTGGTGGAGACGTAAGGAATCGGGCGTCCTTCCGTGGCATGGCCGCTGCTGGGACCAGCCGTCCCGCCAGCAGCTCCATCCCCAGTGAACAGAAGGTGAGAAGAGGTGAAGAGGTGTTTCTCTAGGTGAGGGAGGCCCTGAGTGTCCACACGCTGGGCTGCTCACAACCAGGAAAACTGACCTTGCCTTGAGGGTGGTGAGAGGCGAGCCGCTATTGTGCGGGACACTGAGGGTTCATGGTTTGGAACAGATACGCTCAGTATGGTGCCTCAAGTAGACACACACGAGCATGTTAGCATACAGAAACGTTGTTGAGCAATGCACTATCATCTCATTCTGTGCTAAATTCAGCTGATCTGACAGCATTGTCCCTGGGCCGTTAGCATCTTTAGGTTGGATTTCTCCAGCTGATACGGGGTGAGAAGAAGGAGGCAGACGTCACTCACTTTCCCCTACGGAGGCCTGGACGCTCACATCCACCTGCCCCATGAGACCTTGGGAATCTTCCTGCTGGCATTTCACGGTGCCACCCCATTAACTGTATTTGACATGTTGTGAATCTCCCAAACATCAGGTGGCTCCATAGCCAGCACACGTTTCTTCTGATTAACTGTTATTTTAAACCGATTTCCGCTGTTTACATAGATTGCAGAGAAGATGGATTGTAATGGTAGTCTAGAATTTACTCGGGGGTCCTGCAGATCAGCTTTGCATAATCTGCGTAATGTTGTCTGAGTACTTGAATGAAATAGCAAACATGAGCCCAACCGGCGTCTCTCTTTCCAGCTGCAGAGACTGGCTCAGGAGAAGTGATGACCCGACAGAGTCTCAGATTCTGTGGGCTGGGAACAGCAGTAGACATTCCTGGAAGAAAAGGTGGAAACTTGTCACCGGGAGTCACCTTGGGTCACTCAGAACAGGCCACCTTCTAACAGCCTCACTGCCTCCTGGGGGAGGGTTGCCGAGTTGATAGGTCCAAATGCTGTGTTCATTCTGTGGCTTGATTTCTACTCATTGCTTCATTTACTTATCAGTTCTCTGAATCAGCACCCTTGTGGCTGAGATGGAGAACCGTGGATTGGGTGATAAAGTCATCAGGTGGACCCCGAGGACTCAGCTTTGCCCAGAGAGTGTTGTTCACTTGAAGGACCACCAGTGTGAAGGTGACTCCAGCTGCAGATGCTGTCACCCTTCGGGACTTTTCTTGCTCAGCACTTCTGTCAGGGACTCGGAGCGGGTGGAGACGACATGCCCGGCAAGCCTGCAGGTGTCACAGCTGAGAGAGCCATTCAGATGTTCTGTCCCTGAATCAGAAATAAAAATAAATTGCGGTGTTAGATTGATGGCTGAAATCAGGCTGAAACATAAAAGCCAGACGCTGCTTTTCCAGACACACGACCAGCCACGTGACAGGGGAGGAGGGACGGGATGTGCCAATTGTTGCCATAAAGAGAGTTGGGAGGTGAGTTGAGCACAGATCCAGGGAGAGCTGGGACCAGTCTTGTCAATGACACGTTTCCAAATCAGGGCAGATCCAGTGCCATGGAATCCTGTTTGGGCTGAATGCCGCTGGAGCCTGGAGGCCAGCTCTGGGTGCCTCGCCATCAGGGCTGGTGAGGACTCGGGGGCTCCGCGGAGAAGGGGCCCAGCACAGAGCACTGCCCGTCCTGTCATGCAGGAAACGGGAGAAGCAGAGCGTTTACTTGGCCCCTGGGAGCCAAGCCCAGCTGGATAGATTTGTGATTTGCAGATGGTCCAATGGCTCTGTGGGCCAGGAGACAGACAGGCGTGGACAGGCAGCGGTTGTGAAAGGAAAGCAGCTCCCTTTCCAGTGTTCAGCCGGGGTGCATGGGGACTGCAGAGAAGGAAGGGGTCCGGGAAGCCCTACTGGCCGCCGAGTGGCCGCCTGTCGGGAGGGGTGAGGGGGCTCCTGCGAGGACAAGCAGGTGAACTCCAGGACCGTGGGGGGCTGGAACTATGCCTACAGGAGAAGGAGGCAGAGACAGAAATTAGGCTTCTCCTTGACTCTGAAGCCGTGTAAATATATTTCATCTATTCCTGCGTGCGTGCATGCTCACTGGTGTCCAGCTCTTTTGCAGCCCCACGGACTGTAACCCACCAGGCCTCTCTGTCCATGGGATTTCCCAGACAAGAACACTGGAGTGCGGTGCCATGTCCTACTCCAGAGGATCCTCCCGACCCAAGGATCAAACCCACATCGCCTGCACTGGCAGGTGGATTCCTTACCACTGTGTCACCTGGAAAGCCCTCATCTATTCATAAAACTAAGTTATTTAAAAGCATTTATAACAGAAAGTCTGAAAAACTGAAGGCAATATGAGACAAATGAACATAGCGGCATGTTGAGGTGGTGAACTTACTTAGCCAAATGGAAAGTAATTATTTCAACTAACTTTGAAATGTAATGATCTGACTCCCCATCCCTAGCACAGAACCAAAATCAAAAACTGGAGGAAAAAAGATCTACAGCCTTCAGCAGCCACGGGAGTGGATGTGCTGGGTTTGGTGTTTTTAAGGCACAGTTGTGTGAGTGCTGTGAGGTAAGGCAAGTAAGCACTATGTGGCTGTCACTGGGAACTGAGATTTTTGGCAAAGTTGAAACCCTAAATTGGAATTGGAGGTATGATGATTTTATCCTCAAAGAAAGAAAGAGTTTCTTGTAAAAAGGCCTGGAAATGAGAACCCACCTAGCAGGGCGGGGTTTCCCAGTGACCCCACATGAACAGGCTTTCTTGGCTAAATGGGAGATTCCAGGTCAGGAGCAGGTGGTATGTAATATAATGTAATATAATATAGAATTCCAAAAAGGGGAGAAGCTTATCAAACCCCAGTGAGAGCTTGTCAGGAAGACCCCTGAGCCACCTTGAAGAGGCTCCCACTCGTTAAAGATGGGATAATGTGAAAATCAGTAATAATAACTGCAACGAATTGGAGTGTTCCAAACACATTTCAGTTCATGGATTCGTAACAGTGTGTATTTTCAGAGCCACACTGATCAACTTTGGAGAAGGCTAGGGCAACTTTTACCTGCTGAACTTGTATAAAACTTTCCAATCAAAATCTCAAATTTTGGAGGGAGAAACTTGACCTCAGTGGGTGAACACAACTTATTTAATGTGTGGTTTTATTCTTGAGATGGTGCCATTCAGATACCATCAAGACGTCTAATGATAACCTCTTCAAGGATTTGAAGGTAACCATTATCAAGAAAGCATTTGCACAAGTAGGTAGCTGTGAGTGCCTGAAGGTTATTTATCGCTTTTTCCCCAGTGAGGAGAAACTTCTGTCTCACTGTTAACCAGAATGGAGACAATTAGCCCTCTCTAAGTTATACTTTAAGGGGGCAGTATTTAGGTTAACAGTTTTTCCTTTCATTTTGACATTACAAACATGTAATGTCAAAGTTTTTGTGACAATGTGACTGGATTTGGAATCTGATCAAATATTTATCACAGAAAGTATTTTAAAATAATGGGCATTTGTATATATCTACACAGATACTGCTGCCCATCTTAATAATTTTTTCTTTAGAGTTCAAACACGGATTCCTTTAGAATTATAAAACTGATGGCATGTCACTCGTACATGTTAGTATAGATGGTCTGGGGAGTTCTCTGTGGAGTCCAATCAGATGCTAAAGAGTGTCAGTTAACGGCCATTTTTGGTGCCAATAGCTTTTCCTTCAACAGACCTTCAAAGTGAGACCCACTCACTAAAAACATTAACAACAATGATAATAATAACACTTTGTTCACAAACTCTTACGGAAACTCTTGGACAGCTGGTAGACTTCAGTTTAAAATTAAAATAGGAAAGTTCCGCTACAAATAATACTGTTAGAAGATAAACGGATGGCATGTCAGATACGAAACTAGTCCAAATCATTAAATCAAGATCACTTCCATCGCAGGTTGATGAGCACTGACACACAGCACCAGCTTTAACCCCTCAGAAGAATTCTTTTGTCAAAGTGAGGAATTCTTTTGTCCAGGTGGTCTTCTGATCCCATTGCTTTCACAAAGTGAGAAACAGGTGGGACTATAGAGTCTTGGATTTTGTTCGAGTCACCATCTGATAAGGAAAGCTATGGCAAACCTAGACAGCGTGTTGAAAAGCAGAGACGTCCCTGCCAACAGAGGTCCGCCTAGTCGCGGCTCTGGTCTTTCCAGTGGTCAGGTACAGATGTGAGGGCTGGACGATACAGAAGGCGGAGCACTGAAGAACTGACGCTTTCAAACTGTGGTGCTGGAGAAGACTCGAGGGTCCCTCGGAAAGCCAGATCAAACCAGTCAATCTTAAAGGAAATCAACCCTGAATACCCTTTGGAAGGACCGATGCTGAAGCTAAAGCTCCAGTACTTTGGCCACCTGATGCAAAGAGCCGACGCATTGAAAAGACCGTGGTGCCGAGAAAGATTGAGTCAGAAGAAGAGGGCAACAGAGGATAAGGTGGTTGAATGGCATCACTGATTCAATGGACATGCACTTGGGCAAACTCGGGGAGATGGTGAGGGACAGGGAAGCCTGGCTTGCTGCAGTGTGTGGGGTCTCAAAGAGCTGGATATGACTTGGCAGCTGAACAGCAGCAACACATGTTTAAATATAAAGAATAATAAAGTGGACTGTATGTATGTGGTAACTTCAGAAATCACCTTTTCAAAAAGCTGTGGTTGAACACATTCTTAAAATTTTCAAATAAATCGGGTTGAAAAAAATCAGAAAAAAGAAGCATGAAGTGAGCAATATTGATATTTTCCTTTTTATTTAAGGATTAAAATTCTGAAAAATTCATAACAATTAGTTATATACTGTCTTATCCAGAACATTTCAAAAACTAAATTACTTGAAGCTGTCAAACCCTGTAGTCCTTTCTAATGCCTTGATTTACTCATGTGGGTTATTTTTAAATACTCACGTGACTTAGTGGTAAAAAAAAAAAAAAAAATCCACCTGCCAGTGCAGGAGCTGCAAGAGATGCTGGGTCGATTCCTGGGTTGGGAAGATCCCCTGGAGGAGGAAGTGGCAACCCACTCCAGTATTCTTGCCTGGAAAATTCCGTAGACAGAGGAGCCTGGTGGGCTGCAGTCCATGGGTTCACAGAGCTGGGTATGACTAGGCACACACTCTTCAGCAATGTATATAATGCGCACGTATAGTTTTCAAATGTAATTTCAACAGTTGTCTGCTTTTGAGCGGCCATAAAGAGTGGTTGACTACAATGAGAAGCTGACAGCGTCTCCCGGCCTGGGTGGACCCCAGCAGCAGCACCCTGACTGGACCACTGTACCCCACTCCGCCCTCCACTGGCCGCCCCAAGAAATCCATCTTCAGGAACCGGGAAGCGCCTTTGTGTTATCAGCAACTTGCAAACGTTTCCCGAAGGCAGAGGACCTCTGTGTCTGAAGCCACTCGTGCGGCTCTCCATTCTCATAACCTGGCTGTTCGGTGCCCCAGAGCGCTGGGGGCTTCCCCACAGGGCTCCTTGTCCTTGACTGTGAAAACTGAGACAGTGTCCTCACTGGGGTCTAGGGGGGATTATCTGGTGAAAATGGATTTTTTTTTTTTTTTTTTGAGCAGTGAAAATCACAGAAAGGCATAACCCCTGTCCCTTCACCAGGCCTCTTCACGGCCTGCAGTTTGAGGCTTGGAAAGAATGGCACTCAGGTGCTAGTTATCTGGGGAGAGAATGCCCCTGGAGGCCTCACTCGGATGACAGGAGGCACAGCTTCCCAGGAGGGTCCTCCGCGCACAGACCAAGCCCAGCTGTGGACGCATGGGCCTCCACCGTCCTGCCGAGCAGCGGCTCCTCAGGAGCTGAGCCCTGCCTTTCCGGGAAGGCTGGGGATAGGGAACCCTCCTCCGTAATTAAGACCTTTCCGCCATAGCAGCTTCTTTATTTGAAGCTCTGTCAAGAAGGATTTATGGGCTGTAGGTCTTTTTCTCACTTGAGGGAATTTTTAATCCCATTGTCCACAAATGTGTGAGTCACTTCTGATGACAGTAATTAGGAGAAAGAGATGCTCAAGGATCTGAGAGCAGAAGACACCTGAGGAGCATTGTGAGCTTTGACATGAGGAGAAGGGAGCTTGCCTTCTTAACTGGGTCAGCCAGGCCGGGATGCCTGATATCTGGGCCCCGGGGCAGAGAAGTTAGGAAGGCACTGACGTGATGTTGAGAGGGCCTCTCAGCGCGGCTGTTATGTGACACAGAGGAAAGTAAGGAACAGCAGGAAGTATTGCTCATTTAGTTTATGCAAAATGCCATTTTCTTGAAGGGTTTGATCGGTGTGGTCTTACTTTAGAGAATATAACCACATTTGACTGGAAATTTTTATGGAACTTCAGAGTCAGTAATTGGAAAGGAAATCCCAGAACTAAGCCTGCAAAGAATGAGGACGTGGGCTCTCCAAGAAGTCACGGCCCTTTTCAGTTCTTTCCTGACTGCTCTTCATATTCTTTCATCCCTTTTCCCTCCTTATTTCCCCTCCCATCCCCTTCCCTGCTCTTTTACATGGGGGAGATTGTCCCGGTGACCCATTGCCGCAGAATAAACCTGGAGCTTGCAGGCAGCACCGTTGTACCATATCTCGTGGTTTTACAGGCTGGGAAGGGGATCCGGAGGGGTGGTACCTAGAGCTGGAGGCTGAAGGTCAGGAGAGGGTAGAGGGGTTCCCTCGAGTGTGGGTGCCTTGGCTGGAAGGCCATCAGGCCGGGCACCCTGGGGCTGCCCGCTGGGCACCACACCCAGCCAGTCCAGCATGGTGGCCTCAGGGACAGCAGACTTCTTTCTCTTCTCAGGACTTCCAGAAAGGACAGTATTAGAGATAAGGCGTGGAAGCTGCTAGTTTATTAAGGCCTGGGTCATATTCTCTTGGTCAGAACAGTCACAGAGTCTGCACTGAAGTGCCTCAAACACCGCTTGCCTCAGACACCACCTCTACATGAGAAAAGACATCAAGGTTTCTGCAGTATTTTTAAAGTCAGATTTACTGAGGTATATAACTTACCTTGAGAGCACAGCTCTGCCCCACCCCCGCCCTTGGCACGGTTCTTGTTTCCTCTCCTCTAGCTTTCCCTTTTACAGGAATCATAAAAACAGGAAAAGCCAGCATGCCACGGAGCCGGATGCGTCTGGCCCTTCCCCGCGTCTGGCACTAAGGCCGTCCACGTTGTGGGCAAGAGTGAGCGGCTCCTCTCCTTTCACTGTGAGCAGCGGTCCCTCCCGTGGACGGGCCAGTTTGGTTTTCCTCTCCAGCAACTGAAGGGCTTTGGAGATGTTTCCAGTTTGTTCAGTAGCTCAGTTGTGTCCAGCTCTTTGCGACCCCATGGACTGCAACATGCCAGTCTCCTCTGAGTTCACTCAGACTCACGTGCATGGAGTCGGTGATGCCATCTAACCATCCTCTGTCGTCCCCTTCTCCCTCCCTCAGTCTTTCCCAGCACCAGGGTCTTTTCCGGTGAGTCAGCTCTTCGCATCATGTGGCCCAAGTATTGGAGCTTCAGCCTCAGCACCAGTCCTTCCAATGAGTATTCAGAGCCGATCTCCTTCATTGACTGGTTTGATCTCCTCCTTCCTTGCTGTTCAAGGGACTCTCGAGAGTTTTCTATTTCTTTCATCAATTTTCAGCATACAGATCTTGCCTATCGTTTGTTAAATTTATATCCATTTCACGTTTTAACTGCCATGTAACTGATACTGAATTCTTAATTTCAGTTTCCAGTTCTCCATCGCTTGTGTTTCAAAATATTTTGATCTTGGATCCTGTGATCTCGCTAATCTCGGTTCTGAGTAAATGCGGGAATTTCCTACCCGGAGAGTAATACTGTCTGTGAATAGAGAGGCTTTGGGGCTCTGTTTTCCTTTTCAGTCTGTATGCCTTCCGTTCCTTTTCCTGCGTCACTGCTCGGCTTGGCCTTCCAGAATAGGAGTGGTAAGAGAGGCACCTTTGCTTTGTTCCTCGTCTTAGGGGAAGGCACTCCCTCTTTCATCCTAAATAAAATGCTAGTTGTAGGTCTTCTACAGATGCCTGTTAGCAAGTTTGGGCTTCCCAGGTGGCGTTAGTGGTAAAGAACCTGCCTGCCAATGCAGGCAGCATTAAGAGACGCAGGTTCCATCGCTGGGTTGGGAAGATCCCCTGGAGGAAGGCATGGTGACCCACCCAGTATTCGTGCCTGGAGAATCCCATGAACAAAGGAGTCTGCCGGCCTACAGTCCGTGGGTCGCAAAGAGTCGGACAGGACTGAAGTGCCTTAGCATACAGCACGTATGCTTAGCAAGTTTAGTAAGTTCCTTTTAATTCCTACTTTGAGAGTTGTTGTCGTTGTTTTCCCTTTAATCTGGTAGCTCAGTTGGTAAAGAATCCACCTGCAATGCAGGAGACCCTGGTTCAATTCCTGGGTCAGGAAGACCCACTGGAGAACGGGTAGGCTGCCCACTCCAGGATTCTTGGGCTTCTCTTGTGGCTCAGCTGGTAAAGAATCTGCCTGCGATGCGGGAGACCTGGCTTCAATCTAGGTTGGGAAGATCCCCTGGAGAAGGGAAAGACTACCCACTCCAGTATTCTGACCTGGAGAATTCCATGGAGTCCATGGGGTCGCAAAGACTTGGACATGACTGAGCGACTTTCACTTTTCCTTTTCCTTTTATCACTATCAGAGGTTCAATTTTGTCAAACGATTTTCCTAAATCGATGAAGATGATCATGTTTTCTAAGTTCTATTGATAATGGCAGATTACCCTGATGAATATTCAAATGTTGAACCAGCCTTGTGTTTGTAAGATAAACCCTACTTGAATTAGGGTAAATTGTGCTTTTTACATATTTTTTAATTTGATTTTTCTAATATTTTATTAAGGATTTTTGCATCCATGTTCTCAGGCCTATAGTTTACTTTTCTTTCTTTATATGTTCAGCACCTTTTTCTGATTTTGGTGTCAGCTTAATGCTTTAGAATGTCTTTTATTTCCTTCTTCTTCAAGTGCTTAGTAAAATTAACCATGGAACCTTATATGCTTAAGAGTTTTCTTTTTTGAACTGTTTAATTTTTTATTCAAATATTTGATAGCTATTTGACTACTCAGGTCATCTAGTTCTTGAGTAGATTGGAAGTGTGTTTCTTTAAAGACGTTTGTTCATTTCATCTAAGTTGTCGAATTAATGAGCATAAAGATACACAAAATGGCCTTTTATTCTTTTAGCATCAATAGAGTTTATAGAGGTGTCTTCTGTTATTGGTGATGTTGGTAATTTGCAATTTCTATTTTTTTTTATCAGTCTGGCTAGAAGTTTATTGATTTTTAGAAGAACAACTTTTGGATTCATTGGGTTTTTTCCTATTATTGTTTATTTTTATTTCATTGATTTCTGCTCTTTTTCTTCACTATTTTCCTTCTCTTTAAATTTACTCTTATAGGTTCTTAAAGTTGAAGTTTAGATTCTAATATAAACATCTAAAGGCTATTTATTCAGTTCAGTTCAGTAGCTCAGTCATGTCCAGCTCTTTGCAACTCCATGGACTGCAGCACGCCAGGCCTCCCTGTCCATCACCAACTCCCAGAGCTTTCTCAAACTCATGTCCATTGAGTTGGTGATGCCATCCAACCATCTCATCCTCTGTTGTCCCCTTCTCTTCCTGCCTTTACTCTTTCCCAGCATCAGGGTCTTTTCCAGTGAGTCAATTCTTCACATCAGGTGGTCAAAGTACTGGAATGTCAGCTTCAGCATCAGTCCTTCCAATGAATATTCAGGACTGATGTCCTTTAGGATGGACTGGTTGGATCTCTTTGCAGTCTAAGGGACTCTCAAGAGTCTTCTCCAACACCACAGTTCAAAAGCATCAATCCTTTGCCGCTCAGCTTTCTTTATAGTCCAACTCTCACATCCATAGATGACCCCTCGAAAAACCATAGCTTTGACTAGACAGACCTTTGTAGGCAAAGTAATGTCTCTGCTCTTTAATATGCTGTCTAGGTTGGTCATAGCTTTTCTTCCAAGGAGGAAGCATCTTTTAATTTCATTGCTGCAGTCACCATCTTCAGTGATTTTGGAGCCCCCCCCCAAAAATCTCTTACTGTTTCCATTGTTCCCCCATTTATTTGCCATGAAATGATGGGACCAGATGCCATGATCTTAGTTTTTTGAATGTTGAGTTTTAAGCTAACTTTTTCACTCTCCTCTTTCACTTTCCTCAAGAGGCTCTTTAGTTCTTCTTTGCTTTCTGCCATAAGGGTGGTGTCATCTGCATATCTGAGGTTATTGATATTTCTCCCCGCAATCTTGATTCCAGCTTGTGCTTCCTCCAGTCCAACATTTCTCATGATGTACTCTGCATATAAGTTAAATAAGCAGGGTGACAATGTACAGCCTTGACGTACTCCTTTTCCTATTTGAAACCAGTCTGTTGTTTCATGTCCAGTTCTAACTGTTGCTTCTTAACCTGCATACAGGTTTCTCAGAGGCAGGTCAGGTGGTCTGGTATTCCCATCTCTTGAAGAATTTTCCACATTTTGTTGTGATCCACACAGTCAAAGGCTTTGGCATAGTCAATAAAGCAGAAGTAGATGTTTTTCTGGAACTCTTGCTTTTTTGATGATCCAGCACTTTCGAGTCCCCAAATTTTGGTATGTTGTGTTTTTCCCTTTTATTAAGCTAAAAATGCTTTCTAGTTTTCCAGGTGATTTCATCTTTAACTCATGGGTTACTTTGAAGTGTGTTCCTTAATTTACAAGTTTTTAGGGACTCTCCACATATCTTTCTGTTGTCAATTTCAAGTTTAATTCTGTTGAGTCATAAAAGACACTTTTTGTGATTTCAGTTATTTTTAACTTGTTTAGATTTGTTTTATATGACATATATATTTCAAATATGTCCATCTCGGTTAAGTTCCACATGTGCTTGAAAAGAATGTGTAGTCTGTTGCCCTTGGGTAGATTTCTAAGTAA
>SJXO01000342.1:882250-940584 GCA_006408615.1 Connochaetes taurinus
TGCCAAGAACCCAGCCCATCTTCCTGCCGCCCCCTGTGGCTGGGGTCTCGTCCCCATAGGCCCTGGACTGGCAGCCCGGCTGGGCTCCCCACTGTTGTCAGAGCCACACGATGACCGGGGGGCACCCCCCTCCGCCCCAGCTGCCCAGACCCCGGAACTGACTCTGCCCCGCCTGCCTTCCAGGCTACCAGGTCTCCTGGGAAGTGTACGGGCAGAGCAGCTCACGACTCACGCTCACCCTCAACAGCTCGACGCACGAGTACAAGATTCAGGGGCTGTCCTCTCTCACCACCTACACCATCGATGTGGCGGCTGTCACCGCCGCGGGCGCGGGCGTGCCCACCTCGTCCACCATCTCCTCCGGGGTGCCCCCAGGTCAGTATGCTCGCGCCCCGGTGTCCCCACGGCCATGTCCCCTGGGCCTTGCTCTCGCTCCGAGTTGGTGGGCATCTTTGTGCAGAAGTCACTGGGGGCCTTTGACAGGGGTGTCGGCCCTGGGCTCGGATGGTTGGGGTCAGCGAACTTCTGCAGTTAAGACCAGGAAGCAGAAAAGTATCCCCGCAGCAAAGCAGGGGGAGTGTGGGTCAGCAAGGAGGAGTGAGAAGGTGGGGAGGAAGCGGGCAGACAGGGGGCTCAGAGAAGGTCGGGGAGTGCGCCCGCCCCCAGGGCCTAGTGACCCCGCTCTCGGTGGGGCCTTTCTGGAAGTCAGATCATCTCCCTAAACGTTCACACTCATTCCAGCCTTGGAAAATTGCGCTCAGCTGTTTCTCTTACATTTAAAATGAAAGCGTTTTTCCCAGGAATTCACCAACACACAGACGTGAGAAAACGTGGGGCCATCGATTCAGTTCTGTAGCTAAATCGGAGACCTTGTGTTCTCAAGAAGCCGTCCAGTCGCCTCCTGTGGGTCTCTGAGAAGAGCAGGACAGCCCTGGGGACTGAAACCAGCGGCCACCCCTGCAGGCCTCTCCTCGGGGAGCCAGGAGCCTGGGGTCCCCGGACCCGCAGTCACCAGCGTCCACTCTCTCGGGCAGGATTCTCACACCGTCCTGTGTCTCCATCCCGCCCCCCCCCCCCCCAGTCTGTGCTGGGCCCACTCTCACGTGCCCAGCCCCTGGATGTGAGCAAGGCTGCAGAACTTGCCCCGGGACACACTCCAGGTGGCGCCCATGCTGCTGGCCAGGCCCCACACTTGAGCCGATGTGATGTCTTCTCTAAGGCATTTACATGAGACATGTGTCCTTTCTTAAGAAGGAAGTCTTTGGCTTCCAGAGAGATTCATATATTCCGCTTACACAGCAGCTCCCAAAGCACATATTCAAAACATGGTTAGGGCCTTAAGAGCTAGTGACAATGAGGTGGTGATGATGCCACGTGATTTAATGCGTTAGAACCGGCTAACGGACCGTGGCCGGGGTAACACAGAGCATCCCTGGGCGACCAGCTTGTTCCCTGGATGGTTTGGACACCGTCCAACCGGGGCCTGGAAGTGGCCAGCTGGCCTCACCTCTGAGCAGCCTTGGCCCCAGCGTGACTGTGAGCAGCACTACCCCAGATGCAGAGAAGGGCTGCGGGAGTCAGGCCTGGCCACGCCGAGTGGGCCTGATCCCCTGGCTGGGGGCCAGCCAGGGGCTGCTGCTGCTTCCCGATGGTCAGGTCCCCAGGACCCGGGGGTCTCTCCTGGGACACACCGAGAAAAAGCAGGTGATGACCGGCACTTTGGGCTGTGATCCGTTTGCGGTGCTTGAAGTTTACGTCCATTCATGACTGGAGAACCAGCTAAAGAACCCAGAGAGCTGACAGATACACAGAGAGAGTCGCTCGTCCTTCCATTTAAACAGTCTCCTCTTCAAGTTCATTAAACGTGAGGCGGAAAGCACCCTTGAGAGCCCAGCGATGCGCTGTGTGCCAGCCCCGAACCAGAGTGGTTGCCCCCGTGCGAGACCTGGTCTTAAACACCCGAGACACAGCGAGTCCGGAAGCCGTCCCTCGGACACGGCACCTCTGGAAGCCTTTCCTGACTCTGGCGTCACAGCTTTCTTGCCTGCGTTGCCTCCCGCGGCCTTCCTCGAGCGTTCTTCAGTTGCCCAGTAATGTCAGAGTTCTCACTGTGAACCCACAGCATCTCACTTTCTAGTGGGACAGGCTCCTGGGGGCGGGCCGGGGGGGGGTCAACCTGCAGAAGGGCCTCTGTTCAAGGAGGAGGCTTAGCCACAGGTGGCCGCAGACGAGGGGCCACACGCAGAGCCCACCTGCCCTCTTTCAGTTGCCAGAGCAACAGAGCACAGGCAGAGTGGGGCGAGTTCTGCCCTTTCACCTGAGTCCAGTTGTCTTGGAAACCAGAGCCAGGAAGCCTATGGCTTGGGACCCGCACACCTCCCACTTCAAGCTGCCTGGAGCTACTCGGGGTGCACGCCCCCTCCCCGTCCTCTTTCGAAGGCACCAGGGCATTGTCAGAAGGGAGATGGACACGCAGCCCTTTGGTTCTGCGAGGAGCCTCAGAGGGAACGCTGTGCTTCTTGCTCTGGCAGTTGTGAAAATCGACCCTGTCTTGGTGTGAAGGCGTGTGGGAAGTGGTTGCTGCTGACATGACCTTTCCTGAGCTGTGGCAGGATTTAAATTTCCACCTTCCCTCTCTCCTCTATGTCCAGAACTTCCTGGTGCCCCATCCAATCTGGTCATTTCCAACATCAGCCCTCGCTCGGCCACGCTCCAGTTCCGACCAGGGTACGACGGGAAGACGGCCATCTCCAGGTGGATCGTGCAGGGACAGGTATGGTCACCCTGGAGCTGAGAGCTGCAGTCCCCGTAGAGTAACGTGGGGCCTGGAGGTGACAGGCAGCTCAGCGATGCCCTTGCAGGACAGACGGCCCCTGGCTGGAGCAGCCTTGGATGCTTTGGGGGGCAGTGGTGTTTGGAGGAGGAAAAATGGAGACTGGAGTGGCTGGGGTGCCCGGGGCAGACGTGGGAGCAAGCGGGGACACGGGGTGTCAGGCTGGACTCTTGCAGGATAATGGAAGAAGGGCTGGCGGGGGCACACATGCAAGTCACCGTGCAGTCAGTTCAGGCGCTCAGTCGTGTGGGTCGTGTGACTCTTTGGGACCCCAAGGGCTGCAGCATGCCAGGCTTCCTGGTCCATCACCAACTCCTGGAGCTTGCTCAAACTCATGTCCATCAAGTCGGTGATGCCATCCAACCATCTCATCCTCTGTCACCCCCTTCTCCTTCTGCCTTCAATCTCTCCCGGCATCAGGGTCTTTTCCAGTGAGTCAGTTCTTTGCATCAGGTGGCCAAGGTATTGGAGCTTCAGCATCAGTCCTTCCAATGAATATTCAGGACTGATTTCCTTTAGGATGGACTGGTTTGATCTCCTTGCAGTCCAAGGGACTTTTAAGAGTCTTCTCTAACACCACAGTTCAAAAGCATCAATTCAGCTTTCTTTGTAGTCCAACTCTCACATCCGTGCACGACCACAGGGAAACCGTGACTAATGGACAGGGAAGCCTGGGGTGCTGCAGTCCATGGGGTTGCAAAGAGTCGGACATGACTGAGCAACTGAACTGAACTGAATGGAAAAAGCTTTGATTATACTGACCTTTGTAGGCAAAGTAATGTCTCTGCTTTTTAATATGCTGTCTAGGTTGGTCATAGCTTTTCTTCCAAGGAGTAAGCGTCTTTTAATTTCATGGCTGCAGTCATCATCTGCAGTGATTTTGGAGCCCAAGAAAATAAACTCTCTCACTGTTTTCATTGTTTCCCCATCTGTTCCCCATGAAGTGATGGGACCAGATGCCATGATCTTCATTTTTTTGAATGTTGCATTTTAAGCCAGCTTTTTCACTTCCCTCTTTCAATTTCATCAAGAGGCTCTTTAGTTCTTCTTCGCTTTCTGCCATAAGGGTGGTGTCATCTGCATATCTGAGGTTATTGATATTTCTCCCGGCAATCTTGATTCCAGCTTGTGCTTCATGCAGCCAAGCATTTCTCATGATGTCCTCTGCATATTAGTTAAATAAGCAGGGTGACAATATACAGCCCTGACATACTCCTTTCCCGATTTGGAACCAGTCCGTTGTCCCATGTCCAGTTCTAACTGTTGCTTCTTGACCTGCACACAGGTTTCTCAGGAAGCAAGTCAGGTGGTCTGGTATTCCCATCTCTTGAAGAATTTTCCACATTTTGTTGTGATCCACACAGTCAAAGGCTTTGGCGTAGTCAATAAAGCAGAAGTAGATGTTTTTCTGGAATTCTCTTGCTTTTGTTGTGATCCAGTGGATGTCGACAATTTGATGTCTGGTTCCTCTGCCTTTTCTAAATCCAGCTTGAACATCTGGAAATTCTCGGTTCATGTACTGTTGAAGCCTTGCTTTGAGAATTTTGAGCATTACTTTGCTANGCTCAGGGAGGAATGTTCTGTCTCAGGGGAAGGACCTTCAGGTTGCTGGGAAAGGAACAGGAACTTTCTCTGTGGGGGACAGACGGCTGTAGTGTGGGGTGTAGGGAGGAGCTGGGGGCGGGTCATGGGGAGCCCGGGGGTCCTTCTTAGGAGGACTTTGCACGTGACTCAGAGCACGATAGCAAGAGAGCAGGACCCACAGGGCTCATGTGCCACGGACCCACCGGCCTCCGTGGGTCCCACCCGCCCTGACGCACCTTGTTCCATGCAGAGCAGAGCAAACTGACGCCGAGCCACATGCCGAGGGCGTAAGTTTCCAGACCCTTCGTGTCCTCAGTAAGACCCCGGTGGTTTTCATGACTGTGCTTGTGCTCTGTTGCAAGACAATTCGATCCTGGAAACTTGGCCATAAATCAGGGCACGGATTCATCTATGTCTTCAAAACTTTCATTAAGCAACCGTTTCTGGAAGCCTCTGCAGGATCCTGACAGTGGGCCAGCTAGTTGGAACCGATCGATCAGTGTGGCTGGAACAATTAATTACTTAGGAAAGGATCACTGAAAAAGCACATCCCTGGGAAATGAAAGTGGACTGCGGCACGCCAGGCCTCCCTGCCCTTCACCATCTCCCCGAGTTTCCTCAAACTCATGTCCACTGGGTCAGTGATGCCATCCAACCGTCTCATCCTCTGTCTCCCCCTTCTCCTCCTGCCCTCAGTCTTTCCCAGCATCAGGGTCTCTTCCAGTGAGTTGACTCTTCACATTAGGTGGCCAAAGTAATTTTTACAGATTATACTCCATTTAAGGTTATTACAAGGTATTGGCTATATTCACTGTGCTGTACATTAAATCCTTTATCTTATTTATTTCATGCCTGCTAGTCTGCTCCTCTCCTTTTAAATTGATCTATAGTAGCTGTACAATATTACATAAGTTACAGGTGTACAGTATAGTGATTTGTAATTTTTAAAGGCAATACTCCATTTATAGTTATTATAAAACATTGGCTCCATTCCCCGTGGTGTGGGCAGCTTGTGCTCCTGTCCAGAAGCTCTGGGAGACCACCATCTCCCCGCTCCCCTCGCTTGTCCAGGCTATTGGCAGCGCTCACTTGCTGAGGTCCTGGGACCTAGCCAGGCATCATTATCCCCAGCTCCAAGAGTCCCCACGTCCCTTTCTCCACCTGCAGAGCCAGCGGTGGGGGGGCAGGTCCTTCTCAGGCTGCCGCTGTCTCTTTCGTCTCTCTCCCTGACCCACTCTCCCACCTCTCTCTTGCATTTTCAGGGTCGATTAGACCCACCCAGATAATCCAGGATAATCTCCGTATTTCAAGGCTCTTAACCTTACTCACGTCTGCAGAGTCCCTTCTAGGTGGGGTGATCTGCCTGCAGGCCCCAGGGCTCAGGGTATGGACCTCCGGGTTAGGGGAGAGGCTTGCAGGGGGCCTTATTCTGCCTAAAGGTTGCTCTCAGCCTTTTGCACACTCCTTCTGTGTTTATGCAGCTGAGTCTCTGGGCTCCGTCCCTAGGAGTGGGATTTCAGGACCAACAGTGAGTGTAAACTTTCTAGACGTTACCAGAGCTTTTTGCTGCAGGTCGTACACGTTGCATTTCTGTCAACTATATATAGAATTTTTTGCCATGCCAAAAAAAATTGACGTTTAATTCATCAGTCTTTTTCGCAAGCCTTTGGACGCTGAGGTCTTAGATTTCACCCAGCTTTTACTACCACTTCTGTGATTTCATGTTTGCACTCAGGTATCCATCCATTTGGAATTTGATCTTCTATATGAATGCTATGAATCCATATTTTATGATTTTGCAAGTAGCTGTGTGATTGTCTCAAAGCCGTCTTTTAAGTTTCCCCCCCTCCTCATTTGTAGCATCACATTCCCACGAGCAGGTGGGTCTGTTTCTGAATCTTGATTCTCTTCCGTTAGTCTGGCTGCTCATGCAGTAGCTGCACGCTGTTTAATTGCAAGGCTTTAAAGTGTGTTTCAGTGTGTGCTAAGGCCTTCACCGCCCCCACCATCACACACGTGCATGCGCGCACACGCCTGCATGTGCACTGCCTGACTTATGCAGCGTTTTTCTCACCTTCCTCACGTCTTTCCACGATACGTCTATTTTCATCAGGTGTTTTCTCCTTGGGGAAAACACTGGGCTATCTCTTCTTACCTTCACTCTGCTCCCCAAAAGGCAGGGCAGTTGGGCAGCCGCCCTGGCCCCCCTTTTCCTGCCCCGCTTCCCAGCTCCGGGGTCCTGGGTGTGTTTAACTCCTGTGCCAGCCTCAGGGTCCTCACCTGGAAACAGGGCCAGCAGTGCCGTCGCAAGGCCGGTGTGAGGACTAACGGGCGTCTGTGCATCTGAAATGGCTTTTTCTGGCTGTTGCTGGCCTGTAGCATCACAGCTGATTCTGGAATTTTTCTTTTATTTAATGAATTCTCACGTGTTCTTGGGCTTCCCTGGTAGCTCAGCTGGTGAAGAATTGGCCTGCAATACAGGAGATCCCGGTTCGATTCCTGGGTGGGTTGGAAAGGTCCCCTGGGAAAGGAATAGGCTGCCCACCCCAGTACTCATGGCCTTCCCTGGTGGCTCAGATGGTAAAGAATCTGCCTGCAATGCAGGAGACGTGGGTTTCATCCCTGGGTTGGGAAGATCCCCTGGAGGACGATATGGCAACCCACTCCAGTATTCTTGCCTGGAGAACTCGTGGACAGAGGAGGCTGGCGGGCTACAGTCCATGGGGTCGCAAAGAGTCAGACATGACTGAGTGACTAAACAAATGTGTTCTAAGCGCTTTTACACATTCACTCATTTAATCCTCGTACTGACTATGAGGAGGTCACTGTGACCCCTTCCTGCAGACAAGACGCGAGGGACTGAATTGCACAGCTCAGCCCAGGAACGGAGGCGGCCCGAGTGGCCTGGCCCCCAGTGCCCACCTGAGGCTACGGCTGTGTCATAGCCCAGCCCAGCGCTGGGGTGTCATGGCCCAAAGCTCCGGGAATCTCCCGTTAGCTCGTCAATTCCACTGTCGTTTCTGTAAAGAAGCCACGTCACCTGCTGCCACTGGCAGTTTTACTTCTTCCCTTGAAACCTTCACATCCTTTCTCTCTGTTTTTTGTTTCTTTTTATTTATTGTTCTCAATGGATGGTCTAGATCCCCCCGTATCATATTGAATCAGAGCAGTGATAGAACAACCTTTGTTTTATTACTAACTTTAAAGAAATTCGGTTAAGGTTTTATTATCAAGCCTGACATTTACAACATTTATGGTTGGTTTTGTGGGGAATTTTTGGTATTTTGTTTTTACAGCTAGCTTGTATTGGGTTAGGACAATTCTTTTCTAATCCTGCTTGGCTAGGAGTTGCTTTGGGGAATTTTGGGATAAAAAAACTCACAAAGAAGTGTGATTCTGTCACACTATGCTTTGCATCTATCAAGTTGTTTGTGTTTTTTCATCTTTTGTCTGCTGGTGAGATGATTTAGGTTGATGTTCTAATGTTCGCTAGTCCCAGTGTTTCTGAGATAAATGCAATTTGATGTTTATAGTGTTTGATTCAATTTGGGTTTAAGATTTTTGTATCCATGTTCATAAGTGAACTTGGCCTTTTCTGGCTGTTGGTTTGGCTCTGAAAATTGAGTTTACTTTCTCGCCAGTTTTCGTAAATAATGTTGTGATTGCTCTGAAGGGGGAGGTGAGAGGCAGGGGTGCTGACACCCCAACCTCGCCAGCACAGACAGGAACCTGGAGATCATCTTCCTAAGGTTCCTGGGGTGCTCCATCCCAGCTGTGCTTTGGCGGGTGGGCAGATTTTAGCACCCAGAGCCCCCCCTCCCCTGCTACACACAAATCAGTTCATCAGCAGCTCCAGGTCTGGGGTCCAGGCACCCTCCTGTTTGTATGTAAACAAGATGACACAGGTCCCCTGGGTGACACAGCAGGTTAAAAGCTACCATCTCCTGCTTGGGTGTCCTGGGGGCCCCTGCACGGGGCCTGGAGGAGCTGTGTCAGTGATCCAGCCTCTTCTCGGCTCTCTGCCTGGAGGTTCCAAGGCTCCGGTTCCCTGGGGAAGACGTTCCGGGCGGACTCCCTGCTGCTTCCCCAGGCTGCACGCAGTGTCTCAGAGTGGCCCCAGTGGGGCAGATCTGCAGCTCAGAGTGCTCACCGCCAGCTCTCCGTCAGCCTGTAGCCGCCTCTTAAAAGCTTGGGGTTGCCCTGAATTCATGTTTACCTTTCACCTTGAAAGTATTTCACAACTGCATCAAAGTTGCTAGAGTACCACAAAGAAACAACCCTCCACCCACCCAAACACTCCATCCAAGTTTTGTCAGTTGTCCCTAAATGTCCTCGGTAGCAAAAAGCTCCAGCCCAGGACCGCACGCCACGCCTGGCTGTCCTGGCTGTCCTTCCCCGCCACCTGTGCTAGTTCCTTGGTCGTTCCTCAACTTTCTCAACTTTGACAATGTCAAAGATCACAGGCCATTCATTTCCCAGAATATCCCTCAATTTGGATTCACGCATTTCTCCACGATTAGACCCAGATTATGCATCTTTGGCCAGAATGTCACCAAAGTGATGCTGAGTTCTTTGCACTGCGTCCTGTTGTGTTTAGTGTGATGTGGAAAGGCCCTGTCTGTGGTGGAGCTGGTTTTGCTCACCCAATTCTCTCCCCTTCACAGTGAGTGAGTATCCTGTGGGAGATGCTTCCAGATTGTGTGAAAATCTCATTCTCCGTTCCACTCACCTCCTAGAGAATCATTCCCTGATTAGGTCTTGCCAGAATTAATTAGTATAATGAGGCGCCCAGTTGTGACCTTTCTAATTCAATTGTTTCTTCTACATTTATTAACTGGACTTCTGTTTTCCTTTTTTTTTAAGCTTTCTCATCTCACTTGTGTGTTTACCTCAGTGTGGACCCATGGGTTCCTATCTTACATGACACATTATAATCCGTTCCAATCATTATTTACATCAGTGTGGAAGGCCCTCCCTCCAGCTGGCTTCTGTGTTCTTTTCACAAGTTCCGGTTACTCCAAGGCTCTCCTTACCTTCTGGCACGAGATGTTCTAGCTCACTCACTCCTTCCTCTTCTTTCTCAGCCATTTCTCTGAGGAACTTTGGATCCTTTCTGTGGAGAGTGGGATTCAGAAACCAAGACCTGGGCCCTGGATGTGCTCACGGCTCCTGGGGTGTCACTTCTCCCAGACCCTGCTCACAGGTCCGCCCCCAGGTCTGCGTGTCTGTCTACATAAGCTGAGAAGCGCTGGCTCACAGCAGCACCTCCAAATACAGTTCACTGTGTGTGTATGTGTGTGTGTGTGTGTGTGTGTGTGTGTGTGTGAGTGTATGTGTTTGTTGCTCAGTCGTGTTCAACTCTTTGCGACCCCATGGACTGTAGCCCACCAGGCTCCCCTGTCCATGGGATGCTCCAGGCAAGAATACTGGAGTGGGCAGCTGTTCCCTTCTCCAGGGGCTCTCCCCGACCGAGGGATGAAGCCCAGGCCTCCCACACTGCAGGCAGCTTCTTTACAGCCTGAGCCACCAGGGATGCATACAATTCAGCACCATCCCTTCACTCAGGCCTCCACTTCCACACTGACACCAGCCTGACTTTTCTCCCAGTGCTCTCATTCTATTTCCTTACCTGCTGAATCCCCCATGTGTGGCCCATCCTCTGAGATGACCGCCCTGCTTGGACACCTTCTCTGCACGGGTCCTGATAGGCTCCTTTGCACTGTGCTTCTGGAAGGAGGAGTGAAAGCCACCCTAAAAATTTTAGCTTGCAAACTTAAGTTATCAAAGTCTAAAGTTAGCCATCGTTTCTCTCTTCCTCCCAGTGATACAAGATTCTAAAGTTCTTTCATTCCAGTTGGGGCATACTTGTGCCCAGCATTTCAGTCCCACCTTTTTTTTCTGTATCTCCAAAGGCCGTGATGCCTGTTAGCATCTCTTCTTACAGTCAGTGCTTGCTTAGCTTTCACGGCCAGTTTGCCTGCAGCTTCACTTCCCACTCTGTTGGCCTCCAGGCACGTGCCTTTCTCTCCCGTACGCTCAGCTGTTCATCACTCATGCGTCTCTTACACTCCGTCCAGCTCTGCTCTGGCTCTCGGGTGGGAGGTTATCTGGTCTGCCGAATCTTCAGAACTGGATGTCCCTTCAAAATAGTTTGTCTAAAATATTTTAATATTAACTCAGCAAGTCTGAAAATTCTGGTAGTGGTATAGACGGTTGGAACTTCAAAACCAGAAAGGAAATGTTTTCCCCTGAAACTCGTTATCCGAACCATTTGTGTCTCAATGTTCCTAGCGAGTAAATGTTCATCTATAAAAAGAAACTTGGATCCAACCCACAGGGGTAAGGCTTACGGACGTTTCCTGGCCACGAGGAGACTGGAGGGTACTTGTTGGCATTCCATCACTAGGTGCCTGGGGGGCCCTGAGCCACCCCCGTCCCGGAGCTGACACACACTCGGCCTCTATGACAACCCCGCCTGCCTCGCGGGCGAGACACCACTCTCCTCAGTCCTCTGCACCGACCCCGTCAGCAGACCGCCACGGGTGTGTGCTGTGCTCATCCATCTGTTGATCAAATTAGTCGGAACTGGTTTTCATTCATATACTAAGTTATCCCAAGAAAATCTCACAATGATGTGGCGAAGATTAGCATGGAGGTCCAATTTGGGGCAAACGAATCCTGCTCTTATTTATGAACTGCTCCTAAGTAGCCTCGAAGGCATGTTACAGCAGGGTGTCCATTCAAAGCTCAATGAAGGGGGCTTCCCTCGTGGCTCAGTGGGAAAGAATCCGCCTGCCAATGCAGGAGGCGCGGGTTTGATCCCTGATCCAGGAAGATCCCACATGCTGCAGAGCAGCCAAGCCTGTGGGCCAAGCCCGTGCTCTAGAGTCCATGCCCTCCAACGAGAGGAGCCGCCACAGCGCAAAGCTCACACACCACATCTAGAGAGCAGCCCCACTCGCCACAGCTAGAGAAAGCCGTGCAGCAGCGAAGATCCAGCACAGTGGGGAAAAAAATAGTAGTAATGAAGGAATAGGCATCTCTTTAAAGGTCTTGGAAGGCCCTTCGTTGCTAGGCCGGCGTTCAGTTATCTCAGACTGAAGGCAGAACGCACTCCGACCCACCCCTCTCATTTGCTAGTACATGCACGGCCCGTCCGGGGACTGAACAGACCTGCAGCCTCTGAGACCCTTCGAGAGACGGCATCACTCCTCTGCTTGTATCAGTACCGCCTTCCTGGCCGTCATCACCTTCCACGCAGCGTCCTCTGACTCACCCCCAGGCAAGGGCCACGGACAAGGCCCCCGGGGACACGTGGTGTGAGAACGGCCCTGTTGGTGGCACAGAGGCCGTCAGCACAGGCTTCGGGACCGGCAAGCTGGCCTGGAGACCCCGCTCTGCCCTCCCGGCTGGGTGGCTCTAGGGGAATCGCTTGTTCAGGTGCTTTCGCCGCAGAGCAGGACTGATGGCAGCCGTCTCGCGTGCTGCTGGGGCGTCAGGACATGTGGGCATGTTCGCATATCCTGGGAGTGCATGGGTCCATGCTCTGTGGACACAAGAGACTTTACGAGCGGAGTCTCCTCTGAGAAGCCTGTGAGCACCTCAGGGCAGGGGGAGGCCAGATCCACAGCACACTGCCCCCCAGGACGCCTCGGCACACCCCCGCTATTCCCCTGAGAATGTCTGGGCACATTCCCTGGCCCAGGCAGGCTCCACATTTCCCAAACTCAGCACACTGGGGCCCTGGAGACCATGAGGGGTGTATATGAAGCCTTCTGAAACGTTCCACACCTCATTCCCTTCGCATGGGTGCGGATCAAGCCCAGGCAGCTGCTCTCTGCACTCACCCGGTCACTCATCCGAGAAACGGTCACCACCTCCTGCCCTGTGCCTGGCCGCAGGCTGGGATCCCCGGAGCAATGAGGCTCAGGGGCACGCGGGCCAGTGAGCTGTCGGCCACTTAGCTCTTCGCGTGGAAAGCAGGGGAGTGATTTATAGAGGTTTGCTTGGGGTGCTGGCTGAGGAAGGAGGCCTGAGTCCACTCAGGTGGCTGCGGAGGTCCACAGAGAGGGTGGCATCCTGGCCCACCCCCCAGGGACCATGGCCGCTAGACAGGGAGAGCAGAGGGCAGCCAGGCAGCCTCTGGGAGCAAGGACCGGGCTGTGCCAAACGCTTCATGATGGGGCCACCTCTGCTCTTCTTCCTCTGATCCATGTATTTGCACAAGTTTCTTTTGAATTCTGACCGCTAGTTAAGTGTGCCGAGAAGGTTGCGTCCTTGGGGTTGTCGCCAGTGAACTGTGGAATCAAAGACCCTCATCATTGGAGGAGCCCCCTTGAAAGGCCTGAAATAAGCTGATGCCCAGATGTGGGTTAATAAAATTGTAAACTGCGGTTTTCCTAGGTAACTGGCCCTGTAATGCTTCACTTAATTAGTAACCTTTGACTGAAGAGTGAGCACAGCCTCTCTTCCCACATTTTCACGGCACACCAGGAGAGAAGAGACTGCAGCCGGCACGTGTTTACCCTGCCCCCACGCCTGCCTGCCCACCTGCCCAGAGCCCCTGCACCCACCCACCCCCACAGCCGTGGGCTGAGCTCTAACAGCCAGTCACCCCCGCTGCTCCAAAGCCTGCCCTGAGCGTGGTTTCCTGCCATGAAGACGCTGGTGGTAGCGCCTGGGTGCAGATAAAAACTGTCTCCATTGGAAAGAGGGAAGAAAAAAAAAGCCCGCTTAGTGTGTATTTGTGCATAATAGTAGCCGTTTTCTCAATGGGAACGGTTTCAGGGAGTGTTATGTGCTCATAAAACACAGCACGTCCTCTGTTGCTGGTCTCGGTAACTAAAGAGCAGCTGGGGTGGAGGGCCGGTGCCCGGGGCCCCCAGGCAGGGCGCCCGCAGAGGCCCGAGGCGGTCGATGCAGCTCAGGGCTAGCAGATGGAGACGCACCTTCCTTCCGCAGAGAAGCTGGGGTGGGGCGGGGGTTCTGTCTCCCCCCACCCCCCACCCCCAAAGACGGGATCCAGGCTGGAGAGTGGAAGCCTGGCCTTCGTTTCCTCTCCTGCTGGCCGACACACTTCCCCAGAGAAAGCTGGACGAGTCCTATGGCCTCAGGGGCTTGGCTCCCTCAGGATAATGCTGAGAAGGACACGGCATTGAGAGCCTCCACGCTGGCTCATATGTTCTGAGTACTTGATAAACACAAGCAGATGAGAAAACTGTGCAAGTGAAGGCAAGTGTTCGGCCTCAAAGAGAGCGGCCTGCGGCAGTGTGGCTCCAGAACTGTCCTGGCCCTGGCAGTGCTCCTGGGAGGGGCCTGTGCTGAGTGCACGGCTCGGCCCAGAAAGCACTGCCGTCAAGCCGGCTGCCAGGGCCAGGCCGGGCCCACCTGCCCACCCGAGGGCAGCGTCCTGCTGACGCTCAGCTCGGGAGGTGCTGGACTTCCGTGGTCTCCAGTCAGAGAACCGAGGTGGCCCACGTCCCCGGCGGGGGAGGAGGGGTGCTGGTCAGGAGGAGCAGCTCCCGCAGCCAGAAGCCAGCCCGGCTTGAGGCAGTTGAATGTCCAGAGTGTCCAGGAGCTGGTGGGGGAATCGATTCACATGGAACCAGGACCAGGCCACATGGGCCGTTCCCGGCGCCGCCCCCGGGGGACTGCCCACCCTTTGCCTGTGTGTCCGTCCACCTGGCGGCCTGCCACCTCCCACGGCGTGTTCTGTCGCCGGCAGGGTCACAGGTCAGATGTCCTCTGTCTCATCTCCTCGAGCTCTGGAGTTGGGGGCTTCTCATCGCTGACTTTATCTCCTCCTCCCCTCGTCACGGGTGGTGTCAGGGCGGTCTGCGGCCCCTCCGGCAAGGGGCTGTCAGCGTTACGGTTCTCATAAGCCGTCACTGTGGCGGAGTTTCTCTTTCAGAATAGGAAGGAAAAGAGTAGCATTGTTTCTGAGCGGTCTGTCACGCGTGCACACGAGGGCTGTCGGCACGGACGGCTCCCTCAGGGGCCGCTCGGCCATCAGATAGAGTTGCCGAGATGGGAACAGCTCGGTTCCGGTGCGACGCCTCTGCCCGAGCGCGCGCAAGCCGCGGGATGGGTGACAATGACATGCATACTCGGATATTTCAGTGTTCGCTGTTTGCTTGGTTGTCCAAAATAACGCCCTTGTGTTGACTTTCCTCTCTTATTTCCCGACTTGTGTAGGAAGACTGTACAAGACGGATGGTTTGAAGTGGCTTTTTTGTTCGTTAATTCTATCAGGTCCTTACTTCCTCCTATTATGGGACTTTGTAACAGACCACAGGAGAGGGAAATACGGCAGCCTAAGGGACAACTCAAGTACAACCAAGGAAAGCGCTTTACGACAAATGTCACTTTCAAGAAATAGAGGTCAGCGTCCGTATAAATCACCCCTGTCACACTGAGTTAAATTTTACAGGAGTTACGTTTTCCTCTTCTCTTGGAGACTCGCTCAGATCCTTTCATCCTGACTCTCTTGTTGGGATTTTAGGTTGGCCGATGCGCTTCATTTTCCCCGGCATTAGGTTTTGTATTTGCTTCTTCCAGCCATCCATTCATCCCGCAAACACCTGTCGAGCCCCTCCTGTCATACTGGTTTCCGGACTCGTGCCACATACTAGATTACAAAGACGGAAAGCTTTCAGTCCCCACCTCTAGAAATCCACAGTTGGGGGAGCGGGTAGGAGGAATGATTGAGATGTAATAATCAGTAAAATGAGGCTTGTGAGAACTGTTAAGAAAAACAAAAAAAAAGTGTTGCCAAGACAGCCTTGGAAAGAAAATGGGGAACAGAGTGGGCTAATCAAGGAGGGTTCCACGTAGGAGTGACCTTTTTGTAGCTTGATGGGGAGCAGGACACTCCAAGCAGAGAAAGTAGCAGAGCGACAGGCCCAAGGCCCCCGGTTGTTTTAAAATGTAAATTTTATTATTATTCGGGTAGAGTGAAGCCAGGGGGTCAGGAGACGACTGCCTGGAAAGATCGTTTGTTACTCACAGTTCCTGAGAGAAGGGGGCACACGATGCCAGGCAGGGCCGCATGGGGAGACCCCAGGGCGGCTGGAGGCAGAGGGAGGGAGGGTCAGGGTGGACCAGAGGCCTCACTGAGGTTTCTGTGGAAGGAGTGGGCAAGGCGGGGTGGGAAGCTGAGGACTGGCTGGTCTGGATCGTCCCTGCAGGCTCCGGGGCACAGGGCCAGTCCCGGTTGCGTGGAACCTGCCCAGGGTGGAGAGGACAGGTGGACAGTGGCCCAGAGGGTGGGAGCCTGAGGAGGAGGTGTGGGCAGTGGGCTCTGGGTCGGCTGGTTTGCACAGGGAGGTGTGCTCGCGGCTGAGCCGTTTACTGTCTCTAGGACCCAGCTGCCCGGGGAGGGGCGGGCCCTGAAGGGTCAGCAAGGCCCCAGAGTCAGGGTCTTTGATACAGAGCTAGAGCTGTGGCTGGCACATGCGGGGAAGGCTGAGCCGCGGCATGGTTGGGCGGCTGGGCATGAGCAGGCAGTGATGGGAGCAGGCACCAGAGGGGAGGAGGGAGCCGATGTGAGGCCTGCAAGGCCTTGCTGAGGGAACACGTGCTCACGGCTGAGCCGTTTACTGTCTCTAGGACCCAGCTGCCCGGGGAGGGGCGGGCCCTGAAGGGTCAGCAAGGCCCCAGAGTCAGGGTCTTTGATACAGAGCTAGAGCTGTGGCTGGCACATGCGGGGAAGGCTGAGCCGCGGCATGGTTGGGCGGCTGGGCATGAGCAGGCAGTGATGGGAGCAGGCACCAGAGGGGAGGAGGGAGCCGATGTGAGGCCTGCAAGGCCTTGCTGAGGGAACTGTATTCCTGAGAACCTGAGTCTCCCGATCTCTGAGCCTCAGCCAGGGTGTCCCAGCGCTCCGCACGCTTCCCCCCTCAGCGTCTCCCGGTGCGCCTTCGGGGCTGTCCTGTGGTCCCCACTCCAAGGCCAGGTGCCCTCATCACGTGAGCAGGAGGTGGGGTTTCTCGGGTTCCTGCCCTTTTCCCAGCCCCCTAGACTCCCACCCCACCTCACTTCATCAGTGATGGCGCCCAACCCTCGCTGGCATCTCGGGATCTTGGCAAGTGGCACAACACCCGCACAGGGTTCGTGGAGATGTGGGCAGGTCCTGTTTGCCCTAGAGAGGGGGCGTGTCTGAGGGACAGAAGCATCAGACACACAAAAGTCCCCTGGAAGCTCGTGAGGGATCCTGGGAGGCCAGCTTCACATGAGGGCTGATCAGGAGCTGGGTGCCCAGCTCCCTCGGCGGCTCCAGGCTGGTCCCACATCTCCCTCCCCACCCCGAGTCATAGAGCAGCTCTTTGGTGGGGGGCTCGGGCCACACACAGTGGGTCTACAGACTCCAGGAAGGCGGGCCCCCAGGGGCCCCCAGTGCAGGGACGGGCCTGGGTCCACAGTGGTTTCCAGGGGAAGCCTCTTCTTGGGACTGGGGGACTTTATGGAAAAACTGGTTCCTAGGAGGGTATTTCAGGGGGAATGTGAATAAAGTGGTAGAAACCCCAGCACCCAGGGGAGGTAAGAGAAGGAAGGCTGGGCAGCGGAGAAGGCCCTGGGCCATCCGTGCGGCCATGGCGGTGAGCCGGGCTCGCATCTGCAGTCGTCATGGCTGTTCACTGGTGCAGGGGCCAGGGGACAAAGCCCTGAGCCTCTGGAACGGTGGCGTCACAATCCTCCTGCCTCTGAAGACAGAAAGAATATGAAATAGCTAAAAAGTAAATGAATCAGCAACGATCAGGATCGGAGGAGGGAGGAAGCCAGCAACGATCAGGATCAGATCAGGATCAGGATCGGAGGAAGCGGCCTAGGGCTGTTTCCCAGCAGGAACCTCCACACAAGCTGGTGTCAGGCAGTGCGGGGTGGGCGGGGGAGCTCCTTAGGGTCACAGGCTGCCGGACTCTGCAAACTGGCCTTGAACCCCGTCCAGGTCTGAGTCCTGGCCTGGTTGTGCTGCAATCTGCCAGCGGGGCCAGCAGGGTGGCCCATCTGAGCCCCCCTCCTCTGCGCCCCCAGCTGCCTCTCTGGGCGGCCAGGTGTGGGGACGCCGCTCAGACCACACGCTGCTGGATGGGCGGGTTTTCCTGCTGACTCTGGGGCTCGGCTCAGCATGCTTCCATGGCATGGATTCTGGAGCTTTCTCTGTCCTCCGCTCTGCATAAGAACAGGGCCCCCCCCACCTCTCCCCTCCCGGCCCACAGCTCAGCTCCACATGCCCCCTCTCCACTCGCCATCCTCTTGTGGACGAGGTTAATGCCTCTCCCCTGAGTGGCCATCGATCCCCAGCCCCTGGGATGCTGAGCTCATCAGGGCTGCAGGCGGCAGGGGCACTGGAGGTCCTGCCGGGCAGGCTGGTTTCCACCTGACTTCTCAGAGGCAGGGGCTTCCCAGAGCAGGCAACCCTGATGAAAAGCCCACTCAGCAGGGGACCCCAGGCATTCAAAGGGCAGGTGGGTCTGAAGGAGCCCCGCCTCCCGGGGGTGCCAAGTGCCTGTCAAGGTTGGGGATGGCAGCCCAGAGCCCTACCCAGAGGAGGCAGGAGACGGCGACTCCTGGGGCTTCAGTACAGGACACAGGGCTCCCCGTAGATGCTCACGCCCGCCCCCTGCCGAGCAGCATTTGAGATGTATGGCATCTCTGCTCTCGTCCTAAGTATTGCAAAGTGCTGTTTGTTAGCTTTAAAAGAAAAAGAAGCAAAAAAAAAAAAATTGTCAAAACCCCAGCCTCCCCATCAAGCTCTGATTGTTTCATCTTTAAAGAATTCCTCCACACCCCCTGCCCAGCGCATCATTAGTGAGCGCTGGTTGCTTCTAGAACACTCCTTCCTGATGGTCTTGGAATCTAAGCTGAGAGCCTGAGGAGCCCGGCAGGAAACACAGTCCTTGGCTCCTTGCGGAAAAGCGCCCCCCTCTCTTTACTCCACGTGTAAACCACTTGTTATGGAAACTCGACCCCCCACCCCCGAGGTCTGGAGCCACAGTTACGTTCTCTGATTGGTAGTTTTGGAGCTCCACACTGATTTTGAAATCATGCACGTTTTTCTGTATCATGCACAGTCATCCGTATGTTAATAAGCCAACCAGTCGGGCCCTGAGTTTGGGCTGGACCCCGGTGGGGGTGCTGCGGCTTCGGTGGTGACCCAGACCCCAAGCCCCCCTCAGGGGCTCATGGGACAAGGGACAACAGAGGGGAAGATGCCTTGGGAAGGAGGAGGGAGGGGGGCGCACCCCGCGGGGGCCTCGGACAGGGTGGGCAGACCGTGAGGACGCAGACTGCGCGGGAGGTGGCTTCTGCTGCAGCTTAGAGGCTCCGCTGCGGGGCCGCCGTGCCCGCACCCGTGGCCTGGGAACGCCGCGTTCCCCGAGCCGGAGGCAGGCCAGGGCCCTGTGAGTGAGCCCACCCAAGCCCCCTCTGTCTGCAGGCCGCTGATGGTCTCTGACTCATGCGTCGGGGTCCGGCCCAGACGCGGTCAACTGAGGTGCAAAGCTGCGGAAACCACAGGCTCGGAGGTCGCCGCGCATGGCCCTCCTGACCAGCGTCACGCCAGATGCGGCCGTCTCCTCGCGGCCCCCTGCCTCTCTGGGCTCCAGACCACCCCTCGGGTGCTCTCCCCGAGCCCCGCACCGCCCGCCGCTCCCTCACCCGCGAGCACAGGGAACCTTTGCAGGGTGCCACGTCTGAGCGAGCCTGGACGTGACCAGCCAGCCATGCGTCACAGAAGGTGCCGGAGGGCACGGAATTAGGGCGTCGCCTTCTGTGGCCTGTTTCGGGGGCGCTGGGGGGGGTGGTTCCTGTTCACGGAGACGTCTCGAAGGCCCAGATTCGGTCCAGATTCCAAGGACTTCATCCTGAAGGCCCAGTTTCTGTCCAGATTCCAAGGACATCGCTGACTTCATGGAGAAGAGCAGAGGGCGGACGTGTTTTCAGAAGGTTTGGGTGTTGAGACTGTGTGATGCTGCTGAGTCACGACAGACGGGCCCACAGGGAGAGTGGCCGACGGGTCCACGTGGCCGTGAAGCACCCACCTGAACCCTGATGATGTGGCCTCCATTCAAATCCAAGTCTTTTAAAAAAGAGCGGTAGACAAGGAGGGGAAATGTGACTTGGGTACCCCAGCCCTGCAGTCGTAGGTACACCCTTCAGAACAAAAGCCCCGCGGTCAACCTGCAGCACCTCCTGGGGGTCACATGCTGAGGCCGGGGAGACCTGGGCCCCCGAGCGCCGGGCCCTGGACCCCGGCCGCCCTCCTCCTGATGTCCCTGCCCCTCCAGCCACTCGCTGCTTCGCTGCCCCCCGAGCTCAGTATCCGCTCTGACATCCTGGTCTTTTCCCCACCGTGTTCTTGGCTGGTCACTGCCTTTTGTACTTTTGATGTTTTCTCATTGAGGTGAAATTCGTGGCGAACATAAAGTTGACCACGTCGAAGTGTACGGTTCATGGATTGGTGCCTCCAATCCAGCCTCCACCCCCACCTGGTGCCGAAACGTTTCCCGGCTCCCCAGACAATACCGCGCCCGCCTCCCCCGCCCTGGTGCCCAACCGTCTGCTTTCTGCTCCTGCGGGTCCACCTGTCCTGGGTATTTTATGAGATGGGATCACGCGGCGTGTGGCCTGCGGGTCTGGTTCCTCTCGGCATCACGCCTTCGAGGCCCACCCGCGGTGCGGCAGGGGTCAGCGCTCCGCCCCTTCTGCGGCCAGGCAGCGTCCGTCCTGGGGCTTCACCCCTGTTTCCCCATCAACCATCGACGGGCACTTGGGTGCTTCCCCCCGGGGCTGCTGTGAGCAGAGCGTCCGTGAACGTGTGCGCACAAAGGTTGGAGAGCCGGCTTGCACTTCTTCGGGGCGTAGACCCAGAAGTGAGGTTTCTGGGTCATGTGGTGGCTCTGGGTTTAACTGTTGGAGGACCTGCCAAGCCGTTTTGACGTTGTGAATGGAGAGGGTTTAGAGTTTTGAGTTTCGATTCTCTGGGACTCAGGCCGCCCAGCCCCATGTTTGCTGTCCCGTCTGGTCTTGCCCGTCTCCAGTCCACCAAGGTCCTTCTAAATCCTCATGCCAGCCCCCCGTGACCGCCTGCCAGCTTGGTTTCTCTGCAGACGTCGCAAGCCCGTTTCCCGTGCTGTCCCTGAAGCCATCTGTGGGGTGTCGCCTGCATGGGGCCCTGGCCGTCCCGCCTCAGCACTGCCTGCTTGGCCTGAGGCTCTCCGTGCCCACAGCCCTCCGTCTGCAGGTTTCCCGGGCCCCCGACCCCCCAAGCCTGCGCAGGCCCTGCACCTGCCTGGATGGGGTGCAGGGACCTACAGAGAACTCAGGGGGCTTCCCTGGCAGGTGGTGACCAGTGCCCCCTGCCCGCACCATTGCTCTCTCGCGGGGTCAGGTCCATTGGTCCACAGGGCAGACAGTGCAAGCGGGACAGTCAGACTGGCTTGGGCAGAACTAGAAGCCGCTCGGATGAGGACGGGGATCAGGAGAGGTGTGGCTTGGGGTCAGGCCGGGTGGTCCTGGAAGGGCTGAAAATACCACCTGGGCAGCTGGCTGGATGGGACTTCATGGACAGGGAATAGAGTAGGACAGCAGGAAGCAGAGTATCAGGCAGGACAGGAGGACAGGCGGGGTTCAGGACAGAAGATGCTGGGTCAGCTGTGCCCCAAGGCAGGCTTTACCACCTCAGCTAGTTCCCAGGGCAGCAGCGGGGTCCCCTGCACAGGAACCTCCAGAGCCCAGCCAGCGGTGGCGTCTTCAGCGTGCGTTCGGGCAGAAGGGGTCAGAGTGGAAGCAGGAGGCACGGTGGGGGAAACGGCTCTGGACCCTCTGTGGGAACTCCCAGCCACTCGGGCCCCGTGGGGCTGGGCAGGTCTTCTCTGCCAGATGATCCCCTGTCCACAGGGATGAGCGGAAACCACAGGCTCGGAGGTCGCCGCGCATGGCCCTCCTGACCAGCGTCACGCCAGATGCGGCCGTCTCCTCGCGGCCCCCTGCCTCTCTGGGCTCCAGACCACCCCTCGGGTGCTCTCCCCGAGCCCCGCACCGCCCGCCGCTCCCTCACCCGCGAGCACAGGGAACCTTTGCAGGGTGCCACGTCTGAGCGAGCCTGGACGTGACCAGCCAGCCATGCGTCACAGAAGGTGCCGGAGGGCACGGAATTAGGGCGTCGCCTTCTGTGGCCTGTTTCGGGGGCGCTGGGGGGGGTGGTTCCTGTTCACGGAGACGTCTCGAAGGCCCAGATTCGGTCCAGATTCCAAGGACTTCATCCTGAAGGCCCAGTTTCTGTCCAGATTCCAAGGACATCGCTGACTTCATGGAGAAGAGCAGAGGGCGGACGTGTTTTCAGAAGGTTTGGGTGTTGAGACTGTGTGATGCTGCTGAGTCACGACAGACGGGCCCACAGGGAGAGTGGCCGACGGGTCCACGTGGCCGTGAAGCACCCACCTGAACCCTGATGATGTGGCCTCCATTCAAATCCAAGTCTTTTAAAAAAGAGCGGTAGACAAGGAGGGGAAATGTGACTTGGGTACCCCAGCCCTGCAGTCGTAGGTACACCCTTCAGAACAAAAGCCCCGCGGTCAACCTGCAGCACCTCCTGGGGGTCACATGCTGAGGCCGGGGAGACCTGGGCCCCCGAGCGCCGGGCCCTGGACCCCGGCCGCCCTCCTCCTGATGTCCCTGCCCCTCCAGCCACTCGCTGCTTCGCTGCCCCCCGAGCTCAGTATCCGCTCTGACATCCTGGTCTTTTCCCCACCGTGTTCTTGGCTGGTCACTGCCTTTTGTACTTTTGATGTTTTCTCATTGAGGTGAAATTCGTGGCGAACATAAAGTTGACCACGTCGAAGTGTACGGTTCATGGATTGGTGCCTCCAATCCAGCCTCCACCCCCACCTGGTGCCGAAACGTTTCCCGGCTCCCCAGACAATACCGCGCCCGCCTCCCCCGCCCTGGTGCCCAACCGTCTGCTTTCTGCTCCTGCGGGTCCACCTGTCCTGGGTATTTTATGAGATGGGATCACGCGGCGTGTGGCCTGCGGGTCTGGTTCCTCTCGGCATCACGCCTTCGAGGCCCACCCGCGGTGCGGCAGGGGTCAGCGCTCCGCCCCTTCTGCGGCCAGGCAGCGTCCGTCCTGGGGCTTCACCCCTGTTTCCCCATCGACCATCGACGGGCACTTGGGTGCTTCCCCCCGGGGCTGCTGTGAGCAGAGCGTCCGTGAACGTGTGCGCACAAAGGTTGGAGAGCCGGCTTGCACTTCTTCGGGGCGTAGACCCAGAAGTGAGGTTTCTGGGTCATGTGGTGGCTCTGGGTTTAACTGTTGGAGGACCTGCCAAGCCGTTTTGACGTTGTGAATGGAGAGGGTTTAGAGTTTTGAGTTTCGATTCTCTGGGACTCAGGCCGCCCAGCCCCATGTTTGCTGTCCCGTCTGGTCTTGCCCGTCTCCAGTCCACCAAGGTCCTTCTAAATCCTCATGCCAGCCCCCCGTGACCGCCTGCCAGCTTGGTTTCTCTGCAGACGTCGCAAGCCCGTTTCCCGTGCTGTCCCTGAAGCCATCTGTGGGGTGTCGCCTGCACGGGGCCCTGGCCGTCCCGCCTCAGCACTGCCTGCTTGGCCTGAGGCTCTCCGTGCCCACAGCCCTCCGTCTGCAGGTTTCCCGGGCCCCCGACCCCCCAAGCCTGCGCAGGCCCTGCACCTGCCTGGATGGGGTGCAGGGACCTACAGAGAACTCAGGGGGCTTCCCTGGCAGGTGGTGACCAGTGCCCCCTGCCCGCACCATTGCTCTCTCGCGGGGTCAGGTCCATTGGTCCACAGGGCAGACAGTGCAAGCGGGACAGTCAGACTGGCTTGGGCAGAACTAGAAGCCGCTCGGATGAGGACGGGGATCAGGAGAGGTGTGGCTTGGGGTCAGGCCGGGTGGTCCTGGAAGGGCTGAAAATACCACCTGGGCAGCTGGCTGGATGGGACTTCATGGACAGGGAATAGAGTAGGACAGCAGGAAGCAGAGTATCAGGCAGGACAGGAGGACAGGCGGGGTTCAGGACAGAAGATGCTGGGTCAGCTGTGCCCCAAGGCAGGCTTTACCACCTCAGCTAGTTCCCAGGGCAGCAGCGGGGTCCCCTGCACAGGAACCTCCAGAGCCCAGCCAGCGGTGGCGTCTTCAGCGTGCGTTCGGGCAGAAGGGGTCAGAGTGGAAGCAGGAGGCACGGTGGGGGAAACGGCTCTGGACCCTCTGTGGGAACTCCCAGCCACTCGGGCCCCGTGGGGCTGGGCAGGTCTTCTCTGCCAGATGATCCCCTGTCCACAGGGATGGAGGAACTGAAGGCAGGTCCCGTCCCGAGCCCTTGGTCTGAGTCCCCGGGGCCAGGTATGCCTAGGCCCTGACCAAGAGCTGGCGACTGAACCCCCAGACCCAGTGGTGGGGACAGAGGGGCCCCCGCTCAGAGGCGCAGGTTGGGGGGTGGGGGTGTGCCCTCACAGAACCAAACGCCCCCTGTGTGAGGGGCTGGCCAGCGGCCTCAGCCCTACACAGTCCAGCGGGTCCCAGGCCCTCCGTCCTGCAGGTTGGAGCAATCGGGGACGAGGAGGAGTGGGTCACCCTCTGCGAGGAGGAGAACGAGCCGGATGCCCAGATGCTGGAGATCCCGGACCTCACGCCCTACACTCACTACCGGTGAGAGCCGCCCACCGGGGCCCTCTGTCCACAGCGGTGAAACCCAGCTGCACGCGTGCAAGCGAGACGCTTCCAGCTGCCCTAGCAGTAAACTGAGCTTTTCCGGCCACCAGATGCTGTTGAGTGTCATTCCCAGAGAGACTGTCCCTGCTGCCAGGCCAGCAGCATCCCTTCCACCAGCTTCACTGGCTGGGCAGCCAGCAGGCATGGCTGGTGTATCAGGCTCAGTAGCCAAGGTTGGAGATGTAGGTCTTTTTTTTTTTCTTCACAGAACTCCACCTCTGGGGCTGTTAGGGAGCTGTGTGTGTGAAGAGCAGACGTCTGAAACACCTTCTGTCTCACCCTCCCTGGGTCCCGGAGGCACGGGTTTCACTAATCAAGCATTTAATGTGCCATTTAACCTTTGCCTCTTGACCCTGAAACTTATCCAGGCAGTAAATCCTTGGCCCAAACAAAGGGCAGAGTGATGGCTGCTTGAGATGCCGCGACTTCCCGTAAGATTGAGGAAAGAGATGGGATTTCCAGTTATCTCAGTGCTGGGTGTGATAGCGTCACTGTTCTGCCAGGATGGATGCACTTCATATGACCGGGGAACAAAAGACTGAGAATGACTAATTCAGGGAGTAAAAGGGGAAATTACATCTTTGTGAAGAACACTGTTTCAATACAATACTAAAGTGAGGGTTTTTGGTTTTTTTAAAAAAACCTAATGAGAGGTGCTATTGAACCTAAGCTCATTTTAACATCCTTCTTAAGTTTAGAGCAGATGAATCAAGATTCACTTGTTTTTAGGGGAAAACATTCAGCGTAAAATGAGCTGCCGAGGTCCATGTTGTGCCGTGTGAAACTGGTGTGGGGTTTTGTTTCCTTCCAATTCCCGCGTCCCCTCTCCGTGCAGGTTCCGAATGAGGCAGGTGAACGTCGTCGGCGCCGGCCCCTTCAGTCAGTCCTCCCGGGTCATCCAGACGCTGCAGGCCCCCCCGGACGTGGCCCCCACCAGCATCACCGTCCGCACTGCCAGTGAGACTAGCCTGCGGCTCCGCTGGGTGGTGAGTCGGGGGTGTGGTGCTGGGGGGAGCCCGGAGCTTAGTTGTTGCTTCCTCCTGCCTTTGCCCAGGTCAAAGCTAATCTCGTCATTAAACCAAGAAGTAGTACACTCTACAATTAGTGTTGGATCTCAGACCATCCCCAGCTGTCTCATTAATTAGTAGTGTTACCCACTGGCTTCTTGGAACCAAGACATATTCTTTAGGGAAGAAAGTCGACCATCCCATGGGCTTGACCTATATAAGTCCTTAAGCTCGGTCGACACGGAATGGGTCCAAAGTATTTGTAAGAGAGCCAGCTTGATATTGAATCAGAACATTTGCTCACAAAATTAAGCCACAATATATTAAAAGAAATTAAGTCCAGCTAAAGTTACTGACAAGGCTTCCTGTAATTAACAGAAGAAAAGTTCCAGGGAACAGTAAAAAAGAAAAAGTCCAAGAATATTCACCCCAGAGTAGCTTTTCCCTGGACTCAGCCCCATAAGGCAGGCTGGTGCTTGGGTACCCTCATGGGGGTGGTTCCGAGACAGGGGCTCACCACAGACTGTTGTCCGCTTCCAGCCACTGCCGGACTCTCGGTACAACGGGAACCCCGAGTCCGTGGGCTACAGGATCAAGTGGTGGCGCCCGGAGCTGCCCTCTGTGGTGCAGACCCAAGTCGTCAGTGACCGGCTGGAGCGGGAGTTCACGGTCGAGGGGCTGGAGGAGTGGACCGAGTACGCGCTGCAGATGCAGGCCTTCAACGCCATCGGCGCCGGGCCCTGGAGCGCAGCCGTGCGGGGCCGGACCCGGGAGTCAGGTGAGCCGGGGCGCCGGGCCCTCCCATGTCTCCTGCAGGAGGAGCTGAGCGGGCCCAGGCTCGTGGCATCTCACTGGCTCATCCTTACCCCACCCCATTCCCCCTACCGTGTCTTTCCTGAGTAATTAGATCAACCTGCCTCAGAACCCATGACGCTGCTTTGCGTTTGATGATGGATTCTCCCAGGGGCTGGACTTGCGTTGCTGTCTTTAATTAGGGCTGATTTTCACCACCAATGATTGGAAGTAGGAGCATACGGAAACTCTGACGGGATCTTTATGACGCACGGTGTTCAGGAATTCCTCCCAACAAAGTTGTACGTGTGGTGTGTCGAGATAGCTTCCTCTGCCCCAGAAAATAGACTCTCAAAAATTCTGTTGCTTTTGCACAATAGGAGTTTCTCTTTACAGCGTAAGATGGGTGTGCCTGTTAGTGAGTCCATGGGGTGATTTGAGGACCCAGGCTGTGCCGTCCTGTAGACTAGCTGCCGTCTGCATGCAGTGGCCAGAGGGGAGAGATGAGCAAAGGGTGGGTGCCTCTCCCTCTTGACACCTTCCCGGAGACGGCTCACAACCCTTTGCTTACTGTCAGGAAGGGAGGAGAGCTTCCAGAGGTCGCTCAGCAGACGCTTATCTTCTAGGTTCCACGGCCAGACTGGTCAGCAGCAGTTTGCAGGACCCTTGCTGGCCTGGTTTGAGCTTGTAGAAACTCAGAAAAGAGTGTTGCTGACACTCTTTAAAGACACACAAACCAGCTCTTTCCAAGGGTCTGAAATAGTGAGGTTTTCTCCTGAACAGAAAGACCATCTCTGCTCTTCAGCTCACCGCCACCCACTCTGTTCAGCCCTTGATGCATCAGGGAACTGCTTACCCTAGACCACGTGGGCTGTTAGAAGTCATGCTCTGAATACCTTCCTGACCTCCACCCAAGAGGGCTGAGAAAAAGGTGTAGAGTCTTGGGTTAGATGTCACGCTCAGAATACCTTCCTGACCTCCACCCAAGGAGGCTGAGACGAAGGTGGGAAGTCTGAAACAGGAAACCAGCTGCCTCAGGACTTCGCTATTTCCTCAGAGGCTTCCTGAGCCCAGGGCAAGTCCTGTCTTCTTCATGTCTTATGTTGCATACCTTAATCTTACACAGTGTTAAATACAAATCATATGTAACATTGACTTGTTTATGTAACATTGATTCTAAAGCTAGAAATAAATATTCAAGTCTTTCATTATTAAAAGAAAGCATTAAAACTCTTAAGTAGAGATTAAAATACCATTTAAAACAGTTTTTCTTAGGGGGAAAAAAAAAAACACAATCATTCATTAAAACACAATGATTGAGGTAATAAGTAGGTTAGACACTGCAAAAGAGAGAATTGCCAAACTGGAAGCTGAAAATGAGTGAAAAAAAAATCTCAAAATACCGCACAGAGACATTGACACTGAAAGTACGATAGAGAAGTTAAAAGATATAAAGACTAGACTGAGAAGGTCCAATATACATTCAGTAAGATTCAAGGATGGGGGCAGAGTCAGGGAAATGAGAGGGAGGAAATACCTAGAGATTATGGCTGAGAAATTACAGAATTGAGGTAAGACACGGCATATCAGACTGAAGACATGAATCCTGAATTAAAAAATAGAAATAAATCTGCACCGAATTGCTCTGCCCTACAACTGCAAAATACCAGAGCCAAAGAGAAAATCTTAAAAACATTTGGACCCAGGACATCTCACCTGCAAAGACCATTTGAAACCAGCTTCTCGAGAACAACAGCGGGCAGAAGACAATGGAATAATAATCTTGAAGGAACTGAAAGAAAGTAACTGTCAACCTCAACCTCTGCACTTAGCCACAGCCTTTTGTTCAGGAAACAACAACGAAATATCACGTGAAGGTGAAGAAAGTGAAATTTTAAATGGAAAATAATATTTTGGGATAAGTTTTCAAAGAACACTCAACAAAGACAACCAATGGCAAAATGACTGCCTTAAGAGTATCTTTTTGTAAAAATCTTTCCAGCTGCTAAAAAGCCATCCTTACAGTGGTCAGACAGAGGATGAGATGGTTGGATGGTATCACCAGCTCAATGGACATAAGTGTGAGCAAACTCCGGGAGATAGTGGAGGACAGGGGAGCCTGGCATGCTGCAGTCTATGGGGTTGCAGAGAGTTAGACATGACTTAGCAACTGAACAACAACAAAAACAGCAAAAACAGTGGTCAGAGGCCATCACTGCATTTGATGAAGAGGGTGAAGGGGTCTCCAGGGCACGCTGGTGGCGAGTCACAGCTGCTGATGGAGTCAGATGGGGTTGGAGGGAACTGGAAGGAGAGGAAACCTGCAGATCCCTTCTGGAACACGCAGCGCCTCCGCGATGATAGCTGTATGTCCGTGCTTTAAGAAGCTCAGCGCACAGACATGCTGAAAGCCAGCCGTGGAAACACCACGCAGAACTTCTCAAACCACATTTACATGAAGAGTCTGGTTTTGACGTGCACTTGAGCTGGCTTCATGACATCTTATGATATATTGTAAGGGTAAATGAGGCCCTTAAAGTCAAGGACACTACATGAGGCACAGCTGGTGCTAAGAGGGAAGGAGCCCTGCAGAGAGAGAAGAAAAGAAGGCAATGTATTTTAAGTGGTACTCTTTTTAATGAAAGGGGGGTCTCTAGGACTGTCTCAAAACTCAAGACACCAGGTTGGGAAGGAGTTGAATCTCCCTCAATTTATGTAAAGTGCAAGATTTTTTCCCCAAATCTTCAGAACATAAATATTTTGTAACTAAATGGCAGTTTTCCCTGGTGAGACTCGAATGGGCTGAAATTTTCATCATGAACACTACCGTTTGCTCAGCCTGTCTCCTTGTTGGGAACCCAGCTGCGTTCTGGGCACCGAGGCTGGGCTGCCACAATTGCCCAGTTGCCCTCACTCTCTGGGGACACGGCTGGCCTGCCAGTGTGTGGAGGCACACGTTACCACGTCTTAGGAAGTCATCTGTTACATGCAGGTCTACATGAGAACTGGGCACTTACAGTCTCCAAGAGGAACCGCAGGAGACAGTTAAGGACTGAGAGGTGGCCGGTTTGTGTTGCTATGACGATGGCCTCTCTCTTTGCAGAGAGACAGAAATTTAGAACTTAACGCTAGTGTCTAGGTACAGTATACTTGCTTCTCTCACCTAGTTCTAAATAAAGTGGAAAATGAAGTCGGAAAATTGTAGGCTTGCCTTCTCTTTGAATGATAAGTGACACCTTCAATTCACAACTGATACAAGGTGCCAGCTTCTCGCTCAGTTGTGTTTTTTTAAATAAAATAGGCCTATGTGTCAGCAATGTCCTGGTAACCGCCTTGGAAGTTACAACACCGAAGGGGAGCCCCTGATGGGCGGAGGACATGAGTGGCCCCGTGGGAGCCCCTGCAGAAGGCAGGGGCCTCGGAGTGGTGTGTGCGGCCAGCCTGCTCCCTTCGGGGGGCTGAGTTCACCGGAAGCCAGGAAGATTCTCTCCCTGTGACTCAGATCTGCTCAAGTGAATTACAGTGTTTTGTTGAATGACTGAATGATGGAATGAATGACCCTCTACTGACGGAGTTGGGAAGAAAAAGTTAATCAACCAGGTGAGCTGGCCAGCGTCTTCTCTCCAGAACTGTCAGGAAGGAGGACCCCTGTGCTCAGGACAGACAGGCACCAACAGCGGCGTGTGTGTGTTGTGGGGGCGTCAGCCAACCCACGTGGCAGCCAGTTCACGCCTGCGCTCTGAGGCCCGTCAGTCAGCCTCCTCGGTCAGGCTCCGAGGCCCGTCAGTCAGCCTTGCAAGTGGGCAAGGGGTGGGGGGTTCCCGCCTCCCAGGCGGTCAGGCCAGGGAAGCCGTCCTTCCAGGCCCAGCGCTCCCAGCAAGTGGCCCTGCAAGGTCCGGCCTGCCGCTGGGCCCTCCTTGGCCCTCCGCCTCCATCCCAAACCTGCCGCTTGTGGAGCAACCAGGACCAGCTGGCCAACAACGGAGAGCATCTCCTCCAGGCCTGCACAAGCCCTGTCATTCGTTTCTCAAAGACTTTGTTACAGCAGCCCCTCATTTCCTGGGGTTGCTGTAATCACGTGCCCCAGAGTGGTGGCTTCAAACGGCAGAAATGTATTCACTCGAGGCTCTGAAGGCCAAAAGGTGGAGAAAGGGGTGTGAGCAGAGCTGAGCTCCCTCTGGAGGTGTCGGGAGGGGCAGTCCTTCCCCCTCCCAGCTTCTGGAAGCTCCTCGGCTGTGGCAGTACAAACCCAGTCTTGCCAGGGGTTGAGGGTCTCCCCACATGCACGTCCATCTCTTCTCACAGGGATGCCAGCCCTGCTGGAGTAGAGACCACCTCACCCCCATGTGGCCTCATCTGACCCATTACATCCACAGGGACCATATTTCCCAATAAGCTCACATTCTGGGCCCAGAGGGTCAGGACTCAGCACGGGAACTTGAAGGGACACAATTCAACCCACAGCAAAGACATCGCTTTGGTATAGAAGCTCTAGGAAGCAGAGTTGGGGAGCAGTGTTGTTGTGTAAACATACATTACTTTCTGTCTTCAGACTGACTACAGAGGAGCCTTCACAATGGCTGAGCAGAAAGAAGGAGGTGCTTATGTATGAGGGAGTGAGTGAGGAGGGAGTGTGGGAGTGAACAAGTGAGTGAGTGAGGAGTGTGGGAGGGAACAAGTGAGTGAGTGAGGGAGGGAGTGAACAAGTGAGGGAGTGAGGGAGGGAGTGAGTGACAGAGGGCGTGAAGGAGTGAACGGGTGGATGAGCGAGTGGATGGACGGGTGGATGAGCGAGTGGATGGACGGGTGGATGAGCGAGTGGATGGACGGGTGGATGAGCGAGTGGATGGACGGGTGGATGAGCGAGTGGATGGACGGGTGGATGAGTGAGCCAGGCGGCCGGCTAGTCCTGGGGGTGGTCACTGAGAAGGTGTCGCAGCCCCACCACGTGTTCTGTGTGCGCGAGTTTCGTGAACTCGGCACGCTCTCCTTTTCGGCCGTGGAGGTGCTGGGGTGCTGACGCTCCCTTTGGGCGGTGCCTGTCACCCCCTCCCCACAGAGGCACAGCGTGTGAGTGTCCCCGGCTCCCACGCTGGGTGCAGATCATAACCTCCCCTCCTCCCCTCTCCGCCTGCCTGTGCCCTACAAAGTCCACGTTTAGAGAGGTCCATGAACTGTGTCTGAAAGTGAGGATTCCATCTGAGATAAAAGCCACAGTTCTTACCACTTAATATAAGAATGAGACAAGCTTATTTTCTCTCTGGGTGGACTCGGGTAACATGGAGCTCCTAAATACCCAGGATTTATGGAATTTGTTGCTAATATTAAGGAGATTTACATTTCCGTGATATCCCTGCAGGTTTAATCTGATCACTGCAAAAATGCTCAGAGTGCATTGCTATTTCAAGGACAACTTGATTAGAAGGGTAAAAATTAGACCTTTATTTGTAGAAGCCTTTAGACTTCCGGAGCCAATCTCTTTAACCCATTCCTTGCAGTTCCTTCAGCCGCCCCTGAAAACGTGTCAGCCGAAGCCGTCAGCTCCACCCAGATCTTACTGACATGGGCCTCAGTCCCCGAACCGGACCAAAACGGGCTCATCCTGGGCTACAAGGTACGTGCCCAGGTGACCTTCCCCGCCAACCTCCCCGGCCGCGAGCTCGCGTGGCCCGCGCGTCGCTGGCTCTGGCCTGTTTCCTGGACTTCACCCCCCTCCTCTCATCTCCCTCATCACCGTCTGGGGTGAGGGTCGCTCCACCCTCATCACGCGGGCCCACACAAGGCGCTCTGAGCCCGTGTCCTCCCCCTAAGATGGGCAGAACGGCGGCTGCTCCCTCCAGTTGATGGCAGCTGATTTTGTAAAATGCCAAAGAGCATGTCCAGAGGCCCCGGCACACACGTCTGCAGGTGTCACCACCGCCCTTGTCCATCCTGGGTGTTGCCTCGGCGTCGAGGGTTGGACGCCTCCCGGCTTCTCTGGGAGACCTTTCTGGGCCAGCCCTGTGTGCATTCCCCAGACCCTCAGAACCCCCCTGTTCTGCTCCGTCTGCCCCCCAGCAGGACGGGCCTGCCTGGTTTGGCCGTGAGGCTGCGCGTGTCCCATGCGCTACGGGCCTCTCTTGGGCTGCCCATCTTCAGGATCCCGGTCTCTGTTCCCTCCCGTGCTCACGCCCCACCGCCACTTCGGGGCATCCTGATTGCTCCCTTCTGGCCTGTTTGGACGCAGTGTCCCCAGCCCCACCTGGCCGTGCACAGCCCTCCCTCCCGACCCCTGCCCTTTACAGCCTTTCGGCCGCTGCTCCTGCGGGCCAGCTCCCAGGGGGCGAGCTTTGGGAGTGAGGAGCCGGTGAGCCGTGGAGGGGCCATCTCAGCGCGGCCGCGTCTGCAGTGAGGGCAGTGAACGGCCCCGGGGCACGGGGTCTCGGGTTCGGGGGTCCCCAGGTCCTCCGAGGCAGGAGGCCCGCCTCCTAAAACCCATGTAGCTGAGTGGCCGCCGGCTCCTTTTACAGGAAGTGGGATGTCTCTATGCTCGTGTCGAGCCTTGGTTTTAGGGGCTGCCTCCGGGGACCTCAAATCCTGTCAATTACAGCGAGCGTCTGGCTCGCCCAGCCGGCCAAGGGCTGCCTCACCGCTGCAGCCACCTTCCAGTGTCCAGGAAATTGCTGCACTTCCCTCCTTCCCCCAAAACACCAGCGGTTAGGAATTAGATCCCCACACCCTCAACCGGCTGCCCTGGGGGAGGACCCTGGTCCTCGCCGGGTGGTCCTGAGCCCCCCAGGCCCCTCCTCACACACTGCCTCCCCTCCCTGCCCTTGTGTGTCTCTGCTCAGATCCTGTTCCGGGCCAAAGACCTGGACCCCGAGCCCCGGAGCCACGTGGTGCGTGGGAACCACACGCAGTCGGCGCTCCTGGCGGGCCTGGGCAAGTTCGTGCTCTACGAGCTCCAGGTGCTGGCCTTCACCCGCATCGGGAACGGGGTCCCCAGCGCGCCCCCCATCCTGGAACGCACCAAAGACGATGGTACGTCGGGGCCATGCCTCCGCCCACCCTCCAGGTTTGCTGTCCCCATCCACACCCTTCAGACAGTGGTCATCTTCAACTTAATTTTCAAAACACTCCTTCTCCCCTCGGTTCAGCAGAGGAAAATGAAGCAAAGTTGTTTTCTGACCACAGAGCGCCCCCACAGCCAGTTTCAGCCAGAGTGAGCGTTTACAGGTTGGGGGTGAGCCTGAAAGGCCAGATGGATGGGCCAGGCCAGGACACCTCAGGCCGCTCCTGGTGGCGTCGGCACAAAGCTGCCGAGAAGCCCTAGGTTCCCTGGGGTGGCCCACTCTCATTTGCATAATAAAATCATTACAAGCCCCCTCAGAGGGCATGTTTGAGGGGCTGGGGTGCCCAGGTTCCCAACGCCAGAAACAAATACCTCCTGATGGTTGTCTAAACCCTCAGGCGTGTTTCTGCACCTTGCAGATGTCAGCCGCCCAAGGTTAGGTCCTGTACGCAATCGGTTAACCAGACTGGCAAATATTCTCCCCTCAAAAAACCCAGGCTCAGATTCAGCTGAAAGTGAGACACCAGAGGTTTTCTTCAGTCTTTTTACTGAGGGAATTAAATCAGCCGGGAACGCACTCTAACCGCTGAGATGACACCCTCCTCCCCATCTGCTGGGAGACAGGGCGGGAGCTGGGACTCGGTTGGGTCAGAGGAGGGGGTGCCTCAAGCATCGTCCTTCCTCAGGGGGCTGGTCTCAGGGCAGCCAGGGTCTGAAAGGGACCCTGTGACCAGAAGGCCATGTCTTTGCAAAACTGTATGTGGTGTCCAGGACCAACCCAATGAACAGTAACAGGGGTGTTTAGTAATGGTTCCTCAAACTGGGGAGGGTATTCTTTCCAAAGCACAGGCAGGGGAGTCGTGGACTGACGTCTGTTTTCTGCCATAATCGTGATGTAAACTTGTTTCTCCTTCCCCTCATTTCATCACGATGCAAGCGACCGCCCTTGGGGACAGTGAGGGCCAGAAGCCACGGAAGACAGACCAGACATGAGTCTCCCATTTGTGAGTCGGTCCTGGCATGTGAGCCCGTGGTCTCCTTCCATTTACTTCACCCAAACACGGGTCAGAGCACAAGTTCATAATTTAAAACACCGTTCTCAACTAAGTAGCTCGAGGCAAAATTCAGCAGCCCTGGAATGGCTGTAGCGCACATCATTTTATCTCTATATTGATTGCTCCATGCCTGTTGCCTCTTACCTGGGAAGAGCCGGTTCTTAAGTTCCAACGAGAAGTTCCCACGCTGGCCACACATTTACTAGCTTGCCCATTTAAGTAAATATATTTCGCAGTGTCTACAACCCTATTATTCAGTGGTACCTGCATACATAGCTGGTTTTTGAATTACTGGTGCACCCAGCCATGAAGAAGAACTATTATATTCATTTGTGGACATCGCCTCTTGATTTTCTGGGACGATGCAGGAGAGGGCTCGTGTGTCTGAGAGAAAGGCTATTGTTGTAGCCATGTTATTTGGTCGATCACTGTAATCTCCACTGGAAGTTGGCAGTGACATTCAGCCACCTTCTTCACCTTTCATCTGCTGTGTGGACGTCCAGACTGGGAGAGGAATCAGCTCAGATTGGCGAGGTCTCTGCTCTGACTTGACGTACCCTGCACCATGCTACTTAGCGGCTGCAGCGGCCAGCTTTCGACAACAGTCAGGACTTCCAGTGTGGTTCATGAGCGCCGCAAAAGCCACCTTCCCAAAACTCAGAGTGATTCACCCGTGAGCAGTATTGTCAGCAGTCGCGACCGTCCTCGGCCGGCCCATAGGACTCTGCAAAACCCCGCCGTGTACCCATGTGACATCCTCAGTGGGGCCTGATTCTCCGGTCTTTTTTTTTTTTTCCCCTTCAGCCCCAGGCCCGCCCGTGAGGCTCGTGTTCCCGGAGGTGAGGCTCACATCTGTGCGGATTGTGTGGCAGCCTCCAGAGGAGCCCAATGGCATCATTCTAGGTAAGGGAGCGTTGGGGACCACAGCTCAGAGAGAAATGACAATTAGATTTTTATTAGATCTCTAAAAGGTTAAAAAAAAAAAATCCCATCCACAGCAGCCCGGCATGTTCTGAGCCGAGAGACCACAGCCCTGTGTCTCCCGCTCAAAGGGGTTCTTCGCAGAATGAAATTTACATTTTGTTCGCCCAGAATCTCTCTGTTCACGGTACCATCTGTAATTAAACTTCCCTCTGCTCAGAAATAACCCAGTTATTTTGACGTGTGTTTGGAAAACAGCAGGCTGGCTTTTCACAGAAAATTTCCACACGGGCCTTGCTCCAAAGTCCCAGAAACGTCTCTCTGCTGCTGCAGGGCCTGCACCCAATCCTTTGAGGAAGTTTCCCAAGTGAACTGTGTGCTTGGGTCCCAGGGAAGCGGCTTGCTTTGAACTTGGCATTCAGAGGGCCAGCTCTGATAACTTGATGAAGAGTCTTACTTTGCCCCAGTTTTCCCAAAGGCAGCAAGTTTTATTTTTAAAGGTCATCAGTCTGTTGATTTGTTCACCCTTTCCCTGTGACAAATCAGGAGGGCGTGCGTGCATGCTCCGTCACCCATTCGTGTCTGCAGCCCGCCAGGCTCCTCTGTCCATGGGAGTCTCCAGGCAAGAATACCGGCGTGGGTTGCCGTTTCCTCCTCCAGGGGATCTTCCCAACCCAGAGACTGAACCTGCTTGTCCTACATCTCATATTTTGGCAGGCAGGTTCTCTACCCTGAGCCACCCGGGCAGCCCTCCATGCGGGAAGGTTCCGCAGAATGCCCTGCAGGGCAGCGTCTCCTGGATCAGGGGCTCAGGGCTGGACAGTGTTTTCAGCCTGGAGCTTGAGGATGAGTGTTGGTAAACAAAATATTGGGTCTGCTCGCCCGCAGGCAGTAAGGCGAGTCTCCTGACACTGGGCCGTGGAGAAGGCGAGTGCAGTACTTACTGCCGGGCAACAAGCGTGGCATCAGGGCAGCTGGCGTTCAAAACGCCCCAGCTCCCCAGTGGGTTTCAGCTGGGTGGGGGCTGTGATCAGAGTGCGCTGTACTGTGGCTGGCGGACGGCGAGGTGACAGGGGTTAGCCCAGCGCTCCTCAGGCTCCGCAGACCTGGGGGCTGTGTGCTCAAGGTCATTTGGTCATCCAGCAGTTACGGCCTCCCCTGCGGTGGGGGTCTCAGCATCTGTGGAAGAACTGAGGGACGGCACACACTGTTCCCAGGTGCTTCAGAGAGGTACCCCAGCACAGGACACGGGGAGGGGGCTGTCCCGGGAAGACCCAGAGAGTCTTCTCTGACACATGGGTGGTTTCCCGAGTCTTGAACTGAACGCTGCCTTCCGCCTGTGGGAGCATAAACATCCCTGAGGGGTGTGGGCTGGCCGGGCTGCGAACTGCTGGGAAGGCGTCGAGTGCAGGAGGGGCCAGCGGCCCAGACCTTCCCACCTGGGCCTTCGAGGGTCCGGTGTGTCTCCTGGGGCCAGGCTGGCCCTGAAGTATGGTCTTTCCTCCTCCTCACCCACCGCAGACACCAAGTATGTCTGCTCGGGTTGTAGGTAATTTGACAATCACACCCTAAACATAAATGGCAGTAAAATGTACCAATTACACCTGCTCTCCAGGTGAGGACTGCAAGATTTTGTTTGAAAAAGGGTTTCACTTCATTAAAAAAAAAAGTTTGAAAGTCTGTGCGAAGGGAATCCCCCAGACCTTGAGCAGCTAAGGGATGTGATCAGATTTGTCTCCTGGATAATAACTGGCAGGCATGAAAGGGCGAACAGCAAGGCAGATACTTGCTGAGCCCCGGCTTCATTAACACGGGCCCGGGGCACGCTTGCCACCTGTACAGCTCGGCCCTGGCCTCTGCAGCCCCGGGAGCCGCGGCTGTGTGTGAGGACGGCGCTTCTGAGCCAGGTGACCGAGGACCTGCACGTTCTGGCCACTAAAACCAAGCCCATCATTGAAGAGCCTCTGCTGCTGTGTGCATTTCAGACCGCGTGCAGCTGGAAGGCCCTGCCCGGCTGCTCTCAGGCCCTGGGGCGGGAGTGGTCTGTGGAGCTGACGAGGCTCTCGAGGTGCCCCGACCCCGCAGGCGGGCCGGGTGCCCTCCTCTCTGCAGCCTGAGCCTGTCATGGAAGCAGCAGGAAAAACCATCTGATCACCGCCCACTCCCCGGGGGGGAGCCCCAGCGTGCTGCGGAACAAGATGCGTGTTCGGAGCAGAGATGTGAAGTCCCGCCACCCGGCCCCCCGGGGGTCCCCCCACACACACACCCCACCTCTGCTGAGGCCCAGTGGTCCCGGCTCTGTGATCATCTCCACTCTCTCCGCAGCCCTCCCGGGCCGACGCAAGCCGGTTCTGACAGCAGCGTTCCGTGGGAGCGGGCAGAGGAAGGCCTGCCCTCCCCCGTGTCCACACACACAGACACATGCTCTGCCTTGTGACCGTGACTTTGAGCTGCTTCTCCCAGGACTTCCCTGAAAGCCCAGCAGGGCTCCAGCCTCAGCCAGCGCTGGCGGTGACCCTTCCCGAGTCCCCTGCCAGGAAAGACCCCCGTCACCCCCGGGTGCCGCTCCTCCTCTGAGAACCACGTCAGAGGGCGCGTCCACCTGCTGCCTCCCCTCCCCACCCACCTGGGCCGGGCTCTTCTCCTCTTGGCTCCCAAAGCTCCTGCGCCCACAGTCACCACACGAGTCCCCCGTCCACAGAAGCTCAGCGGCTCACTTTAGAATCATGTCCCCTACTTTTACTGGTCTTTAACTTTTTCTGATCATGAAAGCAACATGTACAATGATAATTCAGAATGTAGATAATTTAGATACCATTTCATAGTCCTCAGACTTAGGAAGTCCTCAGAAGGTCTGATGGTCCCCAGGAGAGGTGAGGAGGCGGGGAGAAGCCTCACACACTCTCCCTGGGAGCGCAAGCGCAGTTGCAGAGAGGACAACGAGGGCGGGTGCGCCCCAACCCAGCCACCCCCCTCTAGGCCTTAAGTCTGCGAAACCCTCCCTCCTGTTCACAGGACCAAACGCACAAAGAGAGTCACGGCAGACTGCTCTAAATAACAGGAAATTTAGAAAAGAAGCAACTAGAAACAACCCAAATGTCCATCAGCGAGGCAGTGAGAAGGCAAACCGTGGGCTATTCGCACAGAGAAATTACAGAGACCGTTAAAGTAACGAACGCGTGCTCCAGGAAGTGCCACAAAAAAGCCTCACAAACATCTGTTGCGGGAAAAACAAGTTGCAAAAGCATCCACACGGCCCGAAGATGTGTCTGCACACTTGGAAAGTTTTCAGACACAACCAGTTGTCATATATGGGTACACACCTGTGGTGAAGCTGAAGCTCCAGTACCTGATGACTCACTGGGAAAAGCCCTGAAGCTGGGAAAGATTGAAGGCAAAAGGAGACGCGGGCGGCAGAGGATGAGATGGTTGGATGGCATCACCAGTTCAACAGACATGAACTTGGGCAGGCTCCGGGAGACGGTGAGGGACAGGGAGGCCCGCATGCTGCAATCCATGCAGAGTGGGACACGACTGAGCAGCTGAACAACAGCAGCAACAAGCCGTGAGAGTCGCATGCGGGCAGGCCGCGGTGGCCGGGGCTCAGAGCCCACCAGGGCCCTCTGCTCCTGCTCCAAAGGCCTCCCCTCCCCTTTGTATCCTTCTCCCAGATTCTCAGTAAGGCGGCCTGAGGTCCAGTCTCAGGCGTTGCATACCGCCTCGGCGGGGGGCAGGGGGTGATCGTAACTCAGTGGCCCCTCCACTTGGTGCCCAGGAGTCATGTAGCCCCTCTGCGCCAGGCTGCCCAGCTCAGGGGGACCGGTGATCAGGCCTCCCGGGCATCGTTCAGGGCGCCGAAAACCCAGAACAGCCAGTGCCGGTCGGCACCAGCTGGGCGCCGTGGGCCTTCAGCGCCCCCTCCCCACTCTCGGACCAGAGAGGCCTCCCCCGAGTCGCTGCGTGTCTGCACTCGGCATCGCTCTGTGCCCATCACGGGCGAGTTGCGGGACTTCATTCTCCATCACCCTGGTGGCTCCAGCGGGGGTTCCTGCTGGGAGGCAGCTTGGGGCCAGGTTACAAGACGCCCCCGAGGTGCTGAGAAGTCTGGCCGTGGATCTCTAGTCCCCGGTGGTCCTTGAAAATCACAAAACCCCAGGTCAGGAGGGGGTCGGACTCCAAGGCTGTGTAACACAACTCGCCATCTCCCCCAGTGCCCTCCGGGGCTGTGAGGCATGTAGTGGTAATTGTAACAAACGTTGTCTGGGTAACCTGTCACCCAGATATTATTACCGCCAGTGCACCAAATTGTAGATGCTGCGGAAAGATGGGAAAACAATTTCTAAAGATTCAGATTGGTGTTCAGCGGGGAGAAAGGAAAACATCTTTTGCGAGACTCGCTTACGTCCAGGGACCGGCACTGTGGCCTTCTGAGCACATAAACACCTCTGCGGCGAGAGCTTTTGTAATCTGTAGCAAAACATGTTCTTTCATTTCCGAAAGAGATTAACAGCGTGAAATACTGGAGGCGCCTACAGGGAGAAACACTTGCTTATTTGCGTAAATATTTTACTGGGAGAGCTCGCAGCATTTAGAGCCTTCCTTGGGGGTGCGGGGGAACCACCCGGGAGCGGCCGCCGCCCTCATTGGCAGCTGCTCCACAGTCGCTCAGATGCTGCGAAGCTCAAATGACGTGTGCTCCTCGGACCGCGAGGGTCTGTTCCTCCAGACAGGCCGGATCCCCGCCTCCACGCGGTTAGAAGTCGGGCTGCCCATGGGGGCCGCACCTTGACCTTTAGCTTCTTATACGAGGGTGTGCGGGGCTCTGCTGAGAAGTCGGGGCTCAGCTGAATAGGATCCGTGTTGGCAAAAGCGTGGTTTGCTCCTCTGTTGCGTTTGTCTGCCCCCCAGCCTCACACCGAGAAGCTGTAAAACCAGCGACCCAGGCGCCATCCGGGCTAGGCCGATGCTTGCCACCCTCCCCCCAGCCCCCAGGGAGATTCAGCCGCTGTGGGTTCCCTGAGCCAGGAGTGGGCACTGCGGGGCCGTCACCACCCACAGTGCCTGCAGGGGGGTCGGCAGCCCTGTGCCCTCCTCGCAGCCTTGGCCTCAGGGCCCCAGGATGGTCCCTGAGTGGACAATGGACAGAACTCTCAAGCGGACACCATTTTTCTACCCAGGAACCACCCAGTCCTTGAAACGCCTCTCTACCACCTGGGAGGTCTGCCCTCAACTCTCCAGAGTCGCTCTGGGGTCTCTCCACTGCCAGCTCCTTTGAACGCCTCTTTCCCTGCCGGTTTTCTAGACGAGCGACGTGTCCTCATCTTCCGGGTGACTCGAGCTGCTCGGGCTTCTACAGCGCACCGCGTTCCCCCGCGTCCTCATGGGCCGCACGTGGTCGTGCCGCCCTGAATGCCCCCAGGACCGTCCGCCGCGGCTGCCCCTGACCCTCTCCTCTCCGCCCGGGATCCCCGTTCCTTCCTCGCGCGGCTGCACCCTCTGACCTCCTGTCGCTGAGGCTCAGCTCCTGTTTCTGAGCTTGCTGGACCTGGGACCAGATAACGAGCCTTTTCTGTGCAAACACCTCCGTCCTGCCTTGCTTTCGATCCTTGTTCCCGAGTGTGTGGGCCAGCGCTCTGCAGTAGCTCTTGGCTGTTCCTGTACAGAGGGCTCTCTCCTGCTCATCGAGCCCGTGTTGAGGTGAGGTGTGGGCGTTCATCCTCAGGGTCACGGCACCACAGAACAGGACCGCAGGGACATAGTCCCTCTTCCAGGGCAAAGGACAGGAAGGTGCTCCTAGAGTCCAGGGCTGAGGCATTTTCTCCCAGGTGCTCCTTGTGACCTGGATCAGAGACTAGCCCAGGTTTCCTGCGGTCCTCCGGGGTTGCCTGGAGCCCTCGGGGCCCAGGCAGAAACGCCCCCATCAGTCCAAAAGAGACAGAGGACAAGGAGTGAGTGAGGGGCCGTGTGACAGAGCCCACACGGGCAGGTGGAGGTGAGGTCAAGGGTCACCCCGGGGTCGTGCCCTGAAGGGCGGGGCAGGGAGTAGGGGTGGAGCCTTTAGTGGAGGGCAGACCTGAGCCCACCCAGGAGGCAGTTAGTGGCTCCCGTTTAGATCGCAGCTCACAAAGATGTGCCTTTGAACAAAATCTCGGTTTCACCCCAGGATTTTTTAACTCCAGCAGCAGATAATCTGAGCAGAGGTGAAATGTGATCAAGAACAAACGATAACAAAAGAGCATCAGTAACCACATCCAAATCCTCATTAATTCATACTCACCGGGCGGAAGGTGATTTGAATGATCAAGGAGTCTTCATCACACGTGACTCTCTGAAATACAAAGGGACACGTTAAGGGACCAACTGCCGGCTGGTGGGTGCCGTGAGGGGGGCTGGGCCCTGGGATGCCTCGTGTTGACTGCACGGCAGTGTCCCCCTGGGGTTCCCCGTGCCTGGGAGGCGCTGGGCAGGTGCTTCTGCTCCCCCAGCCGTCTCAGCTGTAGTCATACCTGCTCACAAGCTGCAAAAGAAACCTGGTCAGCTCAGATCTACCCAGAAGTTCAGTGTGCACACACAGGGCCCAAGCCCCCAAAGTACATATGTTCACCTGTTTTTAACGCAGAGTTCCTTTCTGCCTCTCTGAGGGCAGAGGGTACGGTTGGAGTCCCTTCTCCACGAGGCGTGGTGTTTCTTCAGTGGCCGAGCTCACTCACCCTGGGGACACGCCTCCCTCTCGAGGCCCTTAAAATACTGTTTGATCGCGTTCTTGCTGGTCTGCGTCTGCCTGGGGACACGCCTCCCTCTTGAGGTCCTTAAAATATTTGATCGCATTCTTGCTGGTCTGCGTCTGCCTGGGGACACGCCTCCCTCTCGAGGCCCTTAAAATATTTGATCATGTTCTTGCTGGTCTGCGTCTGCCTCTGTAGTCTCTGCGCCTGCTCGTAAAGTTTGGTTTGTTTTTGCAGAATCAGTTCAGTTCGGTCGCTCAGTCGTGTCCAACTCTTTGTGACCCCATGAACCGCAGCACATCAGGCCTCCCTGTCCATCACCAACTCTCAGAGTCTACCCAAACCCATGTCCATCAAGTCGGTGATGCCATCCAGCCATCTCATCCTCTGTCATCCCCTTCTCCTCCTGCCCTCAATCTTTCCCAGCATGAGGGTCTTTTCAAATGAGTCAGCTCTTCACATCAGGTGGCCAAAGTATTGGAGTTTCAGCTTCAACATCAGTCCTTCCAATGAAGACCCAGGACTGATCTCCTTTAGGATGGACTGGATGGATCTCCTTGCAGTCCAAGGCACTCTCAAGAGTCTTCTCCAACACCACAGTTCAAAAGCATCAATTATTTGCAGAATACCTTTCCTTAATTCCTTGCCGGAGTTCAGCTACTTTCGTACGGGGCACAGGCTGACCTTCCTCAGGTGGCCAGGTGGACACAGGGGTCACTGGCTGTGTCCCGTCACAGACCCCCCCCCCGTGCCCTGTGTTACCTGCTGTAGCTTCTGTGGATGAGCCACGTGCCTGCATGGATGGCGCTGCCCGCCCCCTGCATCTGATCTGCCTGGGTGCCCCTCTAAATCTGCTGAACGCAGGCCTCACACTGCGCCTCAGTCTCCTTGCAAATCCCGACAACATACAAATAATAATACGACACGTGAAAGCTGGAGTGGAAGTCCTGAGTTAGAGCTGGTGTAGGAAGGCGGTTTACATCACTCTGGTAGCAGTGGGTGAGCTTCAGGAGAGAGCTGGGGGTTAATAGAGAAAAGATGTAAATGTTTTACAGTGTAACGGGGAAAGAGAGCAATGACGTAACTGACAGGCAAGGGGGAGCTGAGGGCGCAAGGGGGAGGCTGGTGCTCCCGCCAAGGGGGCACACACTGCCGGGCGTGCAGGAGGAGGGCTCCACCCAGGCGGGCGTGCTGACCGCGTTGCCCTACTTTTCCGGACACCAGGTGTCCAGGGGTCGCAGAGCTGGGTCTGCAAGTCCTCTGCCGCTCTGGACGCAGGCGGAGGGACCTGGCAGGGCCTGGTCTTCAGGGCGGCCTGGTCCTTAATGACGTGACTTTGAGCAGCCATGGACCCTTGATGATCAGGGCACTCGGAGAGGCGGTCCGAGCTGAGGGCCCACCCGGAGCTCATGTGCAAGCCCCCTCCCACTTCCTTGACTGCAGGGAGAGCTGTCCCTGGGGGAGCCCCCGACCCCACCCGCTCAGAGCCATGGGGGTGAGGCTTCTGGGGAGCAGGAGCGCTGGGGTGGCAGGAGGAAGAGGGGTATGCAGACAGACAAACAGACAGACAGACAGCAGACATGGGGTCTGAGCACAGGCACGAGTACCTCCAGGGCGGCCTGCTCCGGGGAGAAGGGCGCTCCAGGCAGGGCGACCCTTGGTGGGAGCAGAGCTGCTAGAAGGTGGAGGTGGGGGCAGAGAAGGCACTGCCCTCTGTGCTGCTCCTGAGCGTCCTCCGGCCGGAGGCCACAGGGAAGAGGTAGCTGTGCTCACGTTGGGTTCTGCAAAGGATGGAGAGGGGGCCTAGCGACCCGAGGCCCCCTTCATCCCTGGGCCTGGCTTCCCTCTCAAGGGCCCGGCCTGCAGCTCAGACGCCGGCCTGGGAGAGGGAGACAGCGCAGAAACCCGGGGTTTGGTGGGGTGTCCCGGGTGGGGGCTGGGGGCTTCCCTGTGAGGGGGTATGGCTGACCAGCAGTCTTCGTGCCCCGCCCCCCCAGGCTACCAGATCGCCTACCGCCTGGCCAGCAGTAGCCCCAACACCTTCACCACCGTGGAGGTTGGTGCCACCGTGAGGCAGTTCATGGCCACCGAGCTGGCCCCCGAGTCCGCGTACGTCTTCCGGCTGTCGGCCAAGACCAGGCAGGGCTGGGGGGAGCCGCTGGAGGCCACGGTCATCACCACTGAGAAGAGAGGTGAGACCCGGAGGCCCAACTCAGTGTCAGCCAGCGGTGGGGAGAGGCCCAGCATGCCTGGGCAGCGGGTGAGGGGTGGGGAGTGGCTGTGCGAACTGCGAGTTTATTAAGCACCTCCTGAGTCCTTCCTGGAGCCGGACGCACAGCTGGTCCACACAGCCTGACACTCACCACAGGCCCGCATCCACAGCCCTGATGTCTGGGGTTCAAGGAGAGAGACTGCCCCTTCTCCCCCTCCCCCTTCTCCCCTCTTTCCAGGTGCCAGAGCCCCCTGCTGGCTCCTCACCCCCCCCCACCCCTGGGAAGCAGTTAGGCCAGCCTTCCAGCGTGGGGAGCAGCAGGGCTGAGTGCTCCCCCCCACCACAAGACGACCGAGAGTCCCAGGCCCCGATTCTTGCCTTCCTCCTCAGAGTCCACGCAGCCCCTTCTGCAGGAGCAGGGAACGGACAGGTTTGCTCAAGGTTTGGTGTGACTTAGCAGAGTCCACGAGGAGGCGCAGATGTGACCTCCCTCGGGAGCAGCCCTGTTCCTAGCCCTCCAGCCCCTAAGTGCCCCTGCCTCCCTGCAGCCCCCATGGCTCAGCGAGGGGCCCAGGAGAACCGGGCCCCTTCCCATGGGCCCAGGAGGGGACTTGGGTGCTCAGGCCACAGAGTGGGCCTCAAGGAAGGGAGTTAGGTCTGGGCCCCTCGCGGCCCAGCATCCCCAGGGGGCCAGCAGTCAGCTGCAGCGTCGTGTCCCCCGCACGTCCTGATCGGAACCCGCGCTCGTCACGACGCACAGTTACTCCTCCCCGTGGAGCTTCTCTGTTGGCATCGATGGGGTGAGGAGCCCGGGCGACAGGCGGGTGACCCCCACTCAGAAACGGGTCCCGGCCCTGCTCCCCACACCCGGTCCCTACCCCAGAGGCTCAGAGCGGCCCCCAGGCCGCCCACTCCATAACCTTTATGGTCTCAGGCCCGGGTCGATGTCCAGAGAGCGCAAACCAGGGTTAAAGAGGCGCTGGCCCGACATCGGAAAGCGGGAGAGTGCCCCAGGCAGCCGCCAAGCCCTCCCAGAGCTGCTCGTGGCGCCCTGGGCCTGACCTGGCGTCCTCTCTTGGTTGCAGAGCGGCCCGCACCCCCCAGGGAGCTCCAGGTGCCCCAGGCCGACGTGGCAGCACGCAGCCTGTGTCTGCGGTGGGTGCCCGGCAGCGACGGCGCCTCCCCGATCCGGTACTTCACACTGCAGCTGCGTGAGCTCCCCGGGGGCCAGTGGCAGACCTACTCCTCATCCATCAGCCACGAGGCCACGGCCTGTGTCGTCGAAAGGTACTGAGAGGGCAGGGAGGGCCCTGCCCCACCCTGGGGGCCCTGCCGGGCGCTCCCCACGTCGGCTCCCGCCCTCCCAGTAGGGAGACCCACACTGCGAGCCCGCGTCTGCCCTCTGGCCAGCCCTCCCATGCTGGGACCCAGGAGTCCCAGGGCCCACCCCAGCCTCTTCCTGCCTGTCCATCTGAGCTCTGTCCGCCGCCCCCCCCACCCTTGGGCTGCGGGATCTAATGAGGCGATCCCCCAGTCCCCGAGGCAGATTGCCCCTGGCACCGTGTCACAGGCCAGTGTCATGGTCAGGGAGACAACCCTCCTCTATGCCCTGGCCCGCGTCAGCAAGGCACACCTCTTCCCCCGCTGCCATCCGTGGCTCCACAGTGATGATCGGCAGCAGGAGCAGGGCCGCCCCTGAGCCAGCCATCTCCTGACCGCTGGGTGCGGGGAGGCCCTAGGCTCGCTTTGCCCTGATCCCACCTGGCCTCTTCTCTTGGCCGCACCTGCTTTGTGGTGGAGGAGGTGAGGGCTGGGGGGCATTAAGTAGCCTGCCAGGTTCCTCCAGGTGGAACCGTCTAGACGGGCAGGCCTGGGGAGTGACGGTCCCCTGGGACAGAAGCCCTGGGCTGCAGGGTTGGTGGTGGTCCAGGGAGGCCCCAGGGAGACGCTCAGCATCACCTCTGTCCTTCCCCTCAGCCCCAACTCCACGGGCTCACACTCCGGGGTGCCCGGGCACCCCTGTCTTCGTGGATCTAGAGCCCTCGCCAGGACCTCCTAAGAGGGCAGAGGAGGCCCCGTGCTTGTCTAGCTGACCACGGCTCCTCTCCCACCTCCCGAGAGCCCCGTGCCGGGTGCTGTGTTACATTCCCATCCAGTTGGGTGTCCCTCGGGGACAGGGCGGTGACTGCCTGGGCTCCGGTGACGGCTGCTGTGCCCAGCGACCGTGGGCCCTGTTGCTTCTCTGAACGTGCCCTCTCCAGCAGCCTATGGGGAGATGGGAAAGAGAAAGGAACATTTATTAAGCGCCTGCTGTGTGACCAGACTCCTCGAGGCAGGCTGTGCAACAGAACTTCCCCTGCAAGGCAGATACCATCACCTCCATTTCCAGAAATGAGCCGACTGAGACTCCAGAGAAATTAAACGAGGTGCCCCAGTTAGGAGAGGTGGGGCTGGAATCGGAATTCTTGCTTGGCCCTCTTCAAAGCCGAGGCTGGAGGAGCCCTGGGGGAGTGAACAGAGCAGAGCTGGGGGAAATAGGAGGGTTTGTTCCTCCTCCGTTTTTCAAGTGGTCCTGGAAGTTTTGTTGTACTCAGCAGGGAGCATGGCGGGAGCAAGGGGGCAGGAGAGAGGTGGTGATGACAAGTGCCCGGAGCAGAGGGTAGACCAGTCGTCCAGACTCAGTAGCCAAGGTTGCATCTCCAGGGCAATGAGCTGGCCACTCTTTTCATGGCTTCTGAGACGCCCTGTGCCTATTTCCAGGCACCGGGCAGGGCTTTCCTGCTGAGACAGGAAGTCCTGCAGCTCAGTGACCCCCAGGGACAGTCGTGCGTCCTCTGGAGGCGGGGAGCCTGCTCAGCACGGGACGAGGCTGGGAGCTCTGATTCCCGGTGCCCTGGCCCCAGCCCGCCCGTCTCAGACCAGGGCCCGCTCATTCAGCTGCCAAGTCACCCTTCACTGCCCGTGATGTGCCCCCGACTCCCTGAGGCCCCGGAGTTCAGGAAAGAAAGGGTGGTCTTCAAAGAGCTTGCTCTTTGGCCTCAGTTCCCAAAATCCTTAGAGAAGAGCGAAGTGCTACATGTAATGTGGTAAGTCACGTGCACTATCGTGTTCCAAACAGACTGCACTAGATGCGTCCACAGGGTCGCGAGGAGTCCGACACGACCGAGCGACAGAGCGCGCAGGCACAGGCAATGGAGTGCTGCATCTGAACACGAGCGCCGCTTCTGGGGCCCCCACCACATCCCCAGCCTGCGCCGACTTTCACGCCCGTCCTCTTCCCAACCCTCCCGAGAAGCTTCTGGGGCAGACAGCGTCCCCCACATTCGTCCCTCTAGCGAGCGTCCACTCAGCACCGCCTGGCGCCAGGCCCAGCCGGTGGTACCAGAGCATCCCTGCAAGTGTGAGCTCATGGAGAGCCACCGCAGGAGGGCTCACGCAGGAGATGATGTGAAAACAGAGGGAGAGGAAAGCTTTCTAATCACAGCTTCCAAAAATGGTCCTCAGTGTTTCAAGATAGCAGAATCCTTTCTCTAAACGAAGTGTTTGCCAGAAGCGATTACCAACCAGATGGACGAGGAGCTGGTTGACGCAGGGGGAGCAGAGACCCTGGATGCCCAGAGGGTTCCTTAGCATTTCAGGGGTTCCTTGGTCCTCAGTTTGAAAGCCACTGGTTTACAGGTCAGGTGGGAAGCGAGAAGGCAGGGTTGGTTTGAGGCAGGAGGGCTGTGCTTAGACCAAGGTGAGGAAAGCTGGAGGCAGTCTGGATTAAGGGACAGGGAGGGAGCACCTAGAATCACCTGGGATGTTTGGGTCCAGGAAACAGAGAGGCAGAGGGAAGGGGCAGGCGGGGTCCTCGTCGGCTCCCTGTGAGCAGGAGTAGCAGCCACTGCTGAGTGGGGTGAGCGGGAAGTGTCCCCAGGGACGCGGTGAAGGTTTATATGTCCTTAGCGCAGACGAGTCCATCTGAAGCCTTTGTTGTTGGTGTGGCTCCAGACCCCCACGGATCCGGACCACTTGGGTGGGTGGATGGATGGTGGAGGGAAAGAGGAAGCCCGAAGCGGTGGCACCAAGAAGTGCGTTCATGTCCCTAAAGTCTCGTCCATGGGCCGAGGGGGGACATCATTTCACTGTGGGCAGTCGACATCATCTTGGTCTTACTTAGGGTTGTTTAAAAGCAGACTTGTCTTCCCACCCCATCATTGACCAGTCTCTGCAGAGGGCAGAGGCCTCTGTCCCCTCCTCCTGATCTGGGAATCCTGATGGCTCCACCCTGCAGAGCCGCCCTGGGGGTTAGAGGGGTTCGTGCTGGTCAAGCGTTGGGTACCCTGGCTGGCTTAGTCAGGGAGGGAGGAGGCCAGGGCAGAGCCCCAGGTCCTGGGAGCTGCAGGCAGGAGCCCTGGGGAGGGGGGAAGGGCGTGGGCAAGAGCTCGAGGTAATTAGCGCCTCTGGAGGAATCCTCCAGCTCCTTGGAGAGCAGCAATTTGTGCCTGCACGAAAGTGTCTCTAATTACAGGAGGCGGCTTCCTCCCCCAGGAGCGCTGAGCCTAAGCTCCATCCCCACCGGGAGTTCTGCCCCGCCTCTGCCCCCTCCCTGAATCTCCTGTCCCCCTAGACTGATCATCAAGACAGCGCTGGGGGCTGGGGGCTGCTCCCCAGCAGCCCCGGGTCAGCTCACTGCTGCCTGGGGACGCAGCCCCAGAAGGCCCCCTCGTGGGAGGGGCTCCACGGTCACAGGTCTCTTCTGTGTCCAGGCTGAGGCCCTTCACCTCCTATAAGCTGCGTCTGAAGGCCACCAACGACATTGGGGACAGCGACTTCAGCACCGAGACGGAGGCGGTCACCACGCTGCAGGACGGTGAGCAACGGGGCCCGCTTCCCGCGGCCGCCTGTGCACCCCGAAACCCGGGCCCCTAGAGAGGCCTGCGCCCGCCTCGAACCAGGAAGGGGTCACCCAAGGGAGCGGGGGAGCGGCCGTGGGCAGCGGGGCTCCATTAGCAGCAGAAGCCGGCGCCCTGCACAGCCCAGGGCCGTAAATCAGACTTCAAGGGCTTCCAAATGGAGGGACGCTTCTTTGATTGGCTTCCAAACCCGACGATCTATTAGCATCCCTGACATTGAATAATTTATAGGGTCATTAAAGATAGATGCCGTGGGGTAGCTGGTTGTAAGAGCTTTCCCCCACTTTTCTCATTCACGAGCCATCCTGGTTTTGCCGCTTGACGAATGCACAGTGCAGTGGTGGCCGAGAGACCCCGAAAGCTCCAGGTCCCCCTGCCACCCCTGCTCGGTTCTGCTCAGAGGAACTGGGCCTGCGGATCCCCTGTGGGTTTGTTTGACCATCAGCAGTGAGACCAGGCCCAGAAGGACAGGAAGGCAGGGTCCTCAGGCCCACTCAGCAGACAGGCAGGTGCTCGGGACAGAGTACAGCCGCTGCGTGACAACGCTGAGGCTCAGAGCCCAGGCGGCGGACCTGGACCCTCAGTTCAATGGGAGGTGCTTTGTGACAATCCCCAGGCCTGCTCTGAGCTCCCCGTTCCCCGCTTAACTCAGCAGTGGAGCCGCCTTCAAACCAGCCCATCCCCACGATCACACCAGGCCTCCGGGCTTCAGCTCTGCTTTTCTGTAGCCTGGGGTGTCGGGGCCTCCTCCCCTGAGGGACCAGCCGCTGGGTCTGGGGCCTTGCTGGCTCTTGAACTCGCTGAGGTCAGGCCGCCAGGGCCCCATGATCCTGACCGGAGAGGTGTCCCCGCCACCCCGTTGGCGAGAGGCCAGGGAGGATGGGCGGGCCCCGGATCTGGAGAAGCGGTGCTTGCCCCCTGTGGCGTCTACTGTATTCCTGATTAGCACCTTGCCTGAACGCTAGTTCTTAGAAGGAAAAAACCCAGCAGCTTGTCCGTGGGAGAGGGGCACCCACCCGCTCCCCTCCCCCTCACAGGCTCAGGCAGAAGGGGGCCTCTCTCAGCCCTTTCATATCCAAATCACCTCTTCATCTTCTCTTTGCAATGGGTTGGCCTTGTGTTTTTGTCCTGTGTCTCTGAGTCCACCTCTCAGGGGAGAGGACAGGCCAGGCTGACCCCAGGGCTGGGGCCAGTGCTGGGGGAGGGGCCTGGGAGCGCACAGATGGTTTGCTGGGAAAGGGTCTCTTATCCTGAGAGGACTGAGCCCGCCCCATGTGGGCAGGAACGCTGAGTCAGGCCCTTGAGCCGAAACAGTCAGAGGTCAGAGGGGCAGGGTAGAGAGCAGCCCCTGGGGCCGGGGGCCTAGAGTGTGGCCAGCATGGGCCCGTCCCTGGTGTGGGCCCGGAGGACGGGGAGGCCTGCAGGGTACAGGGGTTGCTCGGAGCAGCTGAGTCGGAGTGGTGAGCAGGCTGGGGGTGCCAGGCACACAGGTGAGGCGGGTGGGGAGGGGCCCTAAATCCTTCTGCTCAAAGCCCGTCTCTGAACACTGACTCTGCACCGGGTCTCGGGTTGGGACAGTGGAGCCGCTGTGAGAAGGCCAGTCCATCTGCTGGGAGCGGGCCACCCAGGCCCGGCGGGGGCAGACGTGGTGGAGGGTGGGACACGTCTGGACGTGGTGGACATTCCAGAGAGCAGGGCAGGGTCAAACCAGAGCAGCACCAGGCCACCACCAGGACCCTGGCCGGGCCAGAGGTCTCCCCAGCCTCCGGAGTCAGCCCCCTTTCCTGACAGTCACGTCCGTGTTTAAAGCAAAGGGCCCTGGGCCTGGCTTGCTCATGTGTCCTGTTCAGAAGTAGCTCTGACCCACGTACCCCAAAAGAGTGACGCCCCTCCTCCTCTGGAGAGGAGGTCAGGGAGCTGCAGGAGCGCTCCAGGTGGCTTGGCCGTGGAGAGACCCAGGCTCTGCGTGCGGCCAGTGGGGCGGGTCCTTGGGAGGTGAGGTCGGGGAGGTGGTCCAGGATGAGCTCCCTCTCCCCTAGACAGGCTGGCAGGCGGGGGAAGGGTGTCCCCAGGGAGGAGGGGGCCGCGTGCTGGCTGGTTGAAAGCAGGCGGGGTCGTGGCCCGGGACTGCTGGGCCGAGCTCGACGGTAACCCCTGCTGCTTCCCTCTTCCTTCCAGTCCCCGGGGAACCCCCACGCTCCGTGTCTGTGACGCCACGCACCACCTCGTCTGTTCTGATCCAGTGGCAGGTAAGGCCCGGGGACCCCACGGTGCTCTGTGAACCCTGCTCCAGCAGCAGCGAGCGAGCTCGACAGGCACCCGCCCGACCCCGGGTGGGGCTGGGGAGGCCGGCTAGTGCAGGGCAATGGTGTGAGTGTGACCTCCAAGGCGGGAAGTCCAGCGCCATGGTGACCTGCAGAGTGAACCGGAGTGCGGTGTGTTGGGGAGGGGGGCGGTCAGCAGGACGGCCAGGTGGGCCCAGTGCACAGCCCGTCCGGTGGCCGAGTCATCCCAGGCGTTGTCTGTTGCTAAGTGGCAGCTCCTTGGGGTAACAGGAACCTTTCAGTGTGAACAGAAGACCTTTCCAGGTGTCCTCCCGGTGAACTGGGAGCTCACCGCCATGGTATTCTGCACTCTCCGGCCTCCCTAGAGTGCTGAGACTGGATGGGGACCCAGGAGGCTTCAGCTGGGCTCTGACTGCTGTCCCGGGGGAGCCACAGCCGAGTGGCCCTGGGGACCCTGGAAGAGGGACAGGGCCTGGCCTCGGCCTGCAGGCCAGTTTGCCAGAGCAAGACTCTGACCCCAGAAGCCTCTCTGACCCCGGGCTCCTCCTCTGTAAAAACAGGGGTTCCAGGGTCCCCTCTGAGGCCCCTGTGAGGTCTCTGATCCAAGGCCAGTTAGACCCCGACTTCCATCAGGGTCTCTGGTGAGAGATGGGGAACATTCAGCATGGAGACTCATGGCCCCAGGCACTGCCGGTTCCCACTCTCCACTTGCACGATCGGCCAAGAGCAGATGGTCTTCCGGCTGGTGCTGAATTCTGCCGGGCACGTGCTTGGTCTCAGACGTGGGTCTGGCTGCCCCGTAGCCAGCTGAGCTCGGGGCTGTGGCACCTCAGCCGCTCCCGACAGGCGGCTGTGGACACAGCGCTGGCTGTCAGCCCAGCCCTCCCGCCCCTGGGCTGCGAGCGCTCAGTCCCACATGCCTTGCGAGGCAGCGAGAGCTGCACGGAAGGCGCTGGGCGTGCCTGGCCGTCAGCTGTCCTCCTTCAGAGCCCAGCAGGAGAAACTAATTGCAAGAAGCCTGAGCAGGAGGTGGTCAGTATGATGCATTGTGGAAATAAATGCCTGTCAACTGCCAGGCAATTGAAGTATAATTAAAATTATGAGTAATTTACTCAATCAGAGCCAACAGAACAAAGGGACAACCTTTAAATATAGATTTGCATTCCAAACAAAATGTTTCACCTGTAAATCTTTTTTTTTTTTAGTAATTTGTTTAAAAACGCAAGCACGGCCTGTAATTCCAAGGCCACTGACCCACTTGAATGGGCCGTCCATCAGATTTGATTCCTCTTAGTAGGATGATCAGCATTCAAAACTCAACATTCAAAATACTAAGATCATGGCATCCGGTCCCATCACTTCACGGCAAATAGATGGGGAAACATTGGAAACACTGACAGACTATTTTCTTGGGCTCCAAAAATCACTGCAGATGGTGACTGCAGCCTTGAAATTAAAAGACGCTTACTCCTTGGAAGAAAAGCTATGACAAACCTAGGCAGCATGTTAAAAAGCAGAGACATTACTTTGCTGACGAAAGCCCATCTAGTCAAAGCTGTGGTTTTTCCAGGGGTCATGTATGGATGTGAGAGTTGGACCATAAAGAAAGCTGAGCGCCAAAGAATTGATGCTTTTGAACTGTGGTGTTGGAGAAGACTCTTGAGAGTCCTTTGGACTGCAAGGAGATCAAACCAGTTAGTCCTAAAGGAAATCAGTCCTCAATATTCATTGGAAGGACTAATGCTGAAGTTGAAACTTAAATGCTTTGGCCACCTGATGCAAAGAACTGACTCATTTGAAAAGACCCTGATGCTGGGCAAGATTGAGGGCAGGAGGAGAAGGGGAAGACAGAGGATGAGATGGTTGGATGGCATCACCGACTCAATGGACATGGGTTTGAGCACGCTCTGGGAGTTGGTGATGGACAGGGAGGCCTGGTGTGCTGCCATCCAGGGGGTCACAAAGAGTCGACACGGCTAGGCGGCTGACCTGACCTGAGAGGGATGGTCAATCCGTGCCTTTCGGGGGCCGGTGCTGTTGGAATCTGAGGATTTGTGCCTATATTCTAGATAGCAGTGGCCCTGTGTTCACACTGAGTACAGCTCGTCCTGGGCATCCTGTCTCTGAATTGATCACATTTAAGCTGGCTGTTCTGAAACCTCCTGCAGGTCACACCGTCTGTGACTCATGCATTTCCTCTCTGGTCTCCTCTTCCAGCTTTTCTCTGAGTGGATTTTGAGGCTTTTTTCTAGCAAAATTAACATCCTAAGGGACAGATTGCATCATGTGCAGTGGCCTCGGGGAGGGGAGACTCGGCGGTGCAGGGCACCTTCAAAGAACCTTCTAAGAGTGTGGCGCAGCCCCGGGTCAGAGGGGACGCGGGGGCCTGGCCTCTCTGGGACATCGCCTGGCCTTTGTTCCTTTCTCACTGCCTGCTCTGTCGTCTTGTGAGGACCAGCTCCGGCGCCGGGCTCTGAGCACCCAGAGCCTCCTTTCCCTGCTGTGAGGTCCACAGAGAAAATGGGAGGGGAGCAGCCGGAGGGATGTGGGAGGTAACAGGATGGCCGGTCCCCGCCCCCTACCCGTCAGGGCCTGCAGGTCATTATCCAGTGGCGTGTCCGCAGGAATGCAGGCTCAGGTATGACAGCTGCTGGGCTTCAAGGGCAGGTGCCTGGAGCTGGTTCTCTAGGGCCTCCCGTGTCCGCTGAGCCATGGACTCAGTCCAGCAGGCGTCAGAGGGAGCCCCTGCTCTGGGCTCCAGGGAACAGGTGGTGGGAAGTCCCAGGCTCAGGCCCCAGGACAATGGCGGTGGAAGTCCCGCTCTGCCTCGGCTCACCCTGAGACCCCGGACTCCGTGTGGACCCTCCCCAGCCCTGGGTCCCCCCACCCGAAGCCTGCCCTGTCTGGGAAGGCCCGCCGAGCTGGCCCCAGCCTGACCCCTGGTGCTCAGCCAGGACTGAGGCTCACGGTGGGAGTGCTTCAAGCCTCAGCTCTCGGTCCTCTTCCTGCCTGCTGGAGTGGGGCGTCAAGGCCGGTGCACTCCAACCAGGTCATGGGCACTTTAACAAGGGCCCTTTTCCAAAACTGAAAAAACACCCCAGGCCCCTGGCGACCGGCTAGTGGAATTTCCGATTTGCGGAAGGCAGGGTGAAGCACTTCAGACGCTTATGTCGCAGCTCAGGGCACCTTTTATCAACCTGCGGAGCCGGTCAGTGCTAGAGGCAGGGCTGGGGTGCCGGCAGGACCCTCTGCAGCAAGGAGCCCCGCTGACCTCCCGGGGGCCTCAGCCGGGTGCCTTCTCTGCAGGGGGACTTGTGGGGCGGGGCCCTCAGGACCCTCCCTCAGGGGTCACAGCTGTGGGCAGCCTGGGACCCAGAGGGTCAGAAGCCCTGCGACCACTGAGCCTCACTTGGGAAGGGCGGTGGAGAGCGCATCACCGAACCTTTTGCACAGCTTAGGTGTCAGGTGGGAAAACATCTCTCCTTTTATTCTTACGCATAGACTTTTCCAACTTTTCCATCTGTTGTACCTTTTCAAGAAGGGGGTGAAATAAACTTTCTCTTACGTGCTGTGATAGTTGTGCTTGAAGGAAGCCTAGGAGTGAGGATGTAACTTGTCTCAGCTGTAGCCAGCAAGAAAACCAGGGCTAGGGTCGGAGGGGCAGACTGCGGGCTTCCCTCCTTAGGAGGAGAGGGCGCCTGCATGCATTACACACACACAGACACACACACAATTTGCACGTGGCACCAACTAGCAGTAAGCACTGCATGGAGTCTGCCTTTACTGCATGGAACCAATTTTTAAATAGCAGAGGGTCGTGCAAAACAAAAACCCTTAAAGCTTCTGAACCAGTCAAGGGGAGGGATCTAAAAACAAGTACATCAGAGGATCTGAAAGGCTGCCATCCTCAGGGCAGAGCAGCTCCAGGGCTGGGCCTGGACAGGAAGCATAGGGACCACCCAGCATGCCAGGGCGTGCCCCGCTCAGGGGTGTCCCTGAGTCTGCAGTGTGGAGGACAGAGGTTCTGTCCATCAAAAGTGGTGGGAAAGAGAAGGGCAGAATAAACTAGGAACTGCAACAAGAAACAGAGCCTCTCTCCTGCCCTGCCCAGGCAGGCCCCCAGGGTTCACCCTGTTCTCACCTCCCTTCCTGCGAGTTCCCAGCGCTCTGGTCAGTTGAGGCCTCGTTTTGGGAACGGTTGGGGCAGAGGGCAGCAGGCTCGCAGCTGGAGGAAGCGTCAGTGTCCCGGTTCAGCCCGGGGCCGGCCGGGCGGGCGTGTGCCTCCGGGACCCTGCGTGCCCGGCCGGTCACCTGCCCCGCCCACCTGCCCCATCCGGGCGACGCGGGGGTCTGAGCGGGTCCACCTTCACTCTCAGATCGTTAGTTCTACAACCGTGAGGTGAGTTGAAAGTTGTCCCCACCTGTGGGCGACAGGAGAGCGGAGCGAGCACTGACACCCTGGAGGTATTGGGGTCCGGTCCCAGACCCGCACAGGAGAGAGAATCTGGCAGGGAGGCGACTCGCACGGCTGGTTTCTCAGTGTCTGTGAAGGTGACGTTTAGCAGTCCAGTGCCGTCCGGGTGGGCCTGCTGGGCTCCTCTGGCCAGAGGGGTGCGCGTGGATCCTGAGCACGTGCGAGTCCACTCCGGTTTCCCAGGCTTGAGTGTCTACGTCTAATGGGAAGAATGAGCAGCCACGGCGCGTTCGGTGCGGGGACGGGGTGGGGATGGGGGGGTCGGAGGACTCAGGAAGTGGCGGGAGAGCACGTCGGGGCCTGCGGCAGACCCGCCCTGCAAACCCCTGGGCTCTCGTGGTGAAAATGTGGTGATTCCAGCTCGTGGGAGGAAGCGCCCTTGCTGTGTGTGCTGCCCACTGGTGAGTGTGAGGGCAGAGAGCCGTCCCCTCCCACAGGGGTCCCGAGTTTGGGACCAAGAGCAGCCAGAGGTCACGGAGAACAGACTTAGCTGAGCATCCGGGTCCCCACGGTGCTGCCTGGGCTCAGGGACTGAGAATTGAGGGGTGCTAGTTTGGACAGCAGAGGCCCTGGAACCGGCCGCCCTGCCCTCCCACAGTTCCGAAGGCCAGAGTCCAAGGTCAAGGTGGTGGCTGACTCTGCAGACGCAGGGAAGCCTGCTGCCCGCCTCTTCCCGGCCTCTGGCGGCTGCGGCAGGCCTTACCGCTCCTTGGCTTCTAGACGCTTCTCTCAGTCTCGACCTCTGCCTTTGCGTGACATTCTTTCTGTGTCCAAATGTCCTCATAAGAATCTTTGGGTCTTTTTCTGGTCTCAGCATCTGTTAAATAATTGCTAGATTCTATATTGCCTCTTAAAATGTGTTTTGTCTTTACGATCCATCATGCTGAGCATCTAGGTGCCCGTGTGAATCAATTATCTTATTCCCCGATGGTGTTCACGAGTCCCAAGTCTGCCAGTTTGTTTGCAGGCAATCTTACTGTCCGCGCCCTTCAAGCTCGAAGGCCATCCTCTTGTCTTGGTGGCATTGAAAAGACCCGGAGAGGATTGGTCTTGGCGTTTTGAGGGGTGGGGGAGAGTTAGTCCCAGGCTCGTGTTTGTAGATCTCAGGACTGCACACAACCGAGTGTCCGTGTGGGGTCAGTTTCTAGACGTGTGATGCTGCATTAAAGACTTGGGCAAGTGGAATGGAACTGCCCTCTGGGAAGCCCGCCATCGCCTTAGGGCGCTCCCTTCCACAGGTGCCCTCTTCCTAACTTGATTACGTCTGCAGAGACCCGAATCTGGGGGAAGTCGCTTTGCGGGGACCAGCGGTTAGGACTCAGCATGTCTCCTGGGGGGGCACAGTTCAACCCACAACAGGGGGGCTTCCCCACAGTAGCCGTGGCATCCACTCAGGCACCGGACACTCTGGGTCCATCTGTCCGGCTGCAGTTTGGGAGGTTCGGCCCTGACCTGCTGAGGACCACAGAGGGGGGAGCAGAGCCCATAGCCGCCAGCACCGGGGTCAGTGCCGTGGCCTTATTTGGGTTCCACGTGGAGTGGGATGGCCTTCCTTCAACAGACAGACCTGTCACCCAGCTGGGGACGCCCTCCCCAGGCTCACTAATCTACAGAAACCAGCCAAAGGGGGAGAGGAAGTCAGGCCGGGCCCTCCCTGAGCAGCAGTGGTACCCAGACGGAAGCGGTTGCAAGGTCCTAGGCTCACACACACAGACTCAGACTCCCCCACCGTCCGACCTTGTCTCTGAGCCACCCGTCAGCTGTTAGCCGCCTTCCGCTGGGTTCTTAGGAGTCAGACGAGGCCCTGCCCCACCATCAGCCGCTCTTATACCAGCTGAGGTGCAGTGGGTGGTGGGAGGGGTTGTTCCAGCCCTACGCCTGTCAGGCGGGGAGCCACCTGGCACGCAGAGGGGTCAGTGAGGGTCCCAGCGAGACAGCCACAAGCCCGGGTGGACGGGAGGGTCGGGGACTGAAGGGACGGGGTGGGGGCAGTGGTGGACGACGCAAGGCCAGGCCACATCCACGGCCCCCTTTGGTTCTGGGTCTGCCAGGAATGGGCAGCTTCCCCTCCATCTGTGACCTGGGCCACAGTCTCCAGCCCCGGCCCTGGGGCTCAGGTGTCTGGGCTGGACAGGGAGACACACCTGTGTCCATGCACACAGGACCAGGAGGCCCGGGTTCTGTCCCTGGACCCCATCATTCCTCATCAGTGGGACACCTGCCTGTCCTCTTGCCAACAACCAAGGCCCCTCCGGTTGTCTTGAACCAGTGACGCACCACCTTTCCACGCAGCCTGCCAGTATGCAGCCAGGCCCCTGACTGTGCTGTCTTTGCAGCCCCCGAGGGACGAGAGCTTGAACGGCCTTCTACAGGGCTACCGGATCTACTACCGCGAGCTGGAGTACGAGGCGGCCCCCGCCACTGAGTCCAAGACGCTCAAGACGCCCTCAGCTCTGCGGGCCGAGCTCACAGGTGAGCCCCCCGCCCCCACCGCCCCCCCGACGGCGGAGGGTCCCATAACCACCATGCCTGCCCACCCCAGGCCTGCTGGGAGCAGCCATGGGGGGCCGGAGGGGGTGCGGCTCTGCCCCCTCCCTAGCACCCCGACAGTGCACAAGGTCGAGGGCACAGGGAGGGGACCCAGGAAGCCTGCCTGGAGGAGGAGCCATCTGAGGGGGCTGTCGGGGTAAAAGGATGTCATGGAGGACGTGAGGGGAAGAGGGTGACGCAGGGCCTGGCACAGCTTGGTGGGGGGGCAGGGGTCGCCA
>SJXO01000342.1:947353-1015108 GCA_006408615.1 Connochaetes taurinus
GCCTCACCACGAGGGAGAGGAGGAGAGAGGCTCAGAGCCAGGCTGCCTGGGTTTACGCGAAGCAGAGTCCACATGCCTGCTGAGTGCGTGACCTCTGGTGGGTCGCTGGGTCCCTCTGGGCCTTAGTTTTCCCATCTCTGTAGCCTGTGTGCTGAGTCACTCAGTCATGTCTGACTCTGGGCAACCCTATGGACTGTAGCTCATGGAACGCACTGGACGTTCCTGCTGGGAAATGCCCCACCAGACTGGCCAGACTGGTGTCCAGAGGGAGACGTGTAGCTCCCTCCAGGGGACTGTCCACAGGGTGGATACCACCCCATGGTGGGGCAGCGTGAGGGATGAGGGGCTGGATGGTGAGCAGTCCTGCCCGAGCAGTGGGCAGCCCCCATGCCCCCAGCCCTGGCCATTCGCCAGACGCCTTTGCAGATGCTGCTTCCTGTCCTTTCTATGCTGCAAGCACAGGGGGCCCTCCCAGCCGCTGCCCTGCAGCAGAGGTTCTGAAAGGCTCTGGTGCGGGGCCCTAGTGAGCCCAGGGCTGCCCAGGGTCTGCGGTACCTGCAGTCAGGAGTCTGAGAGTCGGGGCCCGGGAGCCAGCATCCCCTTCACCAGCACGTCTACTCAAAGCCAGGGGCAGCCACTGTCTTCCCTTGACGCCACATGGTCACTGGAGGCCGGCGAGCCCGTCCAGGGGCCACTGGGAGCTGGACAAAGTGCCGGTCTCACTGCTTCTTGGGACCCGCACGCCCAGTCCAGCCTGTACCTCCCAGCTTTGCAGGGCTTCCTGAGCACTTAGCCAAGATTCCAGAAATCTCTGGTGCTCCATCACCACTGTTGGGTACAAGGAGTCTGCCAAAGTCCAGAAGCATTTCTATTGCCACCGTGGCCGGCCCTCCCTGTAGGCCAGCGGGTGATGGCCGTGGGGCAGCATCGTCTGCCCGGCCGAGGTGCCCAGGGGAACCTCTGCTCCGCGCCCCAGCCTGGCCTCTGCCTCCAGCACCATCCGCGGCGTCTGCGTATCAGCTAACACCAGACTGCCGGGCCAGTGGGCTTTTGAAAACTGATTTCATGCGCTTTAACACGGCATTCTGAGCCGATGCTCACATGCACCGTCCTCCACAGATAGCAAAGTGGGGGAACAAAGAGATCACGGCCTGTCAGATGCCCCACCAGCTTCCAAGCCGAACCCTTCACGACAAACAAGGATCCCTTGCGGGGTGTAAATGGGGTGTCTTCCTGCAAGTCGGGGGGGAAGCCTAGAGGCTCTTAGGAGCCAAAAACGAAAGTCTAGAAGCCAGCGCACTTTGCTCTGTGTTTACGTCAGTTTCTCTCTCCCCTGCTTGTGTCCTCATCAGGGAAGTCCTTGTTACGGGCAGGGAGGCACTGTGCCCCAGGATGGGCTGGGGGCCGTGGGAGCCCTGCCCGGGGACAGCGGTACAGGTGGGCCTGCCGCCTGGGATGGAACCGGGCCGGGCAGGGGGAGCTGTGTGTCGCACGTGTCCACCCCCGAGCCGCCATGGGCCCTGGCTCTGCCGCGTCTTCAAGGAGGACACCCGGGGCAGCGGACACTCACACGCGGCCCTGGCCCCACCGGGGTGGCGGCGGCGTCCCACCCAGCCTTTCCCCATCCAATGGCGCCCCAGTCATTTCGCGACAGAGTCGCCGATGGCAAACATGCAAAAGACATTAACTTTATTTATGTTTTGGATTATTAATGCGGCTGTTAAAATTCCTCCAGTTAGTTTTGATTGAATTGTTTTTCTGTGTGATTCTGTTGTTTAATGGAGCGGTAAATAAGAATTTCTGATAATGAGGCCGAGCATCTGTCACAACAACCTGGTGAGGGTTATTAACATTTCCATTAGCGGCGGGGTGGGCCGCGGTAACACGAGCCGCACAGTTAGAGCAGAATGAATAGGTGGTGTCAGGCTGAGTGCGTGTTAATTACTATTTTATTCTGCACTGGGGGGCGGCGGGGAAGGGGCGACTCGCGAAGGTCGTCCTCTCTGCGGAGGCCCCCTCCAGAGGGACCGAGCTCCCAGCCGTCTCCCCCGATGGTGACCGTCTGTTTGGTTCCTTCCACGTGTGGCCGTAAACAGACTTGAGCCCAAAGGCAGCGCCTGGGCCACGGGCAGGGCCACGGGGGATGAGGGCGCTGGGCTGGCATCCTGCCCCCCGCAGCCAGGCCCCCGCCTCCATGACAGCTCCGGGGTCCAACCCGTCGTGGAGTTTGCCGGGAAGGGGAGGGGTACCTGGGGGGAGAAGGGAGTGGCCTGCAGGGGGCAGGGGACAGACCGGCCGGCAGGAGTGCCGGGCAGAGAGAAACGTCCCCAGGGCTGGCTGCGTTGTTCTCAGCTGCCCTGAGGCTGCCGGCAAGGCCAGGCCACGGGGCCCTGCCACTGCCCTTTCACCTTTCACCTGCACCTGCTGACTCCAGCCCAGCACGGTGGGGCGGGGGGAGCCCTCAGGGTGGGAGGAGGACCAGAGGGGTGGGTCCTCCCCGGGGGACATGCGGCGGTGGCCTCTGTGCTCCGTCCCCGAGGTGGGACGGCCGCGGGTCCGCAGACATCAGCTCCCCTGGGAGCAGGGCTGCGTACCCCGGCGTCCTGAGCCCCTGACAGGATCACACACACCTTTGTTTTTCTTTTCTGGCTGCACTGCGGTGTGCAAGATCTTAGCTCCCCCACCAGGGATCTAACCTGGGCCTCCGGCAGTGAAGGCAGAGTCCTGACCCCTGGATCACCAGGCCGTTCCCACAGATGGCCTTTGTTTTCTCCGAGCCCCACGTGGAATTTAGCGTTTCCCTCAGTTGTGGTTACTGGAAAAGACCCTGATGCTGGGGAAGATTGAGGGCAGGAGGAGAAGGGGGCAACAGAGGTCAGGAAGCATCACCGACTCAGTGGACGTGAGTCTGAGAAAACTCTGGGAGACGGTGAAGGGCTGGGAAGGCTGGGGTGCTGCAGGCCTTGGGGTTGAAAAGAGTCGGGCAGGACTTAACGTCTGAACAACTACCACAGCTCGGTAACGAATGTGACAGCCAGCAGCGCAGGGGCCGGGGGCCTGGGTCTCCCAGCCACAGGCCCTCCCCCCTACCCAACGCAGTGAGGTTGGAGGTTGCTGACCATCTCTGCTTGTCCCAGGCAACCTCACAGCTCAGTCACACGCACGTGGGTTGCTATCTCACCTTTGTCCTCACAAGCGCCGCTGTGTCTCGGTATAAGCGCTTTTCTTTGGGGTTCTCCAGATTTCACCGTGTGCACTCAGAACCGTGGTTCTGAGACGGGTCCGTGGTCGTCCTGGCAGGGACGGGGCTTGGGAGCCCGCACGAGTGGGCGGGCTTCTCGGCTGACCCTCCGCTCTCCGCCCCGCAGCCCCCGCCCAGGCCCCGCAGCGCGTGCAGGTGAGCCCGCTCACGGCCAGCCAGCTGGAGGTCACGTGGGAGCCGCCGCCGCCGGAGAGCCAGAACGGGAACATCCAGGGCTACAAGGCAAGCCCCTCGCGTGGCGTGGTCTTCCCTTGCGGCCACCTGGGGACGAGGGCCGGCAGCCTGGGCCCCACAGCTCACAGCGGCCCCCTGGCTCTCACCACCCTCTGCGTCCTGCGCCAGCTCACGGCAGCTCTCACCCTCAGAGCCGAGGGCATCGCCGAGGGGCTGGACCGGCTCGGCCCACCTCCCACTGGGCCTGGGGGTAGGGGAGGCTCACTGTGCGGCCAGCAGCCCCTCCCTCCCAGGCCGCCCCCCCCACAAGACCAGGCCTTGCCCCCAGCTCTGCCCGGTGTCACTACCAGACGCTTCCCGAGTCCTGACTCAGTAGGCCCAGGGCCCGAAAATGTGCATGTGTGAGAAGCTCCCCAGGGTGCCTGGTTCCTGGGGACCTCAGTTCGAGAGCCCCAACACTGACCTGTTCTGAGCCCACATTAACTGAATGTTCCAGAAGTGGGATGGAAGGAAGGCACCAGGCCGTTCCCGTAAGAGCATCGGGCATGAGCAGTCGCCCGTTGGTGGGGGCCAGGGAGCCCCTCCCAGGGTTCCACCTCCAAGGTCACCCCTGTGGACGGGGCTGGGACCCCCTGAGGTCAGCCAAAACCCTCCTGAGGTAAACAGCCCAGGGCCGTCCCTCGCAAAGCCCCATCACCCCCCCAGGGTTGAGTCTCCTTGTCTGGTCTGTTGAGCCCCAAGTTGATCAGTCCTCAGGCTCTATGGGCTCGCCTGCCCTGATGACCATTGGACCGATTAAATGTCCTTCTAAAAATGATTTCAGTAGCTGGTTTGTGAAAAGAAAGGCCTTCCTCCGTGGCAGAGCCGTTAACCATGATTGATGAGGCGACAGCGAGTCCCCTGGGCCTGGAGGCAAGGTGCTATGTGTGTGTGTCCAAAGCGTGTTCCCTGTTAATAACTTCCCAGTAATAGCGTCCTAAACACACTGGCGGGGGTATTGATCTCAGTGTCCAGGTTAGTACGGCCTCTTCGAGCAGAGCGCCTCACTGGCCAGTTCAGAGCGCAGAAGCTGGAGTGCGTCTTGCAGGAGGGAATGAATGTAGCTAACCCACGAGGGCCGTTCCGGCCTGGCCACACGTGTGAATGCCAGACAGCCGGCCCCCGGCCTGCACGGCCTCTGTTGCTCTGCACATGGGCCAACGGCTCTGACTGCCTGGCCCAGGTTACACCCACGGAGCCAAGGCGGATCCGCGGGTCAGGGCTGTCTCTGGGCAGCCTGGCTGGCACCACCTTGGGGCTGTGGTTCTCCGCCAGCTGTCAAGGGAAACAGTTCAGACGACCTTACAAACCTCTGTGTGTGGGCATCATGTTCGCCCACGAGCACATAAAAACCAGACACAAGGAAACAGAACCAGGAGAAACACGGGCCACCCAGCAGTGCTGAGCCCAGCGTGGTTCTTCTGCCCATCGTCTGAGGCTGTTTTAATGTCCACAGTATTGGGGCACGTCAATCGAAAGCTTTGATGGATGTCGGGGTTAAAATGCGGGAGCCTCGAGTGAAGTTGGAGGCTGGTGCTGTCCACAGGCTGGAGCAGGGGCTGGATCGGTCTCGCTTATGTCCAGGAGCCTGGTCCTAAGGCACCTTCCTGGCAGTCACCTCTGTCCACAGGCCCCGTCCTCCTGGCCTGGCCTCTGCAGAGGCGTGCTCACCCCCCCAGGAGCACTGGGTTCCCCCACCCCGGCTCGGTGGCTGCTTGTCCCCCGGCTGAGACGGGGCGCCACCCCTCCAAGCCGCCTGGCCTCCAGCCTCCGATCCTCCCGACAGATCTACTACTGGGAGGCGGACAGCCAGAACGACTCGGAGAAGATGCGGGTGCTGTTCCTGCCCGAGACCACGGCCAAACTGAAGAACCTCACCAGCCACACCAAGTACCTGGTCAGCATCTCAGCCTTCAACGCTGCGGGCGATGGGCCCCGGAGCGAGCCCCAGCCGGGCTGCACCCACCAGGCAGGTAGGAGCACGCGAGCCTCCCGCCAACCACCCGGGTCACCCCCTGCCCCGCCGCTGCCCCCTGCCGACCGCCCGGGTCACCCCCTGCTCTGCCGCTGCCCCCTGCCTCGCCACTGCACCCCGCCCCCGCTCCAGCTCCCCCAGCTCCCCGCTCTGCCAGTCCTGAAACTCGGAGATTTCTGGGTCTGACCCACGTGGTGTCTCCCGCCCACAGCCTGGGACAATGCATGGAGCTGCTTGCTGTGAGCCATGCAGTGTGGTGGGGGGACAGGCTTCCAGCTACACGAGGCCTTGTCCCTCAAAGGCAGGATTCGCCCCAGGCCCCTGGGGGCTTCTCTCGGGTCCAGCTCCCAGAGTAGGGATCCCCTTGTCTATTGACCTGCTGAACCTGGGCTGCAGTGTGGGCCCCCCGGGGGCCTCAGCTGCAGAGCCCTCTGGAAGCAGCTGGCCTGCCGCCTCTCAGGCACATGCCCCCGGGCGGGTCCCAGAGCGTGCCCGGGCTGCCCTGCCGGGGGTCATACCGCCCGTGGCCTCCTCTTCTCACCCACTGTGTGTTCTGAGCTGATCGCTCACTGTCCTGGTGACTCTCGGAATCCCCTGTGCCCTGGGGGGCTTTGTGAGGCCAGCCAGGCCCCCCAAGGGAAAGGAGGCTGGGCCTGGGGTCCCGGGAGCTCTGAGGGGCTTCGTGAGATCCAGAGGGTCACAGGCCAGCAAAGTAGGTTCGGGAGCCCATGGGACACAGACCCTCCTCTCAGGGTTCCCCAACATTCTGTGGGTTCAGTCTTCCTGGGAGCAGGGGCCCCCAAGTGCTTTGCCTCACACAAGATGACCACAGCCAGATTGTAGGGGTCGCGCCCTCGGGGCCTGTCCGGCAGTCCCTGCAAAGCCAGGAAGGGGCCATCATGGACCTAGCGGGAAGGGGCAGAGCTGTGTGGCTGAGAGTGGGAGGCAGGGACCCTCGGGCACGGTGGGCCCGGCCGATCGTGGGGCCACAGTACCCCCAGGGATGGGGAAGGGCGGAAGTGGGGCAGGAGGGGCTGGTTTAGTGGGCATTTCTCATCTCCGAGGGGAACCAGGCTGGGGGCATGTCAGTCCCCATGCAGTGGGGGAAACTCAGGGCTCCAGTCCAGGTGGACGGGGGCCTTGGGTGGGTTGGCCTGCTCCCTGACCCCCGGCCGGCCTCTGAGTCTGCTGGGAAAAAGCGTCTCCCTGCTCAGGGTGGCCTGCGAGCTCCCCCATCTCCAGACGAAGGGGGGACCATGAGATGTTGGGCACCGGGGGATCCCAGATGAGGACGGCCCCGCAGAGGGAGAGGAGAGGAGGGCAGGGCCTTCAGCCACCACCCTCCACGGAGCCTGGCCCCCCGGAGGCGCAGGCCTGGAGCTGACAGTGCTGTCTGCGCGGCGCTTCCTGTCTCTATGATTCTTTTTACACCTTTGTCCCCATGCTTCTCAGGCTCCTTTGTACTTAAACACCGTCGTCTCCTCTGCTCTTCTCGGGAGGGTTTGAGTTTCCGATTGATCCTGGTAGCTTGGGGATGCTCAGTAAATCTCCTTTACACCCCACGTGGCATTGAGCCTGCGCCGAGTTGAAAATAACATCTGATAAACATCTCTGTTCCGGGCGGAGGCGTGGACACATATGTAGAAGATGTCTTGCTATAAAAGGAGCTTCAGTGAACGTCCTGTCCTGTTCCTCCAGCTCCCGGGACCCCCAGCTTTTTGGCCTTCTCGGAAATAACCTCCACCACGCTGAACGTTTCATGGGGCGAGCCTGCGGCAGCCAACGGCGTCCTGCAGGGCTACCGAGTGGTGTACGAGCCGCTCGCACCCGTCCAAGGTAAGCCTCGCAGGGCCTCGACGGCGGGAAGAGGCGGGTGAACGGGCCGAGCGCGTGGTGCATTCCGCACAGCCGCCCTCCTGGGGCGCCGACCCAGGTCTTCACCACCTGCTGCTCCTGAGGCCCCAGGGCTTATCGCACCCAGGCACCACGTGGGCAACGTGGCCAGAAGAGGCACTGGGCCCAGACGCTGCCCCCAGCTGCTCCTCCGGCCACCCTTCATTCTAACGTTTATTCAGCGAGAGTTTTTCTAGGGCATGTGCACCGTGGGCTTGCATGATGTTCCCTTACTGGAGACTGAAGCTGAGCCCCAGGGCCCAGAGCTCACCCTGAGGGCTGAGTGGGCCCTTCTCTCTGCCCCTCTGTGCGCCCAGGACAGCGGTGCAGAGGAGGGCGGGGAGCCCCTGGTCATAGACGCAGGCAGACTGTAAAAGTTATGGATTGTTTAATGTCTAGGAGGGAAAGATACCACCCACACATCTAACGATCCTGGCTCTCCACTTAAAGCGCAGCGCTAAACGTTTCCTTTAAAAATAAGCACATTCAACTAAAACAGGGAGTTGATGTGAAGAAGAAAATTTAAGCCCTAGATTTTATTTCATCGCATCTCAACCGCCATGGACTCTGAGATTCATGGTTATTTTATTAAGTGCTGAGGAAGAAAAAAGGCCTCTGATGCACTCTAGCCTAGGCCTCGTGTGCAGCGCCAGTCCCGAGCTACATCCCAGATCAGACATGGACGCATGAGGAGCACGCGTCTCAGAAAATCCACGAACTTTGGTAAATAGCAGGAGAGGCGGCATGTGGACACAAGCTGTCCAACAGCCAAGAGGCCAGGGCCACAATGACTCAGCCCCACTCAGTCTGGGGACAGGCGGCCTGGGGCGTGGCTGGGGTCGCAGTCACAGCCCCAGAGGCCCTGGAGGAGATGAGCCAGGATCTTGCTCGTCCAGTGGCCAGGAAGGGCCGAGAATTACTGGACACTAGCGTTTTGCTCGCCCACATGAGTGGGGGCGGAGACTCGGCGCTCTTTCACGTGGCCACTGCCCCAGCTCCTGTCTGGAGCCCAGGTTCCTGGCGAGCACGCCCCAGGCCCCAACTCCTGCTCGTCTGTCCGGTGCCCTGTCCAGGGCTGGGGCTGCTGCCCTTGACCGTGACAGCACCAGTGACTGGCAGCACTCAGCCCGGCCGGAGGAGCCCCGGGGCCGCCTCTACCCTCAGAGCTGCCCTGAGCCGGGCCCACCCGCCCCCTGACAGCCCTGGCCCTGCTCCTGCAGGAGCGAGGCTGACCTCAGGCCTCACGCCTCCCCCAGGTGCCCCGGCAACCAGCACACACCCCATCCCTAGGGGCAGAGCTCAAGGCCTGCTGCCCGAGTGCCACCCTGGTGACCCTCCAGACGTGCCCTGCTCACCACCAACCCAGGCCCGCTTCTCAGGATCCCACCCGGAGCCTGCCTGGACCGCAGCCGCTCCCTGAACCTCTGATTCTTCAGTCACACACTGGGCCCGAGCCCTTCTGGCCTCCACAGCCCTCGGCCCAGGAAGGCGGGGTCTGCCAGGCGGGGCTGCCGGGAGGCCGTGCCTAGGGCGGGGCAGGGCCGCTGGTGACAGATGTGGGGCGAGCATGGGAAGCCCTTACTCTGGGCTCGGCTGGGGGCCTCGCACTGGCCAGCGCCTGTTGACGCCAGAACAGCAGCCACTTTGGGGCAGGGGGAGGCTTAGGAAGTGTTTGCACACAAGTCCCCACACCTCGGCCTGTCCCTCCCCAGGGCCCCCCCAGTTCCTGGATTATGTATCCCCCCCGCTTAGGGCGGCCGGCCAGTCTGATGGGCGTGAGGGCCTCTTGAGTGGGGGTCTCCTGGAGAAGCCTGGCCCCCTTCACTGTGGGATCCGGGATCCCCACAGGCAACCATGGAAGTGGTGACCAGGGCTCCAGACAATTTCGATACGTTCATGCATCTCAGAGGACCCGGGGTCTCCCGGGAACATGGCTGCAAACGCAGGGGACCCTCGGGTGTCTTCATTCTATGTCGGCTCTCTGTGGCAGCTGGCTCCCCGTGAAGACCACCAAGGATGTGATATGTACGTTACACACGCGCACACGCACGTTTGCAGTGAAGACAGTAAACAGAAGTTGTGAAGCAGCGCCCTCGCCCCGGCTGAGCCTGCGTGCCCCACCCCGGGCCCAGACCTGGTGGGCTGCCTTCAGCCCAGGGAGCGGGGGCCCAGCGTGGACCCAGGAGAGCCCGGGGCCACCTGGGTGTCGCCCCAGCCCTCAGAGCACCAGGCCCTGATCCTGGGAATCTGATTCCATGGAAGAGCTGTTTTTGTTTTCTAAAAATGTCTTTTAAATGGGGGAAAGATTGAAGACAGGAGGAGAAGGGGGCGAAAGAGGATGAGATGATTGGATGGCATCACTGACTCAATGCACATGAGTTTTAGCAAGCTCCGGGAGACGGTGAAGGACAGGGAGGCCTGGCGTGCTTCAGTCCATGGGGTCACAGAGTCGGACACGGCTGAGCTACTGAACATCAACAACAAAATGTTTTAAATGGAAGTATTTTAGGAAATTGCACCATGAGGCTTTGTAGCGCAGGGCACAGTTTTAAAATGGACAAACGAACAAGATTCTGCCGTGGTTGGGACAGAATGGGGGGTTGGGACGGGATGGGGGTGGGGGGACAGAGTGCGCAAAATCTGTGCCCAGGGTTGGTTCTACTCTAAGGAGAAGGTATTTCTTTTTTAACAACAAAAAAGGTGGGGGTGCTGCTCTGCCAAAAACTGTACATCCCACAGGAAACCAGCATCAGCTGGTGACGGTCTCCGTGTGTGCGGGCTGTCCCCCCCAGGAGCCCCGTCCGGAGCGATGGAGCTGAGGGGCAGCTGCTTCTCCAGTGCAAAGCTCCGACCAGGCAAAAGCCACCAGAATCACTCTGAAATAATTGGGAAGAGAATGACTTAGCTGAGCAAGTGTTTGATAAAGGGCGTGATGTGAACGCAGAAAGCCACGAGAAGGGACCCTGGGACCTGCAGGACGGGAAGGATTTGCTCTGGCAACTTGGAAGCTGGACCCATTTTGCACAAGGACACGCTTTTGGGGGCTCTTCTGAGGACAAGGCCGCCCCAGGACTCGAGACGCAGAGAACACCGGCCGTTCGCAGCGAGCGCAGACAGGCGGCCCACGGTCTTGGGAAGCCCGGCGGTCCTCTGTGCGGGGGACGCAGTGGGGGTGGACCCTGGACCCTGGACTGCAGGCACCGGGCACAGCTTGTCCACTCGGCCTCTGCTGACCGACCCCACCACAGCCTGATGCCCCACCCAGAGGTGCCCGGCGCCGGCGGCTGGTGGGAGGCTCGGAGAAGTCCCGCAGTCTAGAGCTCCCATAGCTTTTTTGTTCAAACGCCTCGTTTTCAAACTTGTCATAAAGAACCTTATTTTCCCTCCTGGAAAAGGCTGCATTTATGTATTTTTCAGGATGTATCTTCCTCCCAAAATGCTGAAGCTCTGTTTTCTAGTTAAACACCGTGCAGCCAGCTTCGCGCACGCTCCGTCCCCATGTCTGAGGGCGAGGGCTCCGGGCCATCCCGGTCTCTGGGTGGAGGCCCCGCTGTCCGTGGTGACAGGTTCTGCATCCTCACGTCAAGTCCCAGGCGAAGCTGTGCTTGTCGTGCGTGGCCGAGGCCTTTACACCACAGGGTGGTCCCCACTGGGCGGGGGACGGGGTGCACCTTTAACCCAAGAAGTCTTCCTGAGTCTTCCTCTCCCACGATCTCTCTGCCAGGACTGAGTCGGGAAGCCCGAGGTCGCCTCCGACGTGACTCAGGACTTTGCGGGAAGGGGCCCTCCAGACCCCAAGGCCCTGCCCTCTGGGTGGTGCTGGTCGCCAGGGTTCTGTGCCCCCGACCTGACCAGCAAGCCTGACTGCCTCCTCCCACGTGTTGTCAGGGTGCTTCTTCCCTTGTCAGCACCTGCTTATCAAGCTTAGACTCTAATTGCACTTATCTGTGCTGAAAATGGGCCATTATCACCACTTAAACGCCTCCTAATTGTAGGAAATACTTCCTTAGCAGACCGAGAGGCCTCCGCCGTTGACATCAGAGCCGGGCGGGCAGGCGGGGCTCAGGGCCGCTCTGAATCTGCCCCTCCCCATTCCCACGGCTCTAGGGGTCAGCAAAGTGGTGACTGTGGATGTGAAGGGGACCTGGCCGCGCTGGCTGAAGGTGCGGGACCTCACCAAGGGAGTCAGCTACTTCTTCCGCGTGCAGGCGCGGACCATCGCCTACGGGCCCGAGCTGCAGGCCAACGTCACGGCCGGGCCGGCCGAGGGTGAGTAGCCGGCCCCCTCCGTCCCCTTGCGGGTCTGTCTGCACCCCAGCGAGCCGTCGTGGCCGCTCAGAACTGGCTTCAGCCCGGGTCTCTGCTGGTCCCGTCGTCTTTTTTTTTTTTTTCAACTTTTGGCTGCACCCCAAGCCGTGTGGGACCTTAGATCCTCAACCAGGGATCAGCCCAGGGCCCCCGCAGCGGCAGCAGGGCCCCCAGGGGAGCCTCTCGGCCCTGTAAGAAAGCACGTGTTAACGCGACAGTCTGAACGTGAACACATTCAGTATAGATGAGCAAATTCCTAGGCGTGTCAAGTTTGTATTTCTTTTCTGGGAAAATTATTAAGACAAAATAAGTGCATTCAATTCAAGATACACAAGAAAATTTTGAAGTTTTCACACATGAGGCTGAGCCAAGGTTTCCACTTCACAAACGACCTTGGCCTCTGTTGACGGAGTGCTTATGGAGGCGAGGCCAGGGCAGCAGATCCAGGGGGCACCTCCACGCCTCACCTCTCTTGATCCTCTGAGGGACCTGTGAGGCCTGCGTCGGCCCGCACCCCGCCCCCACTCTCCAGAGGAGGAGCCCGAGACTGAGCTCGGTGGTCCTGCCTGGAGAGGCTCCGTGGGCGAGGAGGCCCCAAAGCTCCCTGCTCTGCTCTGTCCACAGGGTCCCCGGGCTCCCCTCGAGACGTCTCAGTCACCAAGTCCACCTCTGAGCTGACCCTGCAGTGGACGGAGGGCCAGGCTGGCAAGACACCCACAACGGGCTACGTCATCGAGGCCAGACCCTCAGGTAGGGTGGGCGCCATCCCGAAACCGTGTCCTTGCATCTGTACAAGGGGGGACGTGTCCAAGCCGCGGGCCCACCTGGCAGTATCTCCCTGATGACAAGGGGACCGAGGGAGTGGTGCTGAAATGAGAGCCTCCCTCTCACTCCCCCCACCCTCTGTTTTCATAACCATGACTGTGCTCATAACCCCACGGGCATCAGCCCCACGACAAGGTGGCCCCGTGAGCCGGGTTTAGGGGAGGGTAACCGTCACTCGATACACGTGCTGAGGACTTAGGGCCCCTCACACGGCTCTCGGCTCACCAGTGACAGCCACGAGTGGCTCAGAGACAGGCTGAGGGTCTTGGGGGACTGCGTCCTGCTCCCCTCTCACTGTGAGCCTTCCTGCCAGGAGTGGTGCCCACGTCACCTGCTGAGAGCGAGGCTGAGACCCACCCGACCCCGTCCGCCCTGAGGGCTCTCCCCTTCCTTGGGTTCAGTTAGTACCTTTTGTTGTTGTTGTTCAGCTGCTCAGTCATGTCCAACTCTTTGCGACCCCATGGACTGCAGTAGGCCAGGCCTCCCTGTCCATCACCAACTCCTGGAGTTTGCCCAAACTCATGTCCATCGAGTCGGTGATGCCATCCAACCATCTCCTCCTCTGTTGTCCCCTTCTTCTCCGGCCTTCAATCTTTCCCAGCATCAGGGTCTTTTCCAATGAGTCGGCTCTTTGCATCAGGTGGACAAATGTTGGAGCTTCAGCTTTTAGGAAGGACTTATTGGAAAATGAACGTCTGATGGGTTAAGTCAGGTGTTGCGGCCGGGGGTGGGGTGTTGCCCACACAGGAGCACCACACGCTCAGACGGCTGCACAGCTCAGCGTGAACCTCTGAGGGTGAGCGTACCTGGTGGGCCAGCGCCACGCTCAGAAAGCAAATCGCCAGGTCCCTCCCGCTAGATGGAGTCCAGCTCTGGGCGCGTTTCAGACTACGGTCTAAAGCAGCTGTTAGACCAGGAGGAAGGGGCCCTGAAGCTACAGACCCCACAGTGTCACAGGTGCCCCTCCTCCCCAGCAAACTGGTTCTGAGAGGTCGCTAATTAGAAGCGCTGCCCCAGACTTCTAAGGAGAAACCTGGTCCATAAACCAAGGCAGTTTCTATGAAACGTGAATGATTCTTTGGCTCCCACTCCCATGCTCAGCCCCCAGCCTAGGACCCGGCCAGTTTCTGATGAGCGGGGTGTTTGTCCTGTGCTGGGAACAGGACAAATCTGGGGCAGGCCCGGGCTCAGCCACCACCGTGGCTAGAAGGGCCCTGGGCTCTGGGCCCAAACAAGGCTGTGGAGGCCATGCTGACCCAAAGGAAGCAAGCTGTTTGCCCCTCAAAGGCAGGGGTTACCCTGCTCGCTCCCCAGGCCCCTGCAGTGTTCATGGATAGAATTCTGGAGCTCCAACGATTTAGATGGAAAAAAAATATGTTTTTATCATCACTAACCTCTAACTGAAAGTAGCACTTCCTTCACTGATAAACGCACGGTAGCTTCCTTCGCTGCTGTAACTGAGCACCGAGCACCAAGCACCGAGTACACGGCGGCTTAAATAACAGAGATGTGCCGTCTCCCAGTTCCGGAGGCGGGAAGCCTCAGATCAAGGTGTCGGCAGGGCTGGTTCCGGAGGCGGGCCGAGCCGGGGGTGGGGGGGTCCAGTCCAGCGCCTCCCCCGGCTCCTGGAGCATCGCCCACAGCCTCTGTGGTGCCTTGGCTTGTGGCAGAAGCATCACCCAGGCCCCGACCTTCCTCGTCACCTGGCCTCCTCCCTGTGTTCCTGCCTGCGTCCGAATGTCCCCTTTCTATTTCTTTTCTTCATTTACTGTTTTGGACGCACTGGGTCTTCTTTGCTGCACGGGAGCTTTCTCCAGTCGCAGAGAGTGGGGCCCACTCTCTAGTCGTGGCGCGCGGCTTCTCTCACTGCGGAGCACGCGCTCTCGGCGGGTGGGCCTCAGTAGCTGTGGCCCACAGGCTTCGTTGCTCCGTGGCATGTGGGATCTTCTCAGAGCAGGGGTCGAACCCGTGTGCCCTGCACTGGCAGGTGGATTCTTAGCCACTGGATCACCAGAGAAGTCCCTAATCTCCCCTTCTTAGAAGGGCCCCATCATATGGAACTAGGGCCCACCCGCATGACCGCATCTTAATTAATTGCATCTGCAGTCACGTTCTGAGAGCCTGAGGATCAGGCCTCGAGGGTGTGAATGACAAGGGGCTGCGATTCAGCCCACGACAGGGGGTGAGAAGCCGCCTCAGTCACTGCAGTGACTGTGAGGCTGCCGGCAGCAGGGGTCACAGCTGCGTTCGCGTCACGCGCCAGCCGTGGAGAGACTCCCCCGGATCCTTCACGTTCATCCTTACGCTGGAATTACGCCGTCCACAGACCCTGCTCTACCTCCTTCTCCAAGGCGCTCGTGACAAAGCCAAGACTTCCGAGTTCCCTGGTGTGAGGCTGTCGCGGAAATCCACGTTTCTCTACCACGTCTTCCAAAGACCGCATGGCTCACCCAGGGCACCGAGAAGACCCACGTGGCCCAGACCCTCCTCCCAGCCTGGAGACGGGCATGGCTGTGAACCTCCGGGCACCGCCAGGCACTTGGCCTCACCAGCGTCACGCGTTTCCTTTTCTGCTGTATTCCACACATCTGAAACCACTCTGAGACGGGGTCCTTCAAAGTCAGCCGGCTGTCAGAGGGTCCACGGCACCGAGAAAAGATAAGGAAACCTTGGTCTCAAGCAGGGGCCCCCAGGTCCTCAGCCTCCATGATCTAACGCCCGCTGGTCTGAGGTGGAGCCAATATAATCACAATAGAAACAAAGTGTGCATCAAACGCAACGCGCTTGAATCATCCTGAACCACCCCCCCGCCCTATCCATGGAAAACTGTCTTCCAGGAAACTCGTCCCTGGCGCCAAAAACGCTGGGGACCACTGGAGACGAGATGTGCCCACGACGCTTCCCGAGTCGCCTCCCTCTGCCTGAAAGCGGGCTGCCAGCAATTTCCCTTCTCCAGCAGCCGACTGGACCAGGGCAGGCTGACCGGCTCACCGTCCAGCCTCTGAAAGTCGAGAAAGACGCCCCCTGCACTCCAGGATGGAGGCCTGCAGCTGCTTGGAGTCAGATGAAACGTGGTTACAGATTGTCAATGTTTAAACTCTTGCCGGTACCGTGAGCTTTGGAGCTCGGCTGTCATCTGTTACAGGCCTCATTGCACAGAGAGTTAAATGCGGCACCGTCTTGCTGCCACCCCCCGAGCCCTCTGTGGGGCAGTGGAGTCTGAAGGGAGCTTGGTTGTGGTGTGGGCCCCTGGGACAGGGAGTTTTTGCTCAGAGGCTGCCCAGTGTCTGGGAAGACTGAGCCCATTTTGGGGAGGCCCCAGGGGCCCCAGGGTGCCTACTATTCACCCACCAATCTCATCTCCATCTTGCCCTAAAAGGCATGGAGCTCACCCACTTGGCTGGTCCAGGAGGGCGGCCAGCAGGCCTGGACAACCCGGGCAGGGCCATGCACCCCTGTGCGTCTGCATGGAAACCGCAGCCAGTTCTGCTGATGAGCAGGCAGGGATCAGGACCGTCCCCAAGAAAAAGAAACACAAAAAGACAAAATGGCTGTCTGAGCAGGCCTTACAAATAGCTGAGAAGTGAAGTGAAAGGCAAAGGAAGAAAGGAAAGATACACCGATCTGCATGCAGAGTTCCAAAGAATAGCAAGGAGAGGTAAGAAAGCCTTCCTCAGTGGTCAATGCAAAGAAATAGAGGAAAACAATAGAATGGGAAAGACTAGAGATCTCCTCAAGAAAATTAGAGATACCAAGGGAACATTTCATGCAAACATGGGCTTAATAAAGGGCAGAAATGGTATGGACCTAACAGAAGCAGAAGGTATTAAGAGGTGGCAAGAATATACAGAAGAACTATACAAAAAAGATCTTCATGACCCAGATAATCGCAATGGTGTGATCACTCACCTAGAGTCAGACATCCTGGAGTGTGAAGTCAAGTGGGCCTTAGAAGCATCACTACAAACAAAGTTAGTGGAGGTGATGGAATTCCAGTTGAGCTATTTCAAATCCTAAAAGATGATGCTGTGAAAGTGTTGCACTCAATATGCCAGCAAATTTGGAAAACTCAGCAGTGGCCGCAGGACTGGAAAAGGTCAGTTTTCATTCCAATCCCAAAGAAAGGCAATGCCAAAGAATGCTCAAACGACCACACAATTGCACTCATCTCACATGCTAGCAAAGTAATGCTCAAAATTCTCCAAGCCAGGCTTCAACAGTACGTGAACTGAGAAATTCCAGATGTTCAAGCTGGTTTTAGAAAAGGCAGAGGAACCAGAGATCAAATTGCCAACGTCTGTCGGATCATTGAAAAAGTGAGAGTTCCAGAAAAACATCTACTTCTGCTTTATTGACTATGCCAAAGCTTTTGACTGTGTGGATCACAACAAACTGGAAAATTCTTCAAGAGATGGAAATACCAGACCACATGACCTTCCTCCTGAGAAATCTGTATGCAGGTCAGGAAGCAACAGTTAGAACTGGACATGGAACAACAGACTGGTTCCAAATCTGGAAAAGAGTATGTCAAGGCTGTATATTATCACCCTGCTTATTTAACTTATATGCAGAGTACATCATGAGAAATGCTGGTCTATACGAAACACAAGCTGGAATCAAGACTGCCGGGAGAAATATCAATAACCTCAGATAAGCAGAACCTTATGGCAGAAAGCGAAGAAGAACTAAAGAGCCTCTTGAGGAAAGTGAAAGCAGAGAGTGAAAGAGTTGGCTTAAAACTCAACATTCAGAAAACTAAGATCATGGCATCTGGTCCCATCACTTCATAGCAAATAGATGGTGAATCAATGGAAACAGGGACAGACTTTCCTTTTTTGGGCTCCAAAATCACTGCAGATGGTGACTGCAGCCATGAAATTAAAAGACACTTGCTCCTTGGAAGAAAAGCTATAACCAACCTAGACAGCATATTAAAGAGCAGAGACGTTACTTTGCCAACAAAGGTCCATCTAGTCAAGGCTATGCTTTTCCAGTAGTCATGTATGGATGTGAGAGTTGGACCGTAAAGAAAGCTGAGCGTTGAAGAATTGATGCTTTTGAACTGTGGTGATGGAAAAGACTCTTGAGAGTCCCTTGGACAGCAAGGAGATCCAACCAGTCCATCCTAAAGGAAATAGGTCCTGAATATTCATTGGAAGGACTGATGCTGAAGCTGAAGTTCTAATACTTTGATCACCTGATGTGAAGAACTGACTCATTGGAAAAGACCCTGATGCTGGGAAAGGTTGAAGGCAGGAAGAGAAGGGGACAATAGAGAATGAGATGGTTGGATGGCATCACTGACTCGATGGACATGAGTTTGAGCAAGCTCTGGGAGTTGGTGATGGACAGGGAAGCCTGGCGTGCCGCAGTCCCTGGGGTCAGAAAGAGTCGGACACGACTGAGCACTGAAATGAACTGAACCGAACCGAATTCTGCTGATGCTCTGACACGAACACCCCAAACTGAACAGCTACTAAGGAAATTCACACGGGACTAGAACACAGACTCCCTCCCAGTCCTGGAGAAGGGTGGTCAGCAAGCAAGGACTCGGCCCCAGGCCCCGCCGGACAGTCCTGCCGGAGGTTCACTTCTGGGGTTTTGAGAAGGTGCCCTCCCAGTTGGTGTTGCTAAGCTCCGGGGAAGGCAGTGGGAACCGTGCAGTGGCATATGCAGCTGACTTATTTACACCGATTATTCCGAGGCGCTTTACTGTGTAGATAAAGAAGCCTCATTTACATATTTACACGATAGGCGGGAATGGCACTGAAGGAGCTATGAATATATTTTCCTCTCCAAAGCAGCCATGAAATATACACAGGCAAGGAGACATTGTGTTGCTTTTTTCACAAATAACGTATTTAGCCCGGAGATGGCCGCGGCTGAGATGGATTACGGTCCTTGGTCCCGGGGTGGAGGGCGGGGGTCTTCCCCCAAAACTTTCAGTCCTCCTGGGAGCCCCCCAGGCCCCTCCCCACTCTTTCTGTCCACTTGCAATCTTTGACTGAAGGACTTTTCAGATGAACAAAGGAAAACATCAGTGTTTTGCCGAAGGTTTAAAAAAATCCACGGAAGTTGCTGAGTCAGCACCCTCAGCAGGCGCCCTGCGGCTAGTTCTCACTGTGCCACCGGCCTGTGCTCACGCCCGTCTCCCTCCCAGCCCCCGGTGACAGCCAGTCAGCCTCCGCGGATGCTTATTCCAGGGCTGGGCCCCCATCGCAGGCTGTCCTTTGCATTTCAGCATTCATCTTGTGTGTCCTGCCTTAAACAAGGACCAGATAAAATACAATTTTTTTTAATCAGATGTATTTAGCCTCAAATTTAATCCCCACCATGTAAGTTAAATTTCTGACCCAGACCATTTATACAAAGAGAAATGGCAGCATTCAAGAAATTAAACGGGCTTCCCCAGGGAGTCAGTAGTGAAAAATCCACCTGCCAGTGCAGGAGATCTGACGTGGGCTGAAGATCTCCTGGAGAAGGAAATGGCGACCCCCCCAGTGTTCTTGCCTGGGGATCCCCCGGACGGCGGAGTCGGGCAGGCTACAGTCTATGGCGTCGCGAGAGAGTCAGACACGACTTAGAGACCAAACAGCCGCAGGCTCAGAACTGCAAGCCGACATCCACGTTCCTCGGCGAGTTAGCGGCACCAGAAGTCTCGGGCCGTGAGTGACAGTTTCATCCAGGGTGGAGACCGGCTGACTGTCCAGGAAATCAGACTTTTGTACTGGCATCTGCCTGCGCTTCTGGGTGTTGGGGGACCCACGGAGCGCAGACCCCCGGATGTGCCTGCGCCGGGCGGGGCTCTGGTCAGGAGGGAGGTCTTCCTGGTTCTCAGTGCTGAGGATGTCGTCCCGGAGACATGGGCCTCCTGCAGCCACCAGGCGAGGAGGGAGGTGCTGGCCCCGAAAGCGAAGAGTCGCCTTGCTCCGTTCCCTGGAAACAAGCTGGTCGGGGCGGCAGCCTATGTGGACAGAGGGTGCCTGCTTTCCTCGAGGCCATTCAGAATTAGCCATCTTCCTGTTTTAGGAAACAAACTGGCCAGCGGGGCGCACTGTGTGGGTGGACAGCTCTCCTCCCAAATCAGCACAGACGAAGGCATGTGACCAGAGGGGTTTATCCGGCAACATTCTGCAGCATTCATTTCTCAGCGGCTCCCCCATCTTCTTACTCGCTCTGGTGTTGTTCCAGCAGTGTCTCAGTAACAGGAGTCCAGGAAGGTTCCAGGGGTCCCCGAAGGGGGGCCAGGCCCAGCAGACACCGCGAACACCTCAACACAGACGTCATGTGGCCCCGGCCTGAAGGTCAGCGTCACCACCAGGGAGGTCAAAGGCCTGGTCCTCAGGCCTGGGGCGTCAGCCACCCAGGGATGTGGCTTTGGGAAACACAGCCACTGTTTCCCTCAGGCCAATCTGAGCTCCCCACGAGGGTGGGGAGGGGAAGCTGGCTGGGGTCTCCAGGGCACCCAGCAGGGTAGCCTCATCTGGGGTCTGAGAGCAGGCCAAGCACATCCCCAGAAACACACAAGGGCCTGCATGCTCCACAAATGTTGATCAAGATGGACTTTCAAGCCCAGGGATTATCCTGGTGCGTGGAAAATCTGTTGCACAAATCTCATTATGCTTAATAGTTCTATAATGTTATTTCCCCCCCTAATTTGTAGACATACTTTTCTCCATCATTGATCTATTGAGATATTTAATGACACAGTACAGATGAGGTAAACAGTTGGTAGTGGAGAGGCAGAGCGGATGTTCCAGCGGCCACCAGGGGTTTCTGTCGGCCGCGATCACGGCACGAGCATCAGCGCAGATAAACAGCCCAGAGGGTCACAGGTGGAGCCGAAAATGCTGAGTATGCTGGTTTTGGAAAGGCAGAATGAAGCAGAACAAAAATACAAACTTTTTTCTATTAATTCAGAAGGAAATTCTCTTGGTATGACTTCCCTCCTCCCAGCGTTTTTCCATGTAAAGTAAATCGTCTTGTGTTGAGATTCTGTATCAATATTTTAAAAACGTTTTTATGAAAAATACACATAATTCCTGGAGCTATGACGGAGCATTTAAAATAAAATGTGGCCTCTGGGCGATGGGAGAGGAAGGGGAATCATTTTTTTTTAATTCAAGTAGCAGGAAAGTATTACAGAAACCTTCGTGCCAAAGACACTCGGAGAACCCGCGGCAGGAGCGCTCGAGCCGCTGAGGACAGCCTGGGAGCACGAGCCGCTGAGGACAGCCTGGGAGCACCTCTCACGGTCTTGTCAGTCCTTTAATTACAGTGCCTTTAGGCACCATCCGGTGTCTTAGGGTCTGCGTTTTTCCTTTAGTCTCTTTCACAGCATAAAACCGTCTTCTTAGAGGGAAAACACCACACGATTCACCCAATGTTTAAAGCCCTTGGAACAATGACTTGCTCATAGTAAGCACTAAATAAATCGTGGCGGTTATTTTATTGAAAACTTGCTTGTGCCAGGCCCTATGAAAAGCCTTGGGGGCATAAGGATGGGTGGATGGATGGATGGAAAGATAAACAGATGGATGGGTAGATGGAAGGGTGAATGGGTGGAAGAAAGGAAAGATGGATGGAGAGAGGGAGGGAGGGGAGAAAAGAAGGAAGGAAGGAAGGAAAGTGGTAAGAAACGGCGGGTGAATCATGTCAACTGACATCTATTGAACTCTTGAAACATTCGCCAGCCCATTGGTACAGACAGACAGGTAAACGTCAAGAAGTGTCTGGGAGGCCCAGAGGCGGACACTGCCATCTCTTCCCAGAGTGCAGGAGTGGGTCAGGGCTGGCCTCCAGGAGGTGAATCTGAAAGGATGAGATGACCTTGTTGGTTTTCCTCCACCCCCACCTGTAGATTCTTCAGAGCTCGTTGAGAACAGAAGTCTCATCTGGCTCCCTTTTGGCTGGACCGGGGCCTGAGCAGAGCATGAGCTCTGGAGTGATTGTGGATGGAGCGGGTGGGCGGAGGGTGTGGCGGGGAGCAGGGCCTCCCGAGGCCTCCAGGCGAGGGAGCAGGGCCTGCAGGAAAGCGCACCCTTCACACTAGAAATCGAGCACCGAGAACAATTGAACGTGCGAACGCTAATGGTCTCAGAAGGAAGAGGAAGCTTAAGCGATGATTTGCCATTTGGACGTTGTTAAGGGTCATGGGTGTCTTGGTGAGCATTTAGAAATAAATAGTCGTCGCGTTCCGCTCTGTACCGAGATCTGTGCCTTTCAAGTCTCGCCCGCACCCATTCCTTCATTAACCCCTGACCACAAGCGCTTAACTGGAGCTCACGGTAAGCCCTGTGCAAACACAGACTCGCACGCGGGTGGTCTTCTGTTGACCGTGGGGCTGATCCTCTCGAGCCGCTGCTGTTCCGAGCTGTGTCACGAGGCTGTTTCCCAGAGAGCCGTCCTCCCTGTGAAGCATGCACGTTCAAATGCGCTGTTCCTCTCCAGATCGCCTGCTCTTTGTAAAAGATCACCTACCTGCTCCTGCAACAGAATTTATAATTCACAGAGGATCAGTGCTTCAAACGAACAGTGTGGGCCCGGAGCCCACTTTTCACCCAACGAGCTCCTTAGAGACTGGATTTCGCAAACACTGGCAGGGCGTGCTGCTCACTGAGCACTGCATCAGTACTGACTGGTTCAGTCCCTGCGGCACTCCTGTGATGTAGGTGTCCTTTGTTGCCCGTGCTGTCCGGTGAGGCACAGAGAGGTTAAACCCTCTCCCTAAGGTCACACAGCTCACGCGTGGTGAGGCAGCTTCGCACCAAGGCTGTCTAGCTGCTTCCTTTCTCTCTGTGTCCGGTTTTCTGGCTTCAGTTTCAGTTTTCTGATCGTTTTCCTGTATGTCAGGGTTGAAAGAGACTCAGTCTCTATTTTTATTGTGGTAACACACGTGGTGTAAGTGTGCCGTCTCGGCCGCCTGTGCGTGTGCGGCTCAGCAGCATGAAGTACGTCCCCGCGGTTGCTCACCGTTGTCCCTAGCGCTTGTTCATCTTCCAGGACTGAGGCTGTGTCCTCATTAAATCACATCTCAGCCCCTGGCACCCACCCGTCTCCCTTCTGTCCCTGTGGATTCACTCAGGGAACCTCCTAGGCGTGGACACGTCCAGCGTTTGTCTGCGTGTGACACAGCGTCACGTCCTCGAGGTGCATCCACGCGGTGTCAGCAGGAGGGAGAATGTCTCCCTTTCTGAGGCTGGATCACACTTCTCTGTGTGGCTGGACGGACCACATCTTATTTATCCATCCCTCCGTCGGTGGGCACAGGTTGCTTTCATCACCTCTCGGCTCCTGTGAATAATGCTCTGTGAACATGGGCATTTAAGTTCAAAATTCAGGTGTTGTTCAGTCGTTCAGTCGTGTCTGACTCTGCGACCCCATGGACTGCAAAGAGTCAGAATCCAGTACGTCTTTTAAAATCTATACTTGTGTCTGGTAGCTCCCGGGAAGAGCCGAAACATGACTGGTCTTAGGGCAGGCTTGGCGCTGAAGCCCCTCCAAAGAGTGCTCGAACTCGAGGAAGGCGCTTCAGGGGTTTGGCTCGGGAGGTGAAGCCAGGTCCCCAGGTGCGGGGCCGAGGCCCCCATGGGGTTGGCCCAGAGCCCCTGCCTGCCTCTCCATGCCAGCTGCCCCTCGGTGCCATCGCCCCGTGAGAGAGCATGACCCGCTATCGATTATCGAAAGCTGCACCAGACGCTCCGCAGCAACCACCCAGACAGTGTAGACAGCGTCACAGCGTCACCCCAACCCTGGGAGCTGGCCGGTGCACGAGGCTGTGGCTCAGCGTCTTCTCTCTGACCCGCCTGCTGGATTGTCATTTCCAGTGAGAAGGCAGTGGGGCTTACTCAGGGCGGAGGCTGGTGTGCATGGGGGCCTCTGGGCCCATGGGGGCAGGGGCGCGTGTCCTCAGTGAGTCGGGATAGTGGGAACTTGGGGGTTAGGGACACGCAGTGGGCAGGGACAGTAGGATGTCCCAAAAAGAGCCAGCGCCCTATACCAAGAGGAGACGACAGAACAAGAGGCCAGCAGGACGTAGGAAAGACGCTTCCGCCCAGCTGGCAGCCTCGGCGGTGCCCGTTCAGGAGGGAGCAGGGGCCTGAGGGCAGGGCAGGCAGCGTCCACCCACCGGGCCTCCGTGTGGGAGATGGGCGCCCTGACCTCTGTTCTCGCTGCCCCGCAGATGAAGGCCTGTGGGACATGTTTGCTAAGGACATTCCGCGGGGCGCCACGTCCTACACCATCCGCCTGGACCAGCTCAGGCAAGGAGTGACCTACGAGTTCCGGGTGGTGGCCGTGAACCAGGCGGGCTACGGGGAGCCCAGCAGCCCCTCCGCTGCCGTGTCAGGTAGGAGCCCCGCCCAGGGACCCTGGGGGGTGGGCGGCCGGGCGGCATGGGCCCCGAGCATGGCCGTCCCTGGAGGAGACGTCCTGGCTGCACTGAGCTCCTCTTGCCCTCCCTCAGAGCCAGGAACTCAGCTTGAGCTGGGCAGGATACCCCGGGGGGGAAGGCGTCCCCTGCAAAGTGCAGCCCGAGGCCCTGTTAGTAGATGCGTCCTTGCTGTTGAGCCGAAAGGTGAAAAGCAAGATTGCACCAACCTGCCCCTCCCTAGCTGCCATCAGGGAGCGCGCAAGCCCTGGACACGAGGGTGTGTCAGCCCAGGCGTCCTTGAGGGATGCCAGCCGAGGGGCCCGGTGCACCCGGCACCTGAGATTAGAGGCCGAGGCCTAGCGGCTCCAGCGTCAGCCGTGGGGGTAGCGCAGACATGGAGGGGGCGGCCAGGCTCCTTTACCCGGAGCTCAAGTGTCAGTGGCGACAGACCCTGTCCTCACCAGTGACATGACGAGGGGTGTGACCGCTGGGAGGAAGTGATGGCCCTGGGCCTGGGTCTTGAAGTGTGCAGGGGGATGGCCGCAGGGAAGGGAGAGCCTGCACGAGGCTGGGGGGCCGCAGTGGGGGGACTGGCTGGTCGCGCGGCCTGGACCCGCTCCTGGGGCCCCGGGCGCGGGTGAGGAGTGGGCCTCCATCCCAGTTGCACCTTAGGGGCCCCCTCAGGAACACTTAGAAAACGGTTATGCAGGGCCCCCCCAACAGCAGTTGCATCACGGGGGCCATGAGTCTGGGCCTGATGATTTTCTAGCTCCAAGGTGGTCCTTCCACGCCGCTGAGATTACAAGCCAGGCTCTAGAGGTGGCGGGGGCTGCAGGCCGACCACCTGGAGCCGATTTGAGAAGGGAGCTGGCTGCAGAGACGTTTGGAGGTCGCAGGCCGATTCTGGGCCAGAAACCATGAGCCTTCCTTCCAATCAAGACAAATATGTTCCCCATCCCCATAGTCACATCTGTTTAAGCTGCTGACTGCGCTTGTTTAAATTGGAAACATCCTTCATCCTTTCCTTGAGTGGGCCTGGAGGGAGGAGAGCGTCCACAGGCACCCGGGCCCCACGCCTCCTGGTGTGGGAGCACCGTGGATTCCAGGGGCACTTGGTGAGAGGGACAACCTGGGTACCACTCGCTTGTTGAATGAAAAATAGGTAGAAAGAGCAAATCTACCTCTTCTACTTCGTCTTTATGAAGAAACTTGTAAACACACCCCAAAGTAGAGAAAATGGAATAAGGAAGCCCGTCCCTTGGTTCACCAATTCAGGGTTTGCTCCCCTCAACCACGTATAAGAAATTAGAAAAAGCAGTTCCAAACGCACAGGGCTTGCAGTCCCGCGCACACAGAGGGGGCGGCAGAGGCTGCTTCCTGCGTAAGAACACGGCTCCCGGTCCTCGGGGCATGGGCACCCTGGCTCGCACGTCCCTCTGAAATCCAGCTCGTGTGTGTCGGATCTAAAGCGCTGCTGCCTGCCAGGGCTCCCCCCCTGTGCTGTCTCGGTAGCCAGAGAGGACTTCCGCTTGTTTGCAGGGCACACATGCTTCACGTTCGTCCGCTGAGACCCTTCTGACGGGTTTCTGCTTCTGGGCGGCAGACCTTGGGGCTCCCGTCCTGTCCCGCACATCCAATGCCCCCAACAGGGAAGCAGGTGGAAGGCACGAGGGGACCCCAGGGCCATCCGGCACCTGGCAAAAAGCAACTCCCATCTCTCTCTTCTCAGTAAACAGAATAAAACATGAGGAAGAAGACAATCCTCTTTCAAAGTAACTCTGTTTTGCTGGGGGCTCGAAATACATAGAACACAGCCCCAGCTTCCATGGGTGGGGAGCCCTGGCGCAGTGGAGGAGGCCGACAGGTAGCAGACAGGCCCCCCAGCCGCAGCGTGTGAGCAGAGGTTCCTGGGCAGGTGTGGGCGCATCCAGCTCTCGGCCGGAGGGGTCAGTCATGGGCTCCAGGCTTAGATTGAGTGCACCCAGGCTCGTGGGCGCAGCACTTGCAGGAGGGCCAACCTTCCACCCGAGAGCTCCCTGTGATGCCAAGGATTCCGCGGGGGTTCTGGTGGCAGGTGGGGGTGGTGAGACCAGGTGGTGGCAGCGGGAACGGGGGTGGCCAGGCGGTTTGGGGGTGTCTGGGGAGAAGGCCCCCATACTGGGAGAGAGGAGCAAGGCCGGGCTCTTCTGTCCCTCCCTCCCTGTAACCCAGACAACAGATGAAACTGGGGGAATGTAAGCTCGCTGGCCAAGGCCCGGGGTGGGGGCAGTGGGGACGAGGGGACCCCAGGCCCGAGAGAGACAGCGGACCCAGAGCCTCTTCGGGAAACCAGTGGATCTGGCCAGGACAACCCAGACCAGGCAAGGGTCTCCCCCGTCCCGGTCACGGCGGGGACAGAGTTTCCGTCCACGTGACCGTGCGCCCGTCGCCCTGCAGCTCAGGTGGAGACGCCCTTCTACGAGCAGTGGTGGTTCCTCCTGGTGATGGTGCTCTCCACTCTGCTGGTCATCCTGCTGGTGGTGTTCTCGCTGCTGCTGCACGGCCAGAGCAAGAAGTACCGCAACTGCAGCGCAGGTGGGGACGCCCCCGCCTCCCCCGGGGACCTGGGCCGAAATGTCAGGCTTCTCCCTCCTGGGTCTGGGGTGCCCACGCCATGCTCCATTTCAGTCCCTAAGACAGGCACAGCAGGCTTCCCTCTGGAGGCAGGAAACAGGGGCTCTGGGCACCAGCGTCTGGCCGGCTCTGCCCTCACGTGGGCCATGTGTCCTTTATCCTTCGGCCCCTGAGAGTCTGTTTCCACTTCTGCAGCTGCCCAAATGCAGGAGTGGTTTTTAGTATGATTAAAACTGGAAAGTGGGAGAAGGAAATGGCAACCCACTCCAGTATTCTTGCTGGGAGAATCCCATGGTTGGAGGAGGCTGGTGGGCTACAGTCCACGGCGTCACAAAGAGTCGGACACGACTGAGCAACTGAGCACGCACTGATTGCTATTTTTATGTCATATCTCTTTCCACCCAGAGATTTAAAGGTGTGCTAACTTTAACTGGTAAATTTAAACACATAGATGCAACATGTAAACACTGCTAGGACCTTCAAAAAAAAAAAGTGGAAAGCATTCAAGAGATGAGAAATGGCCCCTTCAGTATCACAACAACAGTGAGCGGGGCCCAGCTCAGTTGCCTCGGTGCCGCCCAGGACGGTTACAGTCTGGTCTGCGGTCCAGCCCTTCTCACTGATGGGGCGGGTGCTGCCTGGGCCTGCACCCCGGCTCTGAGCCCTCTGCCACCCGGGCCGCATTTTCCCAGCACGGCTGGGCCTGGCGTGGAGCAAGTGCCCAGTGAGTGTCCACAGCTGAGAGAGTCCCCATCACTAGAAAAATGGACAAATGAACGTGCAGAGCCGGCCATGGAAGGGCACAGACAGCGAGGCTTGCTTTACAGGAAGGTCAGGAGCAGCCTAATGAATGGATGTTTCTAGAAGGCAGGATGGTGGGTGTTCTTAGTGCAGAAGTATAAACAGGGAGGGAACCTTCCAGGGCACTGGAAACGGTCCTCTGTGAAAGGGGCCCTCAGATGCCCCGACCGCAGCCCCCAGCACCGCAGTCCCTGCACCAAGAGGGTTAATAAAACCAGGAGGCCCTAAAGTGCCTGCCATTTGCTTCTGTAACGTTGAGCCATTCATCCCTCCAAGAAAGGATTTATTTTTTTCTGTGTAAATTCACTTCTAACAAGAACCTTCCAGGGCACTGGAAACGGTCCTCTGTGAAAGGGGCCCTCAGATGCCCCGACCGCAGCCCCCAGCACCGCAGTCCCTGCACCAAGAGGGTTAATAAAACCAGGAGGCCCTAAAGTGCCTGCCATTTGCTTCTGTAACGTTGAGCCATTCATCCCTCCAAGAAAGGATTTATTTTTTTCTGTGTAAATTCACTTCTAACAAGTGTTCGTAAATCAGATTTGATTCCTGCGGGATTTACAGCGTATGAATGGCATGTCATTTTCCCGAGTTAATGCTATTACAGAATCCCACGTCTGGTGCGGACAAAGTCTCCCTGCCTTCCCTCCTCTCCCTCTCCATCTGGAAAACAGACCGCAGAGTCCAATCTGACCCACAGCTTCCAATCCTCAGCCTTACCCTGGAGTGTTCACTTAACATCATCATTAATGCCCAGAAAAAAAGAGGAAAAAAAAATTGTCCACCAGAATGTCTCCCTGCCCGCCCAGGAGACATGCAGAGCCCAAACNGCTTTGGCCACAGCAGCGCTGTCAGTTATGGGGGTCACCGGAGTGGGGCGGCAGCCCCGGGACCAGGGAGACCCCCCCCCAGGGCTGTCAGCCTCCAGCCATGACCCCCAGGGCCCCACCCCACACATCTTGGTGCCTGGGCCCGGCCTGGGCGAGGTCTCTGTGCTGGGGGGGTGACATTCCCTGGAGGGAGCCGTGGGGGCGCCGACAGGACCCCCACTTCCCCGGGGAAGCCCCTTCCCCACGAGCACATCTCACAGTCAGGAGCGAACCGGCAGGCGCGGGTAGGGAGCTGGGGTGCTGACCACGGGGTTTCAGAGACGCCGCGACGGGGACGGAATTCGCCAAGCTGTTTGCCAGACACGCAGGCCCACCCCATCGCTTGGCATTCATACTCTAAATCAATATTTAATCTAAAATAAGTCTCACCTTCATTTTGACCTGAGTTTAGGACTGATTGTGCCCTCAGGCTCAATTAAATGGCTTCTTTCGAACTGTGGTTTGTGTAGGAGGCCACGCGGGCTGGCCCGCAGGCAGGGGGCCCGGTGCCCGCGGCCTCCCGGCCTCCATGCTCTGTGGACTCGGGCTCCGTCTGCGCCGCAGCCGTGGGCTCCTGGAAGCGGCAAGCCGCGCTGCGGGCGTGCAGGGGGAGCACTGCGTCCGCGCGAGGGGCTGTCTGTGGAAGGAAAAGTGAGAACGCTGAGCCCAGCTTCCTAATGAGGAGGCCGCGGCCTTTTCCAGCCACTTGTCCCAAAGACGGCGCATCGGGAAGGGGTGGGCTGCCGTCCAGTGCTCCCCAAGTCAGTGGTCATAGGCGGCCCCCGCCCCTGCCTTCCCGGGCTCTCAGAGCATCGTGGACGATGCTCACAGCGACCCCGCACTGCCCCGCAGGCTTTACAGCTCCACGTGGGCTAAGCGCTGAGTGTTTCCTCAGCTGGGCCTGGAGGCAGGCGGTTCTTGTCCTTGTCCCCAGGACACCCCTAAGGCTGAGGCCACCCCACACATGCACCCCCACCCTCAGCTTCCAGAGCCCACTGACCCCCACCGCTCCCCGCTTCTCCCACCCAACACCCGGGCCACAGAGGCCATTCCCAGCACTGCCGGGACTGGACTCCTCGATTCTGGACTATTCGTTCATAAAAGCATGCTCAGAATGGGTTAAATGCGGGCCATTGAGTCTGTCTGTCCTCACACACGGGGGCATTTTGCAAGTCAGATCCAGCTGATTCGCATGGAGGATTATTAGATGCCTGCGGGCACTGGGCCTACACATGCACGTATGCACACGTGTGCACTCATGCACATATACAGACATCACATGCACATGGGGAAGAAGGCAGCAAGAAGGGAAGAAGGGAGCGGGTGACGGTAGGAGGCGAGAGGGGTGTGAAACGCACACTAAATCCTGCAAGGAGCTCGTTCAGATCCTCACGTAACAGATGGGAGAGCTGAGGCTTGCCGGGGTTCTAAGTGTCTCCCCCAGACACGCACTGCTGGCTGGATCTGGATGCAGACCCAGGTGGCAGGCTTGCTTCCGTCCGTCCGCCAAGCCAACCTAGTTCTAGCCCGGGATGCGTGACCGAGTGAGGGCGGGCCGTGGCGTGCCCAGTGCCTGGAGGAAGAGGCTCCTTCCGTGATTCCCACAGATGCTTTGCGGGTCCTAACACTTTCTGGTTTTAGAAAGTTGATCAAAAGTGTGGACTCACCTTGAAACTGGGGTTCCAGGCCCCCCAAAGCCTGTGGTAGGCGGGCACCTCCTGTGAAGGCTCCGGGAGTCCTGGGCTCCCTGTCTGCTCCTGAGTTCCCGGGTAGATGCAGTGAGGCCCGTGTTTTCCCCCAGAATTCTGTGCTCTGTCATCTTGCTAGGGCCCAGCTTCAAACCTTACGACCTGGGAGAGTTGTAGGCAGACTCATGGGGTCCCCGCAGAGGGATCTTGGAAGTGCCAGCTCTGATGGGAGCCTTTCCTTTGAACTAGTCTGGTCTCTTAAGCAGACTGAGATGTCATTCACGCACCGTGCGGTTCTCGTCTTCACCGCATAGGCTACTTGCTGCTGCTGCTGCTAAGTCGCTTCAGTCGTGTCCAACTCTGTGAGACCCCAGAGACGGCAGCCCACCAGGCTCTCCTGTCCCTGGGATTCTCCAGGCAAGAACACTGGAGTGGGGTGCCATTTCCTTCTCCAGTGCATGAGAGTGAAAAGTGAAAGGGAAGTCGCTCAGTCGTGTCCAACTCTTAGCGACCCCATGGACTGTAGCCCATTAAGCTCCTCTATCCATGGCTATTTAGGTGTGTGTTTTCAGTTCCCTCACATTTATGAGTTTCCCAGATTTTCTGCTGTTAATGATTTTTAACTTTATCCCACTGTGGCCAAAGAACATTGTATATCTCCCACCGCCTTATACGTATCGAGTCTCGTCTTGCGGTGCAGCATCTGGCCTGTGCTGCAAGAACCCACTTGAAAAGGCCATGTTGCTCTGATGTTGCTGTGTGGAGAGTTCCGTGTGTGTCTGCTACGTCCGGTTGACTTATCGTGCCGCTCAAGCCTTCCACACTCTAGATCTTTCGGCCATCTGTTAACGTACTGAGGTCTCCAGCGGTCATTGTTAGCCTTCTCGATTTCTCTCTTCCTTTCCGGCAGTTTTAATCTCCTGTACCTAGGGGCTCTCTTTGCAGGTGCGTGTCTGTCTATAACTGTGGTGTCTTCATGGTGGACAGACCTTTTCTCCAGGATGGCATGTCCCTCTTGGCCTCTAGTAACAGTTTTTGTCGCAGAGTCTATTTGGCCTGACGTCAGCACAGTCGCCCCAGCTCTCCTTTGGGTCCTGTGCACATGGTGTGTCATTTCCATGATTTCACTTTCAACTTGCTTGAATCCTTGGGTCTGAAATGTGTCCCTTGTTGGCAGCATGAGGTGGGATCGTGCTGTCTTATTCATCCTGCCAGTCTATACCTGCTCCCCAGATTGTTCAGTCCATTCACAGTTAATGTAACTGCTGCTCATTCCAGAATTTACACATATCTCTATTTCTCTGTTTTTCCTTCACTGTCATTTTGTTGTTGTTATTAAGCGGCTACTTTCTAGTGTATATCCGGTGGATGTTTTAATTCCCTTGTTTTGCCTTTACTATATTTTTTTCAGTTGTTTTCTATAGTGATTGCCCTCGTATTAGTATTTGCTTTAGATTTATTCTAAATCTCAGTGGCATATAGAAACTTTATCCTTGTATAAATCTATTCTCTCCTCCCCTATTTGTGCTTATTATTATACATATCCATATTTGTGACAGACCCAAGGATGCATTTTTCTAACTGTACAGAATTTTGTATCTTTTAAAGAAGCTGAGAGGAGAAAGGTGAACAAGTCTTGCAGTTTATCATATTAGCCCTTTTGTTTACGATTTTGGGTCTTCATTCTCCCCTCCTTTTTGTGCCGCTATAACTGTTACATTTCTATGTATCCTGGACCCAACAATATAATTATATACCTAATGCTTTAGGAAATTGCTTTTTAAATCAGATAAGAGAAGAAAGGAGGCCAGGCCCTTCCACTGCCGTCTATAATTCCGTGTGATGGTCTTGTTGCTGCTCTTGTGTGTGTGTGGATTTGATTTGCTGTCTGCTGTCACTGGCCTTCAACCTGACCATCTTCCATTAGTATTTCTTAAAAGGCAGGTCTGCTAGCAATGAATTTTTCTGTTTTTGTTTATCTCAGAACGTCCTATTGCATCTTCATTTATGAAAACAGTCTTGCTAAATACAAGACTCATGATTGACAGTTTCCTTTCAACACTTTGACTGTGATAGCCCATTGCCTCCTGTCCTCCATTTTTGCTGACCAGAAGTCAGCTGCTAACGTAATTTGAATCCTGTTGGACTGGATGAGTCATTTCTCTCCTTTCGATCTCAAGTTTCTTTTTGCCTTTGACTTTCAGCATTTTAACTATAACTATGATGTGTCTGGGTGTGACTCTTGTTCCATTTATCTTACTTGTAGTATATTGAGCTTGTTGAGTATGCAGGGTTTTTGTTTGTTTGTTTTACCAGACTTGGGAGGTTTTAAGTCATATAACTCTATTTTCTCTGCTTCCTCCCTCTTTTCTCACCCTGGTATTCTCATTACACATACGTTACTACACTCATTTTTTACCAGATTTGGGAGGTTTTAAGTCATATAACTCTATTTTCTCTGCTTCTCCCCTCTTTTCTCACCCTGGTATTCTCATTACACATACGTTACTGCACTCAGCCTTGTCACATATCGGGTGTTCTGGTTTGTGTTTATTTTTTTTTTCATCGTTTTCTCTTTGTTTTTCAAGTGGCATGACCCACTCCAATATTCTTGCCTGAAAAATCCCATGGACAGAGGAGCCTGGTGGGCTGCAGTCCACAGGGTCACTTGGGCTAGAGTCAGACACGACTGAGCGACTGACCGTGGTGACCGGTCTCTATCGGTCTATCTTCAAGTGCACTGAGGCCGCCCTCTGTCAGCTCGAGTCTACTGTTGAGTCCCCCCAGAGAATTCTACATTGGGTTATGGTATTTTTCAACTCTGGAGCTTCTCACTTGGTCCTTTTAAGTCATTTCTATCTCTTTATTGATATTCTCCACTTGGTGTGATAGTGTCAGCATACTTGAATTCTTTAAACATGGTTTCCTTCAGTTCTTTGAACATAATGTAATAGCTACTTTGAAAGTCTTTGCCTGCCAATATCTGAGGCTCCATAGAGGCTGCCTGCTTTTTTTTTTCCCTGTGTATGGATCATACTTGGCTGTTTTTTGAAAATAAGAAAATATTTTAAATATCTTGTATTCACTTTGAATACCCGTCTTTAGGCCCCTCTGTGTGTTTTCCTTGTTCGCTTATTTGTTCAGTGACTCGTCTGGACTAGTTAGGGAAGCCCACATCCTTAGCAACGCATCCGCTCTGACCTCACCCCTCCGAGGTGCGGCCTTGGGCATGCCTGTGGTTTCCATGACAACCAGGGACAACTGAGGTCTCCGCTAGGCATCCCCCCTGTCTCTTGTTCTGACCTCCCCACTAAGGTTCCGGAAGGCCCACCACAGCTGGCATCACACCCAGCTGTTAACCTCCTCTCCTGGCAGCTCTATGATTTTCGACAAGGCTCCAGGGTATAAATTACTGCACAGTTGGAGCCAATCACAGCCCAGGCAGCAGCAGGACGTTGTTAATCTCTGAATTCCTCTCTAAGCCCAAGAGGGCTCCCGTCAGCTGCCTCTTTGTCTGGTCCTCCCTGTTAGACCCCTGGCGCGTTTATCGCTCCACTCGTTACTATCAAGGATTTAGCTCTTCATTTCTCACCCCTGAGGTCTCCAGTTTCCAGCAATGCCCTGAGCCACGAAAAGCGAAAGTGTTAGTCACTCAGTCATGTCCCTGTTCAGCTCCTCTGTCCATGGGATTCTCCAGGCAAGAATACTGGAGTGGGTAGCCATGCCCTTCTCCAGGGGACCTTCCTGACCCAGGTACTGAACCTGGGTCTCCTCACTGCAGGCAGATTCTTTACCATCCGAGCCACCAGACGCCTGCCCTGAGGCATGCCGTGGTCCAAATAAAGCTACTCCCCTGCAGCAGAGCTGGGAGCTCTCTGTTCGGAAGGGCTGACTCTCCCGCCACGAGGACCTCTGTGTCACAGCACCGAAGCTGGGGTGGGGACAACGGCCCCCTTCTCCATGGTGACCCGTGAGGCGCTCGGTGGGGCTGGACGGACCTGGGCTTCTGGCCGCAGCCCGGCGCCCCTGCGTGCAGCTCCTTCCACCCGCCACGAGGGCGGGGTGGTCGGGTTCAGTGTTCTCAGCCTGCCAACCTGGTGCACGTCAGCCAGCCTCCCAGCAGCCCCGGTGAGGAGGGGAGCCCAGTTCCCCCAACCACACCTCCAGGAATACCTCTGCATCGTGGAGCTGGGGACAAGCAGTTGGCTGGCAGATGCCGGCGGCTTCCTCCTCCAGGTCAAACCAAATTCCTGGACCCAGAGTCTCAGGGGAGGGGCCCTGGCTTCTTGGCCACACGTGCCTCCCCCTCCGTAAGTGGAGCTTCCGTCACCCCGGCTGGGGGTGGGGAGCAGCTCAGAGTTCAAGTGGCTCAGACTCTTGCTCTTCTTAGTGATTTTAGATTTTCTGCAATAGATCTTGCCCCATTTGCTATATGCCCTTGGCACCATTTCCAGGGACTCTAAATGACTGTTGATAATTTGATTTTCCCCCGGTTGAGTCGTTGTTCTACTGTGGGGAGGACCTGCTGCTGCTTCCGGCCATTCTGGAAGTATTTTTTGTATTGGTAGTTGGTTGACGACCCAGGTAGGGGGTCCCCTGCCCACCCTTACTGCCCACCCTCTCCTCCGGAGCCGAAAACCCTGTGAGCTCTCTGCCGGGAAAGCTCTTCTGCAGAGCTAATACTTCACTGAAAGAAAAAAAAAATTGTGATGCTGTCATTTTCTCCCTGGGGTGTTTGTAAACCATTTTCAGAAATATTACTCTAGTGACAATTCTGAGAACCAGCTCACAGGTGCGGGAGAACCTGGCTGATCAGAGTGGCTCTGAATTAGACCATCAGCCTCGCAGGACACACGCTGTGGCTCTTGATGTTTCTCCACGTAGAAATAAGGGGCTTTCTCTCCATTTTATTGCCCAGCTGCTTACAAATTATATCAGGGCTACTATTCAAATCACATCTTAAAAACTATTTTCAAAATTCACAGAAACAGTTTTCAAGGCCTCTCTGGCTTCAGCCAACTTAGACCAGCCAGCCCCCTCTCACTTAATTAATCCTCTAATAATACTGGAGTCTTTCATCTCGCCAGCACAGCACCAGAAGTCCTGAGATTATCTGTTAGCTGCTTGCCAGGCATCCACGCGCCTTTAGAAACTCATGGTTGGGTCTGCAGGCTCATCCAATCACAGACTGGCCTTCCTCGGTTTCCTAGGAAACCGACTCACATCGCTACTTCATATCACACAGGAAACAAAAAAAAAAAAGACCCCGCAGCGTTTCCTTTCTGTCAATAATTCTAACTCACTAAAATACATCCTCATTAAAAAATAGTAATGTCATATCAACAATAAACAGAGCAGGCAGCAGGGCGAAGAACGGCATTTTAATCCTGTGTTTTCTCGTGGAGGCGAAAGCGAGACCTGAACAGGAGCCCCGAGGCCCTCACCGCACCCCCGTGTGTCCCGAGGTGGGGGCACGTTTGCCCTCTCCCTAGAGGAACAGCGAGAAGCTGAAGGAACAGCTCTCAGTCTCCCCTCTCCATTCTGCGCCATGGTTTTGTTCTGTCCCAGCGGCTTTGGGGGCCGCCTGGTGGGCCTGCGGCCCCGCCACCCAGGGCCCACATCCCCATCCCCCAGGGAAGCACTCAGCTCTTCCAGGAGCGGCGGGAAAACTCCCAGGGCGGGTTCCCGTTGGCTCACTGACCTTGAACCTCCACAGGCCACCCGCCTCCTCCACCGGCTGCTCTGGGACCCTGAGGTGAGGGGTCAGGTCCCTCGGTGTTGCAGAGGGAGGGGCCCCAGGACATTGGACAGCAGACACCACGCTCGGTCAGGGCCTCTGTCCTCGGAAACCTGCCCACGGAGGTCGGCATGGATGTGGCGCGTGTCCCATGGAGGACACCGTCTCCTCACCCTGCCTGAGCTCACCATCAGACCCTCGGTCTGGGGGCCTGTGCCATGGTCTCGGGCATTCTGCAGCGCCTGGGCCTTCCACACTCCCAGGCGCCGCAGCATTCTCCACAGAGGACACAGAGCAACCCCTGGGGGCTGTGTCAACCTGATCTGGGAGGGGATGGGGTGTAGACCTGTCCTGGGAGAGGATGGGGTGTAGACCAGTCCTGGGAGGGGATGGAGTATAGATCTGTCCTGGGACGGAGAGGGTGTGTAGAGCTGTCCTGGGAGGGGATGGTGTGTAGACATGTCCTGAGAGAGGAGGTGGTGTGTAGACCTGTCCTGGGAGGGGATGGAGTGTGGACCTGTCCTGAGAGAGGAGGTGGTGTGTAGACCTGCTCCAGGAGGGGATGGCGTGTAGACCTGTCCTGGGAGGGGATGGGGTGTAGACTCTCCTGAAGCCAGAGTGCAGTGGATTCTTGTCCTGGGAGCGGCTCAGGCACAAGGATGGGCAGGGGAGCAGAGCCTCTGGGAGGAACGAGCCGGCTCCCACTGCCCAGCTTGGCCCCTGTGGACACGCTGAGCTCTCCGTGGTCTTGTGGAGGCGGGCCCTGGGGTGGTCCACGCCCAGATGGTGGGGAGAGAGGGAAGCAGGTGGGGTGGGAGAAGGGGAAGGGGAGACAAACAGGTGAGCGGCGCCACCCGAGGAGCACGATCTCCATTCGGAGCGTCTGTTTCGCTGGCTTTTTGTAACATCGCTGCGGGAAGCAGGTTTCTTTGTTTTTCTTTTCTTTTTACGAGGAGGCGTGTTTCGCCGGGTGCAAGGGCTCGGCACCCGGCCTGGGAAGGCCTGAGCCCTGGGGGCCGGCGTCTCCGCCGGGCGGCCGGGAAGGCTGGGGCGGGCGGGGGCCTCCGCGCCTCTCCTCCCCCTGCTCTACCTCCTGCGGGAGAGCCGGCGCCCGCGGGGCTCCCGGCGCGAGGAGCAGGGGTCGCCCTGGGCCCGCGGCCTCCCGACCGCGTGCGAACGGCTCCGAAGTGTCCTCACTCGGCAGCTTTAGGCGGGGAGCCGGCTTCACAGTTCCTGGCAACAGGGGGCAGAGGCCAAGGCCCATTCCAGGGGTGAAATACCCGGGGCTTTCCCGCTTCGGTCCTTTCTTTCAACCCCCGTCGTCCAGGGGCGGGGAGCATCCCAGCTGGGAGCCACCTCCTGCGCCCCCGGCAAGCTCGCTCCTCCCGAGCGCACGCACAGGCCGGCCCGCCCGAGGAGACGAGACAGCGGCCGCAGAATCGCTGGTTGTGTAAGAGGTGTGCATTGTTAACCAGAGTATTTTTTAAATCTTTTTATCTTTTTTTAAAATATGCCACATGAAATGAAATCCTGGCAACAGGGGGCAGAGGCCAAGGCCCATTCCAGGGGTGAAATACCCGGGGCTTTCCCGCTTCGGTCCTTTCTTTCAACCCCCGTCGTCCAGGGGCGGGGAGCATCCCAGCTGGGAGCCACCTCCTGCGCCCCCGGCAAGCTCGCTCCTCCCGAGCGCACGCACAGGCCGGCCCGCCCGAGGAGACGAGACAGCGGCCGCAGAATCGCTGGTTGTGTAAGAGGTGTGCATTGTTAACCAGAGTATTTTTTAAATCTTTTTATCTTTTTTTAAAATATGCCACATGAAATGAACGTGTCTCAGCTGTCTGCAGTGCCTTTCTGTTCACTGTTTAGCTTTGCCCGCGGGAAAGACAAAGAGCCGCGGCGTCTCTAAGTAAAGCAGAACGGCTCTGAGAAGATGGGGTCCCCAGTCCCCCCGGACCCCGCCCTGTGCCCCCCAGGCTCTCCTGTGCGCGAGGCCGCGTCCTTCCTTGGGGCAGCGCTGTGGTCCCGTCCCTCAACCCCAGGCCAGCTCTTAGCCTTAACGGGTTTTCTGGAAACCTTTTTTCCCTTTGATTGTTAGTGTTTTGTTTTCCTTTATTTTTAGCGAAATGGAAGTAGCATGAGCTGCTTTGAAAATGAGTCCAAACTGCAGCCTCTAGTGCATCAATCGCTTTTGTGCAATGAGTGGGAGGTGCAGGTGGTCAAGCCCCAGCCCTGGTCCCCGTCTAGAATTTTCCAGGGTGTGCCCACAGGGCCTGTGGGAAGGCTCTGTGTCCAGCCTGGTCAGCAGGGGCCTGTCCACACCCCCCAGCACAGGGGAACAGGGCCGGTCCATCCTCCTGGGCGGCTGGCCTGTCTGCGAGCCAGTGCCCGGCCAGTGCCAGCAGAGAGCCTGCCTCAGGGCCAGGCCGTAGGTCGTGTGGTCTGTGGGGTCTCTCCTTCCCTCTTCCCGCCTCCTCAGGGCAGAGGGCCATCTTGACCCTCTGCTTTCAGAGTTGTGGGGTGTGACCCCAGGAGGCCAAGAAATGTTTGTGTTGTGTGAGAAAAAGAAACTCCTTTTCTGTTTTAGAGTTTTGTGTTGGATAAAAAACCCTTTTCAGTTTCTCCAAAAGTATACGTAGGAGGTGTGGAAAAGTTCCTTTCTCTCCCCCCCTCCCCCTTCCCCCATCCCTCCCCCTTCCCCTGGCCCCCCTCCCCCTCCTTCCATCCCTCCTTTCTTTCCTTCCTTCTCTGAGTGGAGGGGAAACGTTCTAAACCAAAAATCCTGGATGCTCCACCCAAAGCCTCCCCTGCAAAGACTAGCCCCCCAGCTCCCTGGACAGGCCGGCCTCCATCCTCTCAGGCCCCAGACGGGGAGTGGACAGGAAGCCACGGGGCTGCACCTCGAATTTCTCGGGAGACAAGCGGTGGACAGAGGACGTGGACACACTCCGCCTTCGCGCTCTGCTCGCTAAGCAACACGGAGCCTTGCCTACCTGATGGGAGCGTGCCAGAGTGTCTGGGCACAAGGACAGTTAGGTTTGAGATGTGTGTCCCACGCTGGGGTTTTGTGACAGCAGCGCCTTCCCCACAAGCCCATTCTTCCTTGTTCTCTCTCCCTGGAGCCCAGTCTTTGGGACGGAACTGTGGGTCTGAGGCTGCGGCTCGCGGCTGCCATGCATTGGCACCTGTGCCTGGCCTGGGGGCCCCGGGGCTCTGGGGCATGGGAGCCGCTGGACCCAAGGGAGAGCCGGGTGTTTCCGGTTAGATTTCAGCTTCCAGACAGTGTGACATTGGGAAGCCTGGGTTCCTAACCTCTCCTCTTGAGGGAGAAGAAAAAAAAGTCACATGATAGGGAAATGGATATTGGATTTTAATCCTGGTTCTGAACCCAGGACGGGCACCATTTCTCTAACAGAGGCAGGAGGTGTGTCCTCTCCTGCCTGCTCCTGCAGCAATGCCCTGCAGGTGTCCAGCGCTCGGCCTCGCGGGGACCCTATCCAGGGCCCAGCGATGGACAGGCGCACTGCCCTTTCCCGCGAGAACCGCAGCCGCAGGGCCGCGCCCTCTGCCTGAGCAGCAGGGATGGGTTTGCCCAGCTTTCCCCCACCCCCGCCGGGGCTCCCGGGCACAGGTTTCCAGGCTGGTGAGCAGCAGGGCGGGGCCGTGGACAGTTCCCGCGCCTGGCGCCTGTGGACCACATCTCCTGGGTCTCCTGCACCTCCTCCCTCTTAGTAAATCGGCCCAAAGCGAAGCCCTCCCATCCCCGGCCACGATTTTAAGGAGCCCTTGGTACACGCCATCGTGGAGGAAAACGAGCCGTGGGGCAGCGTCGGGGGAGACCGCAGCGGGTGGCGCGCACTCCGCAAAGCCCTGTTGACGCTGCCCTTGAGCTTGGAGGCGGCCGGACCGCAGCATGGCGTTTGCGTAATGGTTCTGATGGTTCACAGCATGGTTTTCGGTTTTTACAAATTCCTGGCACACAGCGTAGTTCTTCTCCCAGTGAGCCGTCAGTCCCGTATCCAGACGCAGCTCTCTGGCTCAGCATCTCTGCCGTGTGGACCATCCGAGAGGTGGGATTGGGGGGACCCCTGGGACTGAGCCAGTTGGCAGGCACGCCTAGTTCCCTGTCAGCCTCACCTGCCGGTTTATTGGGGGCTTGGGTCAGTCCTGAACTTTTTCCGGCCGCATTTTCTGGAATCGTGCAGAAAATTAGATCTCCTTTAAAAACAAAGACACTTGTAGGAAGAGAGGTGCTATGGGTTCAATTTTTAATAAAAGCGTCATTTTGTTCCTTGTGCGCCTGTGCTTTTCTTCAACGAGCGTGAATGCCACGAGTCGGGGGCCCTAGGGCTAAAGGATGGAGTGCTGAAAGGCCGGCCCCGCGCCATGTGGAGGCCATGCGGCCCTGCCCCTCCTGGAAAGGCAGGTGTGGACGCTAGGGGCCGGTGAGGTCGGAGGGGCTCAGCTGGGGCTGTCCCAGGGAGAGGCACTCCGGGGAGCAGCCTGGCAGGTCACCAGGGCCTGAGGCAGGCAGCGTGGGGCCCGCACGCCCCCGGAGTGGACAGTGGCCACCCTCCCCTGCCCCCAGTGTGCCCTCTGAAGGCTCCACAGGTGCCGAAAGGGAGACTGTTCCCGGCCGACCACAGACCGGGCGCGGGGGAGGCGCTCGGTCCCCTCTGCGAGGGTCCCGCCGGCTCAGGCAGCCTGAGCGCCTTCCCGCCTGCTCCAGCTGCTGCGTGTTCCCGGGCCCGCCGGGAGGGCTCAGCTTCCCCTGTCCTCAGGGCCTCCCGGCTGCAGAGGGCGGTTCTCCACGCGGCACTTAAAACGCCCTGTGCCCATGCCCCTGCCAGGCCCGGGAGGACAGACTCTCTGGGAGTCGGGCCCAGGCACCCAGTTTTCGGGGGTGAAGCTGCCCAGGGGATTCCAGGGGCTGCCGAGGAGGACGTGCGCTGGGAGGACCGGGCCGGGGACGGAAGGAGAAGCAGAGCGCAGTTCTGACATCGCTCCGGAAGCAGCCACCCGCGGAGCAAGCAGCGCTGACGGCCAGGGGTGAGCACCTTCTTTGCCTCTCTTTTCAGACGTTGTCCACCTACTTCTGCCCTGCCCCCCGTAAATGCGAAGTTACGGTCCCCACGTTCCCGTGCTGGGGACACCGCAGCTGCCGTGTGAAGGGCTCCAGCCCGCCCCGCGTGTCCTTGTGCACTCCCCATGTCCGTCCATCACAGGCTCCACCAGGCCCCTGCGAGGGGGCTCCACAGGGTCCCCACAGGCATGAAGAAACACGCCCAGGGTGAAGCCATTCGCCCCAGGCGGACACGAGGCGGCGGCAGGGCCCAGAGTGGGTGGAATCTCTGAACGGCCCGCCTTCCCGAGGACACCGGCCTCCCCAGTGTCCCCTTCCCACACCCCCCGGCCCCGTCGGGGACAGCCAGCCTCAGGAGGCAGGGTCGCTGCCTGCAGCTCAGGGCTGCCTGGTGACCTCACCCACACAGAAAGGCGCCTGGAGCCCCAGTTTCACCCTCCCGCGTGTCCGCCTCCTTCATTGAGGAGAAAGGGCAGGAATTCACCTGCACAGCCTGGCCGTTGTTACCGTTACGCTGTTATCACGTGCCTGCTCAGTCATGTCCTACTCTCTGTGACCCATGGACTGTAACCGTCCATGGGAGACTCCAGGCAAGAATACTGGAGAGTTGCCATTTCCTTTTCCAGGGGAGCTTCCCAACGCAGGGATTGAACCCGCGCCTCCGGTGGCTCCTGCACTGGCCGGCGGATTCTTTACCACAGGGCCGTAGGGAGGGTCACTTGTGTGGACTCGCTTGGTTTAGAGTCCACATATTGGTGATGTCAGATGGCGTTTGTCTCTGTCTTTCGGACTGACTTCGCGTAGTATGATCACCTCTAGCTGACCCGTGTTGCTGCAGATGGCACCATTTCACTCTCTTCGTGGCTGAGCAGTGCCCGCTGTGTCAGGCACCGCGTCCTCTGTGTCCATTGCTCGGTCAGTGGGCATGTAGGTGGCTCCCACGCCTGGGCTGTTGTGAATTGTGCTGCTGTGAACTCGCACCTTTCTGAATTAGTTTTGTCTGGATATATGACCAGAAGTAGGATTGCTGGGTCATATGGGAACTTTTCATACTGTTCATGGGCATCTCAAGGCAAGAATGCTGAAGTGGTTTGGGCAGCGTTTTGTCAGAACTCTCCACCATGACCCGTCGGTCTTGGATGGCCCTACAGGGCGTGGCTCATAATTTCACTGAGCTGGATGAGGCTGTGATCCGTGGCATGCTGCAGTCCATGGGGTCGCAAAGAGTCGGACGTGAGCTGTTTTTAAATGGCCCGGCCAGGAGTGTCCTAAGTTGGCATCGCTGTGCCCACCCACCCAGAGCATTTAGGGGTGGCTCACATAAATGATAACAGGGACCAGTTGGCCCCCTGCATATGCGTGCCCCTCCTCCCCACGCCTCATCCTCCTCCCCCGACCGGGAGGCAGTGATTATCTCAGCCCAGCAGTGTGCCTCCTGGACCACCGTCCTCTGGGCAGAGGGGCCCAGGGCACAGGAGCCCCACAGCACCAAGAAAAGGCAGTTCTGAGGTGGTGACCAGGCCTCCGCAGACATCCCGAGGAAGCTGAAGTTCCGTGTGCTTGTTGCCGATTGCTGTGACACTCACAGATGGTGTTAGAGACCTGGCTTTGCCGTGAAGTGGAACCATTTTCAGACCCTTCATTCAGAAGCACAGACATTCTGATCAACCAGCCCATTTTCCGAAGATGATCCATTCGCCAGACGCCTGTTTTAAAACGATTTGAACACGTCCATGGCTTTGCTTGTACAAGCGCCTTAGGGTTTGCCAAAGTCTCTTTCCCTTTAATAGCTGGAGTCAATTAACAGCCAGCATGGGCAAGAATTCCAAGCTGTTAATTCTGGACTCTGCGGTCTTAAAACATCCTGCTTCTCCTCAGATAAGACAATATTCTGCAGTCATTAAGCAAACCATGACATTATGGGGTTGAATCAGATCCAGACTCAAATAGTTTAATAAAAAATTCATATTTCTAAGGCATCTTGAACACGTTTCTGTGGAATTCTCCATCCAGCCACTGGCGTAATTGACCTACTGACTTGAGAGGTCCAGACAGCACCATGGAACCCCAGAAGGGAGCGCAGAAGAAACCTGGTGGAGTCCTGGAGTCTGCAGGGACAGCCTTTGGGAATGTTTTCGTGAGATTGTTGGAGGCTGAAAGACTGGGGGCTTGCAGCTCCAGAGATAACGAGTGACAGAAACCAGAGAGGCTCAACAAGACCTCTGGGGCATCTCTGTTGGAGAAAGGGGGCCACACGGCCTCCCAGGGACCCCCAGTGGGGGGGATCGTCTGCATCTTGGGACTGCCTCCCTCCCTATCCACCTCAGTGGCACCCACCCCCACCCCCAGTGTGGGCCCGCCCTCTATAAAGCCCGGAGACGAGGCCTTCCCCACCGCGGTCACCCCCCGCCCAGACGTCACCCCAGGCGGGAAATGAATCCTATGTCCACACAGTGCAGCTGTTTCAATGAGGCGGACGCAGACACAGGGCTGCAAAGCAGTCTCCCAAGTGATACTGTTCTGGGCAAGACAAGTGTGCTCCTGTGTGTGTGTGTCCACTGGCACACGTGCACACACACACCTGTGCAGAAGGTGGAGAGACTCTCTCTGGAAAGGTGCCTGGGACTTGGGAACAGTTCGCTCTAGAGAGGGGACGGAGACTCACCCCGGCGGCCTTTGTGCTTCTCTCCAGGTGCATCTATGATCCTCTCCTGTTAAAGGCGCAAGGCTGCAGCTCTGAGCCGACTGGGAACCCCCACCCCGCCCCAGCCCCCAGCTCCTGCCTTCTCCCCACCCAGGGCAGCAAGCATCAACAAGCATTGAAGACAACCAGCCACTTCCTAGCTGTGTGGTCTGGGGGGAAACACTAGCTGTCTCTGCTCTTTTTTCCTTCTAATATAACTCAGCTATTGTGAGGCTTAAGTGAGGAAAGGGCGGGAAGACAGTTTGCAGACTCCGATGATAATGTTGGTATTGGTTTATTCCTGGGGTCACCACTGCCACCATCTCAGGGGACCCTGAGCAGGAAATGGAGGCCAACCTGGTGTCCACGGGAGGACAGGAGCAGGGGACAGGCCACACCGTGCCTGCGCGTAGGTTTTAGAGAAAAACAGCCCCATTCCAAAAAGAATTCACGGCAGTGGCTTCAGCCAGTTCACACTGAGATTGCACTGGTGGGCAGCGTTCCATTTCAGGACAACTTATGGTCTTTTGGCAAAGAAACGGTGCTTGTGTGAGTCCCAGCTATCGCTCAGAATCCTCTCTGTATTGACAAGCATCGTGTATTTTTTCAACCAATTTTTGAAGTTTCAGAAATACATACTTATCTAACTCTCAAGATCTGAAAACTTAAGTGGCTAAGCCCCCGTTACGTCCTCCTGGTCCTGGCTTCCTGAGTAGCCTTTAATTCTGATCGTCTTTCATCATGTCAAGGACAGTCACCACTAAATTTCGTGTTTGAATTTTCTGTTGCCTTCGAGTGAATCAGAATCCAGCTTGTACTAACGCTGGACACGCACTGGAATCTCAATGAGGCTACACCGAGTCCTGGTGGCTATTAGCAGAGATGATTGGAAAGCAGGGAGACGGATGATGGGCGGGGGGGGCCCACTCTCTCTGGAAAGGTGCCTGGGACTTGGGAACAGTTCGCTCTAGAGAGGGGACGGAGACTCACCCCGGCGGCCTTTGTGCTTCTCTCCAGGTGCATCTATGATCCTCTCCTGTTAAAGGCGCAAGGCTGCAGCTCTGAGCCGACTGGGAACCCCCACCCCGCCCCAGCCCCCAGCTCCTGCCTTCTCCCCACCCAGGGCAGCAAGCATCAACAAGCATTGAAGACAACCAGCCACTTCCTAGCTGTGTGGTCTGGGGGGAAACACTAGCTGTCTCTGCTCTTTTTTCCTTCTAATATAACTCAGCTATTGTGAGGCTTAAGTGAGGAAAGGGCGGGAAGACAGTTTGCAGACTCCGATGATAATGTTGGTATTGGTTTATTCCTGGGGTCACCACTGCCACCATCTCAGGGGACCCTGAGCAGGAAATGGAGGCCAACCTGGTGTCCACGGGAGGACAGGAGCAGGGGACAGGCCACACCGTGCCTGCGCGTAGGTTTTAGAGAAAAACAGCCCCATTCCAAAAAGAATTCACGGCAGTGGCTTCAGCCAGTTCACACTGAGATTGCACTGGTGGGCAGCGTTCCATTTCAGGACAACTTATGGTCTTTTGGCAAAGAAACGGTGCTTGTGTGAGTCCCAGCTATCACTCAGAATCCTCTCTGTATTGACAAGCATCGTGTATTTTTTCAACCAATTTTTGAAGTTTCAGAAATACATACTTATCTAACTCTCAAGATCTGAAAACTTAAGTGGCTAAGCCCCCGTTACGTCCTCCTGGTCCTGGCTTCCTGAGTAGCCTTTAATTCTGATCGTCTTTCATCATGTCAAGGACAGTCACCACTAAATTTCGTGTTTGAATTTTCTGTTGCCTTCTAGTGAATCAGAATCCAGCTTGTACTAATGCTGGACACGCACTGGAATCTCAATGAGGCTACACCGAGTCCTGGTGGCTATTAGCAGAGATGATTGGAAAGCAGGGAGACGGATGATGGGCGGGGGGGGCCCACGCGTAGATGAGGTCGCGGTCCGCACGGCTCCGATGCCCGTGTCTGCTCTGAGAGGGGCCGCCTTTGCCAGCTCCACCACCAGCCAGCTCGTCTGTGCCCTTTGATGTGCTGCTTCCATCCAGCCGACGGGAAGAGACTGCTCACACGCCAGGCCTCAGGAAAGAGCCAGTTGAACAGGAGGCGGCTGATAGAGGATGAAGTCATGGCAGGCTGAGCGGGATCCAAGGGCTTCAGGGGTCGTCTGCGTCCCCCAGAGGCACAGGCTTTGCGTGGCCGTCTTCCCAGCTTCCAGTTCTCCTGGAGCTGAAACCCCACGTCAGCTGCTGTCGGAACCCCAGGCTTACACCAGCTAATTAGGATGCAGGACTGGGATTGTGCGGGTTAGCTGTTTGTTGTCGTTACTCAGTTGCTCAGTCGTGTCCGACTCTGAGACCCCATGGACTGCAGCACCCCAGGCTTCCCTGACCTTCACTCTCTCCTGGAGTTTGCTCAAACTCATGTCCATCGAGTCAGTGATGCCATCCAACCATCTCATCCTCTGTCACCCTCTTCTCGTCTTCCCTCAATCTTTCCCAGCATCAGGGTCTCTTATAGGGAGTCAGCTCTTCGCATCAGGTGACCAAAGGATTGGAGCTTCAGCTTCAGCATCAGTCCTTCCAGTGAAATGTCAGGACTGATTCCCTTGAGGATGGACTGGCTCGATCTCCTTGCAGTCCAAGGGGCTCTCAAGAATGTTTTCCAGCACCACAGTTCAAAAGCATCTGTTTACATTTCTCTAAATCAAAACACACTTGCATATTAAGCTCTGTTTTCCAGAGTCATATTCTCTCACCTCTCCAGCTTGTTCAGAGGTCCACACAGGAGCTTTCATAGGATTCTTTCAATACTTCAAAATGGCAACCAAAAGTTACCTCTTTTCCCTAACTTCTTCAGCCATATAGGCTCTTTGCTTCCCACTAAAGTGACATCGGTGTGAAATAACAGCCCCACACGGGGGACACTGTCATGGAACCTGCAAAAAACGGTGTCTGGACTCACAGCTCAGCCCTGTAGTTACTGGCTTCAATTCAGAGGTCCACACAGGAGCTTTCATAGGATTCTTTCAATACTTCAAAATGGCAACCAAAAGTTACCTCTTTTCCCTAACTTCTTCAGCCATATAGGCTCTTTGCTTCCCACTAAAGTGACATCGGTGTGAAATAACAGCCCCACACGGGGGACACTGTCATGGAACCTGCAAAAAACGGTGTCTGGACTCACAGCTCAGCCCTGTAGTTACTGGCTTCATGACTTGGAGTCGGTTCCCCTGTCTGTGAAACACAAGTAATTTTCACGAAATGGTAGCTATGAATATTATTATTGTACTCGGCTCTTAAAACACTAACAAAAGGAAAGCTAAGTATTTCTTAGTAACCATTCATTCATTCAAGACATCAGTGTTGAGTTCTTTACAATGGTCTTCCCACCCACCATGGGATTGACTTTCAAGTAAGAGGAGCCAGGAATAAACAGCAGGTATAATTAAAAGTAAGCTGTGGAGGCTGCTTGCAATGATAAACAGGAAGGGAAGCAGAAGGACATCCCTGGTGGTCCAGGGGTTGAGATCGCCTTGCAGTGCAGGAGATGCGGGCTCCAGGCCCGGTGAGGGAACTAGGATCTGACACGCCCCAAAGCCATGAAGCCCACACACCCCAGGCACACGCCCTACAGAGTGCACACCCTACCTAAGGGTCCATACCCCCCCTACAGAGTCCACACCCCCCTACAGAGTCCACACCCCCCTACAGAGTCCACACTCACCTAAGGGTCCACACCCCAGCCACACACCCCAGGCACAATATAAAGCCCGGAGACGAGGCCTTCCCCACCGCGGTCACCCCCCGCCCAGACGTCACCCCAGGCGGGAAATGAATCCTATGTCCACACAGTGCAGCTGTTTCAATGAGGCGGACGCAGACACAGGGCTGCAAAGCAGTCTCCCAAGTGATACTGTTCTGGGCAAGACAAGTGTGCTCCTGTGTGTGTGTGTCCACTGGCACACGTGCACACACACACCTGTGCAGAAGGTGGAAAGACTCTCTCTGGAAAGGTGCCTGGGACTTGGGAACAGTTCGCTCTAGAGAGGGGACGGAGACTCACCCCGGCGGCCTTTGTGCTTCTCTCCAGGTGCATCTATGATCCTCTCCTGTTAAAGGCGCAAGGCTGCAGCTCTGAGCCGACTGGGAACCCCCACCCCGCCCCAGCCCCCAGCTCCTGCCTTCTCCCCACCCAGGGCAGCAAGCATCAACAAGCATTGAAGACAACCAGCCACTTCCTAGCTGTGTGGTCTGGGGGGAAACACTAGCTGTCTCTGCTCTTTTTTCCTTCTAATATAACTCAGCTATTGTGAGGCTTAAGTGAGGAAAGGGCGGGAAGACAGTTTGCAGACTCCGATGATAATGTTGGTATTGGTTTATTCCTGGGGTCACCACTGCCACCATCTCAGGGGACCCTGAGCAGGAAATGGAGGCCAACCTGGTGTCCACGGGAGGACAGGAGCAGGGGACAGGCCACACCGTGCCTGCGCGTAGGTTTTAGAGAAAAACAGCCCCATTCCAAAAAGAATTCACGGCAGTGGCTTCAGCCAGTTCACACTGAGATTGCACTGGTGGGCAGCGTTCCATTTCAGGACAACTTATGGTCTTTTGGCAAAGAAACGGTGCTTGTGTGAGTCCCAGCTATCGCTCAGAATCCTCTCTGTATTGACAAGCATCGTGTATTTTTTCAACCAATTTTTGAAGTTTCAGAAATACATACTTATCTAACTCTCAAGATCTGAAAACTTAAGTGGCTAAGCCCCCGTTACGTCCTCCTGGTCCTGGCTTCCTGAGTAGCCTTTAATTCTGATCGTCTTTCATCATGTCAAGGACAGTCACCACTAAATTTCGTGTTTGAATTTTCTGTTGCCTTCGAGTGAATCAGAATCCAGCTTGTACTAACGCTGGACACGCACTGGAATCTCAATGAGGCTACACCGAGTCCTGGTGGCTATTAGCAGAGATGATTGGAAAGCAGGGAGACGGATGATGGGCGGGGGGGGGCCCACGCGTAGATGAGGTCGCGGTCCGCACGGCTCCGATGCCCGTGTCTGCTCTGAGAGGGGCCGCCTTTGCCAGCTCCACCACCAGCCAGCTCGTCTGTGCCCTTTGATGTGCTGCTTCCATCCAGCCGACGGGAAGAGACTGCTCACACGCCAGGCCTCAGGAAAGAGCCAGTTGAACAGGAGGCGGCTGATAGAGGATGAAGTCATGGCAGGCTGAGCGGGATCCAAGGGCTTCAGGGGTCGTCTGCGTCCCCCAGAGGCACAGGCTTTGCGTGGCCGTCTTCCCAGCTTCCAGTTCTCCTGGAGCTGAAACCCCACGTCAGCTGCTGTCGGAACCCCAGGCTTACACCAGCTAATTAGGATGCAGGACTGGGATTGTGCGGGTTAGCTGTTTGTTGTCGTTACTCAGTTGCTCAGTCGTGTCCGACTCTGAGACCCCATGGACTGCAGCACCCCAGGCTTCCCTGACCTTCACTCTCTCCTGGAGTTTGCTCAAACTCATGTCCATCGAGTCAGTGATGCCATCCAACCATCTCATCCTCTGTCACCCTCTTCTCGTCTTCCCTCAATCTTTCCCAGCATCAGGGTCTCTTATAGGGAGTCAGCTCTTCGCATCAGGTGACCAAAGGATTGGAGCTTCAGCTTCAGCATCAGTCCTTCCAGTGAAATGTCAGGACTGATTCCCTTGAGGATGGACTGGCTCGATCTCCTTGCAGTCCAAGGGGCTCTCAAGAATGTTTTCCAGCACCACAGTTCAAAAGCATCTGTTTACATTTCTCTAAATCAAAACACACTTGCATATTAAGCTCTGTTTTCCAGAGTCATATTCTCTCACCTCTCCAGCTTGTTCAGAGGTCCACACAGGAGCTTTCATAGGATTCTTTCAATACTTCAAAATGGCAACCAAAAGTTACCTCTTTTCCCTAACTTCTTCAGCCATATAGGCTCTTTGCTTCCCACTAAAGTGACATCGGTGTGAAATAACAGCCCCACACGGGGGACACTGTCATGGAACCTGCAAAAAACGGTGTCTGGACTCACAGCTCAGCCCTGTAGTTACTGGCTTCATGACTTGGAGTCGGTTCCCCTGTCTGTGAAACACAAGTAATTTTCACGAAATGGTAGCTATGAATATTATTATTGTACTCGGCTCTTAAAACACTAACAAAAGGAAAGCTAAGTATTTCTTAGTAACCATTCATTCATTCAAGACATCAGTGTTGAGTTCTTTACAATGGTCTTCCCACCCACCATGGGATTGACTTTCAAGTAAGAGGAGCCAGGAATAAACAGCAGGTATAATTAAAAGTAAGCTGTGGAGGCTGCTTGCAATGATAAACAGGAAGGGAAGCAGAAGGACATCCCTGGTGGTCCAGGGGTTGAGATCGCCTTGCAGTGCAGGAGATGCGGGCTCCAGGCCCGGTGAGGGAACTAGGATCTGACACGCCCCAAAGCCATGAAGCCCACACACCCCAGGCACACGCCCTACAGAGTGCACACCCTACCTAAGGGTCCATACCCCCCCTACAGAGTCCACACCCCCCTACAGAGTCCACACCCCCCTACAGAGTCCACACCGCGACCACAGTGAAAGATCCTGAGAGCCGTAACTAAGACCTGATGCAGCCAAACAAATAAATAAATAAATTTAGAAACCAGAAAGGAGTGTGCTATTGACAGAGCTTAGATACAGATCATGGCACCAAGTAAAGAGCCCTAAATGCTCCGTATCAGTATGGCCAGCTAGTTGTTTCAAAGATTTTTTTTGATATGGATCATTTTTGAAGTCTTTATTTAATTTGTCACAATATTGCTCCTGGGATTTTTTTTTGTTTTGCCTTGGTTTTTGTTTTTATGTTTTGGGAGACTTTTTGACCACAAGGCATGTGGGATCTTAGTTCCCAACTACAGATCAAACCCACACCCTCTCCATTGGAAGGCAACGTCTTAACCATTGGCCCACCAGGGAGGTCCCAGGCCAACTGATTTTTTACAAAAGTGTAAAAGCAATTCAATGGAGAAAGGCAATTCTTTTTCGGAAATAATTCTGGAGCAGTCAGACCAAAATTGGAGCAATATGCCAAAGCTGAGCTTCAGCTGTATCTCCTCCTTCCTAGTGGTTATACACTCCATATCAACATTAACTCAAAATGGATTCTAGATTTAAGTGTAAAACATAAAATTATACAACTTTTAGAGAAAAAACATAAGACATCTTAGGGATCCACTTCTAGGTAAAGGATTAGACGACATCAAAAGCACAAAAAGAAAAAAATCGATAAACTGGACTTCATCAAAATTAAAAAGATTTGCCTTGTGCAAGACCACGTGAAAAGGATGAAAAGACAAGCTACACACTACAAGAAAGCATTTGAGAATCACAGATCTGACCAAGCACTCATCTAGGATGCGAAGAGCTCTCAAAATCGACAGTAAAATATTAATAAAAATCGAGAAAAAAATCCAAGTAGAATAATGGGCTAATGCATAAAGAAACAGTTCACCAAAGATGTTCAACATCACTAGCTTTAGGGAAATGCAAATTAAGACTATGATGAGCCATCGATACACACCTATCAAAACAGCTAAAATAAAAATACTGACAATACCAAATGCTGCTGAGTATGTAGAAAACCTGTATCTCTCCTCAACTGCTGGTGAGAATATAAATGTCTCAGCAGGGCCGTTTCTTAAAAACACTTTTAAACAAAACCTTTAACACTTGACCCAGCAATTGCTCTGTTGGGCATTTATTCCAGAGAAATGAAAACTTATGTCATCACAAAAACCTGTAATGATTGTTCGTGGCACCTTTATTTGTGGTAGCCAAAATAAGGGGAAAAAACCTGAAACAACCAAAATACCCCTTAGTAAGTGAATGTTTAAGTCAGCTCTGGTATATCCATACAGTGGAATATAACTCAACAATAAGAAGATTGAACAGCTGATGTGAAGAGCACGGATGGGGCTCAAGGGTTTTATGCTGAGTGAAAATAAATAAATAAAAATGATCTGAAAAAGCCACATACTGGGGACTTCCCTGGTGTCCATTGGTTAATACTTTGCCTTCCAGTGCAGGGGGTGCGGGTTCGATCCCAGGTCAGAGAGCTAAGATCCCACATGCCTCATGGCCAAAAAACCAACACATGAAACAGAAACAATCCTATATTTAAAACCAAATTCAGTCAAGACTTTAACAAGTGGTCCACATCAGAAAAAAATGTTTAAGCCACAAACTGGTTCCATTTACATAATATTCTTGAAATGACAAAAATGGCGAGAGAGAGAGTAGATTTGTGGTTGCCAGGAGTTAGGAGGATGGGGATGGGGAGGTGGGTGTCACGATAAGAGGCAGCAGGAGGGGGCTGAACCGTCCCGTGTTGGGATTGCGCTGCTGGTCACCCAAACCTCGAATGTGATAAAGTGAGGAGAACTGGCCCCGCCTGTTTCAGCAGCGTTGGGCGCCTGGCGTTGCTCCCACACCGTAGTTTCGTAAGCGAGGGCCACTGGGGGAGGCTGGGTGAAGACATACGAGAGTTCTCTGTAGTTACTTTGCAGCTTCCTGTGCATCTGTGATCATTGTTAGGTAAGTTTTAAAAGTCACAGCGAGGCACCCCGACACGTCTCCTAGGAGTTGTTATTTAGTCACTCCGTCCTGTCTGACTCTTTTGTGACCCCATGGACTGTAGCCCACCAGACTCCTCTGTCCATGGGATTCTCCAGGCAAGAATACTGGAGTGGGGTGCCGTTTTGTTCTCTAGAGGCTCTTCCTGACCCAGGGATCCAACCCACCCTCTTGCCTTGCAGGCAGATTCTTTACCATCTGAGCCACCAGGGAAGCCTCCAAGGTTACCATCAAATTGTAAACTTAGAGGCCTGAGCTTCACAGTCGTAGTTGCAAACGAGGGGGGCCGCGAGGAAACTCTCTTTTCTGTAGCTGAACGTGCTCTCCTCCCTGAAACCCTGCGCCACATCCCAGCATCCACATGACACTGTAGAATGTCCACAGCCCCCTCCAGTGCCTCCTGCCGAGGAAGAGAGGAGGCAGGTGGACTGCGGCGCTGTCTTGGCTCACTTCACTCTCTCCCTCGCCCTTAGACACACACAGCCTGGGGCTGTGCCGTCCAGTACAGGAGCCCCCATCACATGTGGCTACTTAGATTAATTAAAACCTTAAAATGTACTTCCTTAGAAAGACCAGTCCTCAGTAGGGGTGGGTAATGCCCGCCGTTCTAGCGCAGATGATGGCTCATTTCCATCGTCTGGGACATTCTGATGGACACACAGCCTCTCTCTCCATCACAAGTGTGGGATATGGAGGGTAACTGTCATAGGAAACTGACTGTTCTGGACCTCTACCCCTCACTGGGACCTTTTTTGGGGACTCTTGAAAGGTGAGTGTGTTTCCGAGTCATTCTCCCCCAGCAGTTGGGACCCTTTGGTGTGTCCAGCTAATTCTGGTTCTTTTGTCCTCTGTCTTGGGGCACTCTGAAGTAGAGAGGTGGAGCCAGGAAAGCAAAGAGGAAAGAAGCAAGGACCCGGGGCAGTTACTGGGTCCCCACGGGAGGAGAGGGTATGCCTGGCCGGAGAAGGAAACAGGGCCCTTTGCCAAGCCCCCGGCCCAGGCGGATTCACAACTCTGGAATTCCAGGCTCCGTCTTTGCTCATTTCCTGGAAGCCACGTCTGTCCTCTGCTCTGGGGAGACCACATTCATCTCCATCCAAAGCTGTCTCGGCACCGAGAACGCCGAGGCGCAGCCAGGAGCGTGGAGACTGTTTCCACAATAAATCCACCCACTGCGGCTCAGCCCCACTTCTTGGACGAGTTTGGAACGCAGGCGCCAGCTGGTGCTGACTTTTCAGGTTGAACCTCACAGACAGCTGTTGGAAACACTGCCTTTCCCGTCCTTTCCCGTCCCTGCATGGGGATCTTCACTGGCCAGGAGCTGATGGTTTCCATTAATGCCTGAGCTCCTTCTGGACGGGCTTCCCTGATGGCCCAGGTGATAAAGAATCCAAAAGACCTTGGTTCGACCCCCTGGGTCAGGGAGATCCCCTGGAGAAGGAAATGGCAACCCATTCCAGTGTTCTTGCTTGGAGAGTCCCGTGGACAGAGGACTCCATGGAGTTGCAAAGAGTTGGACATGACTTAGCAACTAAATGGCAACAATAATTTGAACCCCAGCTATGTGCAGGGCCCTGAATCAGGTACAAAGCTAGGGTTCATATTTCCAGAACCTTCTTGGACAGGGTGATAGCTGAGGGAAGTCTTGAGAAATGAGTGGACCCAAGCAGAAGCTGATACAGGCAGAGTCCTGGAACCCGCTGGGGGAGATGGACCAACGTCCCCCAGGCTGAAAGGTGGGTCCCGACATGGGGTTGCTGCTCTTGGCCAGAAGCGAGTCAAACACAGCCTCCACGAGCTGGCAGCTTCCTTTCCCTCCCTCTAGACCCAAGACAGGAATTAATCACAGCTAATAGGCTTAAAGCCCTTTTTCATATTCATTTTTCATTTCATACTCGGATGGCTTTGAAAAATACCGTTTGGTGCCTTGCAATCACGCCAGCATCTAAGATGTAGAAAATTTGCCTCGGAATTGAGATCATTTTTAGAACATAAAGACAGGTTAACGCAGAAATACCTGCACCCGTGGTGGCCCCCAAAATACAATTTATCTCTTTGCTGAAGTTAAAATAGCTATACATTAAGGCAGCTAGGATCTGAACGGGTTCCCTGTGTAAGATTCCAGGCCTTCCCTGGCTGGTGGCCCCCGTATGGGGTGTGAGAGGCCCCGGGCAGACCCCTCCTGTCCGCTGGTCATGATAACCAGGTTTCTACCATTGGCTACTAATTTGTCCCATTTCCCGCCCACCCCTGGGACATGGGGGAGTGACACCTTGGGAACCCTGCCAGCAGGTCCCAGCCACTCAGAGCCCAGCAGGGGGAGGCCCCACGTGGCACCTGCTCAGCCATTCGTGTTTCAGCTGCACTTGCCTTTGAGGCAGAAGGGGCCAGAAGACAGCAGGATGAACACAGAGCTGAAATTCTTAGAAGGGGAGCTGAAAGGGCCCCTGGGAGGGCAGCTGCAGTCTTGTGCCCCGTGCCACAGCCAGCTGTGGTACGCCCGGCCCCAGGTGACAATCGGGAATGTCCCACGCAGCCTGAGGCCCGCCCTGCGAGAGGGCCCACCCCACGGCAAGTGGCAAAGACCCCAGACCACAGCCTGTCCCCTGGGGAGTTAGGGGCTTAGCCACCTACCTGCACACCAACGCTAGCCGTCCACCGAGAATTCAGACCAGCGTCCTCTCCCTCACAGTCATGAGTTCAGCTCGCCTGATCTTTAGGTCCTCGGAAGATTTATATTCGGAGGCCGGACTAGCAAAAGCAGGAAAGTCAGTTCAGGCTTCAAAACCGCGTTTAGAACCACCGTGAACTAGAAGTCCTTTTCTTCTCAATCTGGGCTTCCCTCGTGGCTCAGACCGTAAAGACTCTCCCCACAACGCAGAAGACCCGGGTTCAATTCCTGGATCGGGAAGATCCCCTGGAGAAGGAAATGGCAACCCACTCCAGTATTCTTGCCTGAAGAATCCTATGGACAGAGGAGCCTGGTGGGCTACAGCCCGTGGGGTCACAAAGAGTCGGACACAACTGAGCAACTAACACTTTTCACTTTCACTTTGCTTGCTCACTTTGCTCACTTTGAGGGATCAGAGTATCTCCTGCTGTTTCAATTCACCTGAACCCTCCCCATCCGCCCCCATGCTTCAGCAATTCTGGCCAACAGAGGTTTCATATTCGACTCACCCACACATCCTGTGGGCACGTAGAGGCTGCATGGCCGTGACTGTGCTTCAGACATTTCCCCTCGTCCATCGCCAGGGAACCCTTCTTCTGCAAAACATCAAGAGGGCAGGGGCCTGGGATGAGCTTGTGAGGGCAGAAGAGTCTGGGGCTGCCAGGGAGGGGAGAGACGACAGCTGGGTCTCTCCGCGTCCAGGAGCTGGAGCACGTGGACAACGGGGGCGCTGGTCCAGCAGCGCGGGCGTAAATAGCCACGGTTTTCTTCGCCCTTTTTATAGACCATCGTGTGAAGCCAGATGGGCCCCATCTGCCTCCTCCCCAGCCTGCACTTCATTAGGATGGCCTGAAAGGCTCAGAGCCCACGTGAACTAAGAGCAGGTATAAAAAGATATGGAGCTGGAAGTTACGACCCCAGGCTTTGGTCATCTGTGAGCTCCACACACCTGCTGGCCAGGCTGTGAAGCATGGAGGCCCGTCCAGCTGGGCAGGCAGGAAACCCCGGCAGCTACGGGCAAGCTGGGGGTCAGGGCCAGGGGATCCTGGGGGACTGCAGAAAAGTGGGGGGCAGGGCTGGGGAACCCTGGGGGGCTGAATGTTGAGGGGTTGCATCACAGGGCTGGGTCCTGATCTGGGGTCTCCGGATGGGGTTCTTTATCCTGTTCCCTTGCCTTGTGCTGCCACTGGTCCAGCATTGACGAGCAGGACGAGGTCTGTGGCCGCAGTGTGTGCTCCTTCCAGGCATGATGGGCAGAGACGGGCTGGCTCCCAGGTGGGAGGCCTGAGCAGACACACGGGGCTACACGCTTGATTTCCTGATGTTTGAACGAGGGCACCTGCGTTTCCCTTTTGCACCAAGTCCTGCAAATTTGTGTAAATACTCCTGGGTGGGGAGGAGGCAGATGAGCAGGAAACAAATCAACCAGCCAAGAAGCAAGATAAATGCAGACAGTGATACACTGGGTAGGAGAACGACCGTGGGCCCCAGGCTGGGGAGCGGGGGCTGGCAGAGGCTGGGGACTGGCTTGGGTGGAGGGCACACGTGGGGCCAGGTGCTCCAGAAGGCCTCTCGGAGGAGGCAGCTTTAGGACAGTGTCCCAGGTGGAGGGCCAGAGTGGGCTCCGTGAACCCAGGGTGAAGGCCAGGGTAGCTGGGGTGCAGAAAAGTCAGGGGAGGCAGGCAGGTCCAGATCCTTAGGGCTTTGTAGACGGGATGGAGCTGGGCTGTGATTTCTCTGCAGTGGGAAACCACTGAGTGGGGCGATGGGCGGGGACACACGCGCGGGGCAGAAAGGGAGGCCGGGAGACCAGCGAGGAGGCTGAGGTCCCCGTGGGCGAGAGCACAGCGGGCGTGGAGAAGCTGCCTGGGCCTGAGAGGTCTGGGAGATGACACCGAGGAAACTTGCCGCTGGATGGGATGGGGCCTTAAAAACAGACAGTCAGGGGCCGCGTTTAGGGCTTGGGTCTGAGCAGGTGGGTGGAGGGCAGGAGCGCCGACGGAGTGGGAGGAACAGCCTGACGTCTGTTTGCTTTGTTGGCAGAGTAATGTCTCTGCTTTTCAACACAATCTCCCCTTTTACACAAACCCTAAAAGAGCCTTGAAAGTAACCAGTGGGCCTCCGTCTCACACCCAGCCACCCCAACCCAGCACAAGAGGCTCAGCAGTAAATACAGGATGACCTCCAGTGAGATCCGGGAGGTCCAGCGCGCTCTCAGCCACGGCTCTCGGCGTCCTCTCTTGTCATAGCTATTCCGCCGGCCCTGGGCCGCAGAGGCGCCCTAGCTGAATTCTGAAAGGCAGAGTTATCTCTTGTAGCATCCAGCCTTGGACACGTTCAGCAGGCACTGAATGAGCACATTTCTCTCCAGTAGGTGAACCCCTAGAGGTGAATGAGTCCCTCAGACTCTCGTCCCCAGGGAGCATCTCGAGGGCGTCTGTTAAGAAAGCCCTGAAGACGCGTGGGGTGACCCTCTCCAAGGGGACACTGCCAGTGACCCCCATCTGAGCTCTGGTCCCTGATCGCAAGCACTGACCAGAACCTGAGGACTTGAATCTGAAAGGTAAGCAGGCTGGACACTCAAATTCCTGGTAATTCTCAGGGCTGTGTCATCTTGGAACTTCTGTTGATTAGGAAATAAGTTTACACACAGTAAAATGCCCAGGCCATAAGCACGCCGTGAATGAGCTCTGATAAACATACATACCAGGACGTCCCTGCCTTTCCAGTGGTTAGACTTAAATCTTCCATTGCAGGGGGTTCAGGTTTCATCCCTGGTCAGGGAGCTAAGCCCACACGCCTCGCGGCCAAAAAACCAAAACATAAAGCGGAAGCAATGTTTTGACAAATTCAGTGAAGACTTTTAAAATGGAACGCACCAAAAAAAGTCTTTAAAAAGAAAAAACCACATATATACCAGCATGACAACCACACCACTCAAGATTCGGAATAGTTTTGTCGCCGTGGGAAATTCCCGGGGGCCGCTTTCAAGCCAGGCTGCACACCCCCGTGAGGAACCTCCATTCTGACTTCTATGCCTGCAGATTAGTCTGGCTGGCCATTGACCTTCAGAAACTGGACTCATCCAGTCTGTATTTTCACGTCATTTGTCCCCTTTTGTTCTGAGAAATGGTCCCTTGTATGGATGCTTAGTCCGTCTCCTGGGGGCAGACACCAGAATTGTCCCCAGTTTGGGGCTAAAACCAACCCTGCTGCCACCATCATTCTCAAACAAGCCTTTTGCGGGGGTCCACATCTCCCTTTCCCTGGGGTTGATCTCTAGAGGTGGACGCGTCATAGAATTTTTCTGAAGGAACATAGAAGAGGTGCTTTCTGCCCAATCTGAGACAGCCTCTGCCCACTCAGTGCTGACACCATTGTAAAAAGATAATTCGAATGTTCGCCCGGATGCGTCCACCCCACTCTCTCAGCCGAGAGGTTTTACCATCTCCATGTGCTCGGAATTTAATTAACTGTTTTGAGGAAAGCGACACCAGGACCAGCTTGGAACGGCTGTAACTCTAAGGGGTTTATGGCCACATATTAAAACCACAGCCATGGGGAGACTGGCTCGGAGCCAGACAGATCAGCAGCAAGAAGGGTAAAGATGTGTCGAAAATAAAACTTAATTTTCCAGCTGTGGTTACGAGCAAGCCATTTTCCGGCTTGGCTGTGGGGTCACAGCCTAACGAAGGAGGCCAGCCCAGAAGAATGCGTCGGAGGCGGGCGCGCAGCGCAGCGGGGAGGACGTGGCCGGATTTGCCCCGGGCACGGCCCCCAGGGAGGAGGCCAGGTCTGCGTCCTTCTCTGCATAAATCCGCAGGGTCACAATCAAGGGGATCGCCTGGAACGTAGCTAACTAGATGGCTTTCAGGCGGAGCAGGGGCTGATTCTGTGTCCATCCTGGAGCAGGGACGGCGGAGCCTGTCTGTGGTCAGAGCAGCCGTGGCCCCTGCAGAGCCCGGCCAGCCGCCACCTTGGCCCGTTCCACTGACTCTGAGCCCCAGGCAGGCCTCCGAAGGAGTTTTCCCTCATTTGTAGTTTCTTTCAGAGGCAAAGACTCAGGTGAAGACAGGCTTGCTAAGTGTGGTCTTCGGCAAACACGGCTCTCCTACCTCTCTGCTCTGGGGTGATGACGGGTGGTGACAAGTGGGGAGATGTCCCCCTCTCGACCTTGAACCCCAGCATGAGGAGGCTCTAGTGCAAAGAGGCCTGGCCCAGGAATCTTGCGTGGGCACCCAGGATGGAAGGTTAGGTCGCGTGGCAAGTCGACGTTTCATCGTCTGATGAACGGCCAGACTGTTTCCCCAGCGTCTGCACCGCTTTCCATTCCCACCAGCAGCAGGTGACGGCTCTGATTTCTGCACATCTTTGCCAACTCTTGTTTGTTTTTAATATTTCTTTGTTTTGGGCCTCACCCGGCCTTAGTTGTGGCTCATGGAACAGGCTTCTCTCCTGTGCACACGGGCTCATTAGTTGCAGCGCTCGGGCTTAGTTGCTCAGTGGCATGTGGGATCATGGTTCCCCAACCAGGGATGAAACCCATGTTCCCTGCGTTGGAAGGCAGATTCTTAACCACTGGACCAGAAGGGAAGTCCCCCAACTCTTGTTTTCGTCTGAGTTTCTGATCCTAGCTGTCCTACCTGGTGTGAAGTGGTGTCTCGTTGTGGTTTTGATTAGCATTTTCCTGACAGCCACTGATGTTGGTTCTTAAAGTTCTTCCCAAATTCCAGAGTCCTACGATTCTGTCTTTTGTATTTTGTAACAGGTTTACTTTGCAACGTGGGGGTGTGAAACTCCCAGGTATTAACCTGGGTTATTTCTAGGGCATCTTCATGGGGCCCTCACAGCATCACAAAGAATTTAACCTGCCCCCAAGAAGTCTGGCCCTTCCTTGCCCTCAGCTTTGGGAGGTGATGTCAGGGCGCTGGGAATGTCATGCCTGATAGAAGTGTTTGTTTTGCCAACACTTGGGCCTGTATAAGTGCCAGGCGCCTCTGTCCATGGAACTCTCCAGGCAACAGTACCGGAGTAGGTGGCTGTGCCCTGCTCCAGGGGATCTCGGGCCACAGCAAACAGTCAAAATGTGAAATAGGCCTGGGGCTTTGAGTTGCGGGATGTTAACCTCCAGAGGGGCCACACAGGGAGTCGCAAGCCGAGTGCTGGCGTCCAGTGAAAAGCTTGGCTTGGGGGAGCTTCCCCAGCTGGTGACACTCGATGTCACACGAGCCTGGGGGCTGCAGTCCATGGGGTCACAGAGTCGGACACGACTTAGCAACTGAACAGCCGCAGAACCAAAGCAGGACAGACAGAGGATGCGGAGAGAGGGGCTGGATGGGGAAACTCGGTCTTTGCCCCTCTACCCTTTAGACTTATAGCAGATGAATTTAGAGTGAATTTTCAGTCCACTGTCCCTGTGTGGAAGAAAACCCAAGATTGTAACCCACAACACAAACATTTTAACGGGTTTTCTTTATTGTTTGATGTCCAGTTCATAATCGACTATCCCTTTCATCAAAACAGGCTGTCACTACGGGCTCATAGAGGTGGGAATTGCAGTTGCTTTGTCAAAAGTCACAGGACCGCATCAGAGGGCCAAGGCCACCTGTGTAAAGCGTGGGGGAGTGGGGTGCTGACCCCCAAAGCCACTTGCCTTCTATAGAGGCCTCTCTTGCTCCACCCGGGAACTTGACTTTGCAGAATCCTGGATTCCTTCTCACCCTTCGGCCACCAGCACAGTCACAGCAAATGAACACAGGCGGTGAAAGCCCTCAGTAAGGCACAAAATGACCCAGATTTCTAGGGAGTAGAGGCCTACGAGCGTAACAGTACAGTCCTGAAACCCTCTTCGGTGGGTTTCTCTAATCTGTTGATGAGAGCAGCCGAAAGGTTTCTGGGGAGCTGCTGAGACACGGATGATAAAGAAGACTTGGGATCATTTTTGAGCCAAACAAAATAATGTAATTCATATTAACTAGCTGCTTTGTGAGCCCAGAGTCATCGTGCCCAGGTTAGCGCAGCACCTCCTCTGGAAGATGATTTTTTCCACTCAGAGTTACATTCACGGCCCTAAAACCATGGTCTCCGCGCTAGATATTTGGGAAGATGTCCAATAGCGTGGTGACTTCAGCCTCCTTCCTCAGGCAGCATGGGGCACAAGGCAAGGTCATTGGCTAGAGGCAGCCTGGGGGCGGCAGAGAGATGGCTGATAAAGTACAGCGACCACCGAATCTCACGGCTCATCTCGTGGCTCATCGGTGGGCTGCGAGCTCTCTGCAAGGCAGCATTTTTTTTCCATCTGCTCCAGATGTCTGTTTGTGCCCCCAAAGACCAGGACCTTAACCCAGATTGGACACAAACCCTGCAGCCCCCGTGGGCTTCTCACGTCCGTCTCCAGGGTAGGGTTTGCGGGGGCCGGGGGGGCCGCTTGACTCTGACTCTCAAACTGATGGAGGCATCCACTCTGATAAACACGTGGGGCCAAAGCCAACACCATACACACCAAAGTGTGGGCTGACCAAGAACTCAGCCCAGAACATCATGCTCTTGCAATGCTCACCAATGAGGCTGATGACGGCAGCAGCACAGAGACCCTGAGAAGCACGTGCTTTTAGGGTCAGGGTCAGGGGGACCCCGAACCCCCACACTGGACCCCGAACCCCTCTTCTGGAGTCCCTTGGGACCCCGAACCCCCACATTGAGAGTCCCAGCTCCCACCTGGCCCCGACCTGGCCGCTAAGAGGCAATCGGGCTATCAGGGCTATAGGGCCTAGGGGATGAAAGAGACAAGAGTGCCCGGAGCACCTGCCGGAGCCAGCAAACCACAGTGGCCCAGCGGGGAGGAGCAGTGAACGGCAGAGCCGAAGGTCGTGGGATCGATCGGGCCTGGTCCAGGAGCATGACCCCGAATCCCCACACTGGACCCCTGAACCCCCACATTGAGTCCCGGGGGACCCCGGACTTTTTTTTAGCAGCTTATCGAGTTCATGTGCCATATAATTTACCATTTTGTCATGTTCAGTCACTAAGTCGTGTCTGACTTTTTGCAACCCCATAGACTGTAGCACACAAGGCTCCTCTGTCCATGGGGTTTTCCAGGCAAGAATTCTGGAGTGGGTTGCCATTTCATTCTCCAGATTTACCATTTAAAGGGTGCAATTCAGTGGTTTTGTTAAAAAATTTTATTGACATACAGTTGACTTAACAACTATATTTCAATTTAAAAATTGTGTTTCCAGTATACAGCAAAGCAATTCAGTTATATACATATATATATAGCTGATTCATATATGAATCACATGGTTGTACACAAATATAGTTGTAAGTCAATTATATTTGACTTCCCTGATAGCTCAGTGGCAAAGAATCTGCGTTCGATGCAGGAGACGCAGGAGACAGGGATTCCATCTCTGGATCCGGAAGATCCCCTGGAGAAGGCAATGGCAACCTATTCCAGTGTTCTTGCCTGGAGAATCCCTTGGACAGAGGAGCCTGGTGGGCTACAGTCCACGGGGTCACAAACAGTCCAACACAATTTAGCAACTAAACAGTAACAATTGCACATAGGCCCATTTCCCTCCCAACCCCAGCCCCAGGGCTAAGCTAGTTGGGAATATAGTTGGCTGAGAGAAATGAGCTTCTGGGGGCAACACGGAAGCAAAGGGAGTTTCTCTCAGATGAAAAAGCAGCGTTTCCTGGGCACATGCGGGAAGAGCTACAGCCCCCCTCAACGGTGGGGCCGGGGCCAGGCCTGCAGGCCCCACACTGTGCCCAGACCTCAGAGGCGACAGCCAACGATGTGCCCGGGGCGTGGATCTCAGCCTGGACCGTCCACCGCCCCAGAGCTGGTTCAGGGGCAGACAAGCGCGCTCCAGACTCAGAGGGTCCGTAGGAGCTGGCGCTGGGTGTCTCTTCTCACCAGTATCTGATCCATGCAGCCCCCAGCTCTCTGCACCCCACCGGGAACTCCAAATCCCAGGATCGACTTACAGAAGAAGCCAGGGTGGGAGCCAGTCATGAAAACCCTCTTGTGTTCCCACCAGCCAAGCAGGACGGGGACTCAAAGACACACCCAGGCCGATGTAAAGACGCTGAAGACATAGCAGATTTCTGAAACACCCAAGTTGTGGATGGAGACCCCCCCCTCCACCGCACCCCTACCCCAGCCCCACATGCACCAAAATAAATAGTAAACGGAGACGTAGCCTTTGCGGAAAGAAGAATTTTTAACAGATATATGAGGCCGTCAAAACCAGGGAGTCTTATTCAGCCAAACGATTACAGCCTGGGTTTTATTTCTAAGCGTCTTTTTAGCATTACACTGTCACCTATAATAAGTGGCTTTGCTTGAGCAAATGGTGGAGGATCCTAATTGGCCCTGGAGAAAGGATTTTTCATACGTCTCGGGGCGGAAGGATGAGCAGCATATGCAGTTACACTAATGGCTTCATTTTTTAAGATACTGAATATTGTTTATGTGCGGTTCTTATTTTATTGCTCGCAGATTAACAATTGCTCATCCCAAGAGAATTTTTAGCATTACACTGTCACCTATAATAAGTGGCTTTGCTTGAGCAAATGGTGGAGGATCCTAATTGGCCCTGGAGAAAGGATTTTTCATACGTCTCGGGGCGGAAGGATGAGCAGCATATGCAGTTACACTAATGGCTTCATTTTTTAAGATACTGAATATTGTTTATGTGCGGTTCTTATTTTATTGCTCGCAGATTAACAATTGCTCATCCCAAGAGAGGGCCGCATGCAAACCGGGGGGCCGCGAGGCACCCTGCGTTCCTGGCTGTATCCCGCCTCCCTGATTGGTTTCTTCCCCGGCGCTGAAGACAATGACCGGCTCTGATTTCTGCCGAGTCTGTTTGCCGTGATCTGCCTTGTCCTCCCCTCTGACATTCATCATGTCTCCAGACGAGAGCCAGGGGGGGCTGACACAGAGCTGATCTCAACGGCAGAAAAACGTCTCTCCTTCTCGGGCCTCCCTTCACCTTGAATTTCGGCTCCCCCCTTGCCTAGCCAAGGTCTGCAGCTCCCAGGCCTCCGTCTGGATGAGATGGGGAGACCTTGGTGGTGCTTTCTCTCCAGAATCCAGAGTTAATGTAGGGATGGAAGGACTTTATTCTCAGTCCCTTTCTTGTGAAATGCCTTTCCTGTTTTAAAATAGCCCTCCCTCCTGGAAATCTGCTAAATGTCTTCCGTCTTCTGGGAATTTATTCCATATATGGTTCGTCCCATGGAAAGAGAACTCTGCCTCCAGGTACCCAAAACTAAGAGCAAAGTTCAAACATCCTCCCCCCAAAACCCCTTTTCTTTCTTTCTTTCTTTTTTTTTTTTTTTTACCAAAAGACATGGATTGTCTCACAGTTCTGGAAACCACAAGGCCGGAATTAAGGTTTCTCAGACAGCAGGCCCCTCCTGGAGGGTCTGAGGGAAAACATGCTCCAGGCTCTTCTCTCAGCTTCTGCTGGTCACCCGTGCCCCTTGCTGCCCTTTGGTTGATCTCTGCTTCCTTTCTCAGGCTGTCTCGCCATCTGTACCTCTGCATCTCAGCCGTCACTCTTTCCAGCTCGTGCTGGAGGTCGGCAGTGGCTCACCGCGGGCACGGAGGCTCCAGCGGCAGCAGTGCCTGAAGGGGCCCCTTGGCACAAACCCGCCGGGAGGTCGCCACTGACTCTACCTCAGACCCCTTTCCTTAAAGAGACAATAATCTCTGGTCCAATTTAGAAAGAGAACTGACGTCAGGCGCCTCCCCTTTCCCAGCACTTCACGTGTTTATTCCCCAAACATACCCCACGGTGCTGTGTGCTCGTGAGCTCGTGAAGGTGAAGGCTTGCCCTGACTCCAGCCTGGCACGAGGGACACCCTCCCCTAACGGTCATTAAGAGAAAACAAAGGCCTATCTAGTTTGTTTCGCTTCTTCTGTTTCCTATTCAGTGTTCCCATTTCATTTAGTTTGTTTCCCAATTTCTCCATCTCTTCTTTTTATGTTCTTCCTCAAGCCTTAAGCATTAGAAAAGCTTTTCTCTATATATATTTATTTATTTAAGTAATATGTATAATATATATGTTTTAGAAAACATGAATTTTTGCCTAACTAAAAAATAGGCATATTGAAAAAAAAAGAAAAGAGAGAAAACAAAGGCCACCAGGTGAGCCCCAAGTACTGACCATCTGGACTAAGACCCAGGGTGGGGGGAGGGAAACGGTTGTCCATGGCTGTGGAGAGAGGATGGTTGGTGAAATCAGCACCCAAAGAGGACAGGGAATCCGGAAATGGTCCTTGATCCCTTTGATAATCTGATCTCCACCTTTGAGGCCTACGTGCCACAAAATGTTATGTAGAAGGACCCCTTAGGTGCCCCTCCAACCCTCACCCCTGTAGCATCTTCCCAGCTTAGCTTCATGGCAAACAGAAGGGGAAAAAGTGGAAGCAGTGACAGATTTTATTTTCTTGGGCTCCAAAATCACTGCAGACAGGGACTGCAGCCATGAAATTCAAAAGACGCTTGCTCCTTGGAAGGAAGGCTATGACAAACCTAAGCAGCATATTAAAAAGCAGAGACATCACATTGCTGACAAAGGCCCGTCTAGTCAAAGCTACATGGTTTTTCCAGTCATGTATGGATGTGAGGTTTGGACCATAAAGAAGGCTGAGCACCAAAAAGACTTGATGCTTTTGAACTGTGGTGTTGGAGAAGACTCTCAAGGGTCCTGTGGACTGCAAGGAGGTCCAACCAGTCCATCCTAAAGGAAATCAACCCTGAATATTCATTGGAAGGATTAAAGCTGAAGCTCCGATACATTGGCCATCTGATGCAGAGAGACGGCTCATTGGGAAAGTCGGCTGATGCTGGGGAAGATTGACGGCAAAAAGGAGAAGGGGGTGATAGCGGATGAGATGGTCAGATAGCATCACCAACTCAATGGACGTGAATTTGAGCTAACTCATGTTTGGTTTTTTGCCTCGGGGTCACAAAATGGCTGCAGCAACACCAGCTATCACTACTCTTTGTCTGTAAAACAGAACAATACCCTGTCCTCAGTCCCCAGCAGGGTGGCTAACTGTGGAAGGACATCCCAAATGAAGGCAACCCCAGAAGGGCACCTGGCCACGGCCTCTGTCCAAACACGGCACACGCTGTCTAGGATCAACCTGGAGACAGGTTACATTGCGAGGACCCAGCCATGTTCACAGTTCTGGCTCTGAGATCAGCAGTCGGCTGCAAAAGGGAAAACAACAGCAGAACTGGATGCCCTAGGGAAACCTTCGCACGCAAGTCATGGTCACGTAAGTGGATGGAGTGAGCGGCCCTCGTCCTTATCCGCCTGGAGAGCCAGATGGTGGCAGACGCAGGGCCCTGGCAGCAGCGCCGTCAACTCTCTCATCGGTTCATTTCCGTCCCGCGGATGCAGTGCCTGGCAGGGGATGGTGGCGCCCACCGAGATTCTGCTTTCCATTTACTCAGTGGTGCTTGTGCATTCATTTCCTTGGAGTTTTTACTGGTTTTGTAGGATCATTACCTGTCTCCGAAGTGCATCTGGGCCATTGTCCGTGGAGAGCTCTGGCTCAGATTTTGTCCGGGACAAAATTACCAAGGCTGTCAGGATTGGCAGTCAGGAAGGCACTAACCCAGCATCCTCTCCTCCTTGCCTGCTCTCGTCAGTCCATCAAGTAGATTTTCTGTCACTGGCCTAAATTGCTACTTGCCGCAGTCCCTTTGCCTCCCAGAGCAATCCCTTCTACCGCCGTGTCTCAAGAGGCCGTGTCCTTGGCTCCTAACCAGAACAAAGTGACTCATTAAACTGTCCCATCGCCTTTCAGAATGAACGTGGCCACGTAGGAACGTTTTTCTGCGTTTCCTCCTAGAAATCATGCATTAGGAGCAAGGAGAATTTCAAAGCCCTATAAACTCTATTTTGGGGGAAACCAGAAAATAGATACAGTCCGCAGAGTTCAAAGTATGTGTACAGACTGACAAAGCAGGACCCGACAGGAGGGGAGGAAGGGAAGGAGGCAGGGCACCAGTGGCAGGGAAGAAGGCTGTTTTTCAGATGAGGGGTTCAGCAACAGTGGCTGTGGGGGCCGGGGCGGGAGGCAGCGGGGGAGCATCCTCCGACGAGTTTTGTTCAAAGAAGCAGAGGAGGCCAGACTGTAAAGCCTGGATGACAAGAGGAAAATGCAACCCAAACCACAATGAGATGTGATCCCACACCTGTCTGAAGGGCCTGCATCAAAAAGAACACAAATAACAGATGTTGGAGAGGGTATGGGGGAAAATGAGCCCTCCTCTGCTAGTGGTGGGAGTGTAAACTGGGGCAGCCACTGTGGAGAACAGTATGGCAGGTCCTCAAAAAAACTAGTTACTGTGTGACTCAGCAATTCCATGCCTGGGTGTATACCTTGGGGAAAAAAACACTGATTTGAAAATACACTTGCACCCTGATGATTCTAACAGCATTATTTACAATAGCCAAGGCACGGGAGCAGTCCAAGTGTCCGTCAGCAGAGGAGCGGCTAAAGACGGTATAGAGTACACGGGAGGAATACTCAGCCATAGAAAAGAATGAAGTGTTGCCACTGGCAGCAACAGGGGGCAACCTCAAGGGCATTATGCTTAGTGCAATCAATCAGAGAAAGATACTGTACCATATCACTCATATATGGAGTCTAAAAAACACAACTAGTAAATAAAACAAAAAAGCAGCAGAGTCACAAAGAACATACAAGCGGTTACCAGTGGGGAGAGGGGAAAGGGGGGCAGTATAGGGGTGGGAAGGGAAAAAAGGGTTATTGTGAGATGATATGAAATCCGGTGGGTGAAACTTTGGAAAGGCACTGTAGGAGTTAAAGAATCTTTCACTCAATTTTAAAAAAAGAAATTGGGTGAGAAGTCGCCCCACTCTGGCAGGAGAGAAAAGTGCCCTCCCGGGGGCTGCACCATTCCAGTCCCCCAGGGGCCAGCCCCGAAGCCCCGTCTCTTTCACGTGTCAACAGCGCCGCAGCCCTGAGCACGTGGCCGCCCGCGTGCCCCAGCCCCGCCCCCCGGCGCGTGCTCACGTGGCTCTGAGGGGCCAATGGGGTGCGAGCGGGCGGGGCGGCTGGTGCCTGCGGGCCC
>SJXO01000342.1:1015861-1039594 GCA_006408615.1 Connochaetes taurinus
AACCTCTCCCAAGTTCTCTACCAAGTCTAAGAGCTCCTTCACCCACACTGGGCAGCCAGACTCGTTCACTGGTTTTCTAAAATCTCAACCTGTTGGTTGTGAAATGGTTTCTAGTTGCAGGATGTGCTGGATTCCGAGAAAAACTAGCAGATCTGACGTCCACAGTCCGTGTTTCTTAGATGATACTTGTTCTGTAGAAAAAAAGTCGTCTTCTCCCCAAATGCAGTCTTAGCCAAATCGTTGTATAAGGAGTTGAAAACCGGCCTGATTGTGGTGGGTTCAGAGCCCCCCCTTCCCTCTTCCTCAGCCAGCCTCAGGGATCAGAAGAATCCTTGTTGAAAGCTTGACTCTCCCAGCCTGTCTGCGGTCCACATGGACCCCTTGATCCCGTCATAGTGAGGAGAAGTCACAGACCCACAGCTAATGTTCACCGAAACCCATGGAGAGTCTCACAAACATTTGCTAAGTGATAGAACTGGGCACAAGTACATACTTGCATTCAGGGGTATGAAATTCTAGAACAGGCAAAACAAACCCATAGTGATGGAAGCGGATCAGTATTTGCTTCTCGGGATGGGTGCTGAGAGAATGGCCGGGCACCGGAAAGCTCTAGATCTTGAGGAAGGCCTGGCTCACACAGGTGTGTGCACTTGTCCATGCTCATCAGATTGCAAGGAGAACTTGTGTGTTTCAGTGTATGTAAATTTTACCTAAAAAAAAAACACATGCAGCAGACAGAAAATGTGGGGCTGAAGATCCGCTCAGCATGCGGTGCGTTGTTACTGAACTGAGGCGGGGTGGGAGCTGACAGAGAGAGAGCTGAGCCTGGACAGACCGCGCCGAGGCAACCCCCGGGCTGCCCCTGAGTTTGGTCTAAGCCTGACGCCGCCGACACGGCACAAGCTTTGCTCTGTTGTGCTCACGGATGCTGGTTTCTGTTTTGTTTTTACAAAGTGAAGGTCTGTGGCCACTCCGAGCCCAGGAGGTCTGTGGGCACCATTGGTCCAACGGCCTTTGCCCCCTTCGTGCCTCTGTGTCCCAGTGTGGTAAACCTGGCCGTGTCGCAAACGTTTCATTGTTGTTTCCAGTATACTTACAGCGACCTGTGGCTAATCTTTTTTCATTTTTTGTGATTTTCATTTTCAGTTGATGAATTAATTGCTTTACAATGTTGTGTTGGTTTCTCTGTGCAACAACGTGAATCAGCTATAAATATACATATGTTCCCTCCCCCTTTGCGTTCAGTCTTTGATGTTACTGTTCAGGTTGTTTTGGGGTGTCGTGAACTGTACCCATGTAAGATGGTGAACTTGAGATGACAACTTGCGGATTTAGAAATAACATAAACTTAGTTGATAAGGCAGTGGCAGAGTGTGAGAGGATTCGATTTTGAAAGTAGTTCTGTGGGTAAAATGCTATCAGACAGCACTGCAGGCTACGGGGAAATTGTTCATAAAAGGAAAAGTCAACTGATGCAGCAGACATTATTGTTGTCTTATTTTAAGAAATTTCAACATCACCCCCCATCAGTCAGCAACCACCAACACTGAGGCGAGATCTTCCACCAGCAAAAACTTTAAGACTCGATGAAAGCTCAAATGATGGTTTGCGTTTTATAGCAGTATTTTTAAATTAAGGTATGCATACAGCCCTGGGATTTCTTTGGAAGGAATGATGCTAAAGCTGAAACTCCAGTATTTTGGCCACGAAGTTGCCAAAGTTGACTCACTGGAAAGAGTTGACTCGTTGGAAAAGACCCTGATGCTGGGAGGGATTGGGGGCAGGAGAAGGGGATGACAGAGGATGAGATGGCTGGATGGCATCACTGACTCAATGGACATGAGTCTGAGTGAACTCCAGGAGTTGGTGATGGACAGGGAGGCCTGGCGTGCTGCGATTCATGGGGTCGCAAAGAGTCGGACACAACCGAGCAACTGAACTGAACTGAATTGTTTTTTTAGACATAATGCCATTGCACACTTAATAGACTATGGTGTAGTGAAAACATAACTTTTCTATGCCCTGGAAAATTACAAACAAAGTCCAAATGACTTGACTCACTGCAGTGGTCTGGAATGGTCCACAGTCTGAGGTCTGCCTGTGTTCTTGGAGGATAGCTGTTTGTCACTGTGTCAAGGGGGCGCTTACTTCCAGCTCCTCTCTGTGTACCCTGCTGTGAATCCTGGCCGCCCCATACCCTAGCCTCTCCTCTGGGTCTGGGGAACTGAGCAGAGCAGCCTCTGCCTCCTGCCAGGCCACCTGGAAAGTGGGCGAGGGCTTGTTCCCTGGGCTACAGTATCTCCAGTCTTGGAATCAGTGCCAGGAACTCAAGGAAAAGGGACCTTGTGGGTCCATCCTCCCAAGAGTGACCACGGCAGAGCTGCCGGCTGCAGGGTCGGGAGCAGCCGCTGAGGCGGCCCCAGCGTGTGTCATGCAGGCGGTGCCTGGGGTGGGGCTGCAGTGTCTTCCCGTGTGAGTCCGGGCTTTGTTGATGGTTTAAATTGAAGTAGAGTTGGTGGGCAGTCTTGTGCAGCTTCAGGCGCTCGGCAGCGTGATTCCGTTACATAGACACGCTCTTTCTCGTTCCTCACCGTCATGGGCTCTTACAAGTTCCTGAGTACAGCTCCCCCGCTGCACAGGGGGCCTTGCTCTTTGGGGTCTGCGATGTGATCACTGGCAAAGCTTCCTCCAGGCTTCGAGGCAGATTCTGTTTCTGTTGCTTGTAACTCAAACCCTCAGTCCAAACACTCTTCTGCTCTGAGGGTTGGTCACTTGGGTTTGAAGGTCACCATGGCAGAGATGCCAAGAAGAGCTGGAGGTTGGAGTCTGAAACCCAGCTCCCCGCTTCCCGCATCATCTATAACCATAATGAGGTCCCCGTTTTCCTGCCCCTGGGCCTGCTCACCTAAGAATTCAAGAGTTCAGCAAATGACCTGAAGGCCTCGTGTGCGCATGCGCAGCCCCTCACTCGTGTCCAGTCCTTCCAACCCCACAGACTAGCCCGGCAGACTCCTCTGTCTATGGGACTCTCCAGGCAAGAATACTAGGGTAGGGTGCCATTTCCTCTTCCAGGAGTCTTCCCAATCTTCCTCCTCCAGGGGAATCTTCCCAGCCCAGGGATGGAACCTGTGTCTCCTGTGGCTTTTGCTTTGGCACACGGGTTCTCTCCCGCTGGGCCTCCTGGGAAGCTCTCTGCAGGTCTCATCTGGTGTTAGAGGCGTGATGATGTGTGTAACTAAGAAGTCATTCCTGATGGTTATTTGATGCCACCGCTCAGCTGCACTGGGCAGTGGTACTGTCCCTGTGCTGATGGGGTGGGGAACCTCCTGGAAGGAGTGCCCCTGAAGGTCCCACAAAGGCTCTCTGTCGCCTGCTGTCTCTCTGCCTAAGATGCCCACCCTCGCCACTCGCCAAGACTTTGCCCCAGAGAAGGGAGCAAGACTGGCCCCCAGAGGGATCGTGGCCCCTCTGGCCCCTAGAGCTGTGAGGGAAGACACAGTTATCTCTTGTCTTAAGCTGCCTGGGTTGTGGTCATTTGTTATGGCAGAAGATAGTACAATGGCTTGCCGTCCCCTCACGCTGACATGTCCAAGGCCAAGCCCCAGGTCCTCCTCCGAAGCCCCCACACCCAGAGCCTCCCCCTCCAAGCTGGTGTTGCCTTCTTTCCAGCCACTCAGCCTGAAACCTTAAAGGCGCTCTTGACTCTAAGATTTCACAGCCAAACCATCGGGGACTCTTGGAGCTCCCACCTTGAAGGTGGTGGTTGTTCAGTGGCTCAGTCATCTCTGACTCTTTTCGACCCCGTGGACTGCAGCCCTCCAGGCTTCCCTGTCCTTCACCATCTCCCAGAATTTGCTCAAACTCCTGTCCATTGAGTTGATGATGCCATCCAACCATCTTATCCCCTGACGGCCCCTTCTCCTTTTGCCTTCAATCTTTCCCAGTATCAGGGTCTTTTCCAATGAGTCGGCTCTTCTCATCGGGTGGACAAAGTATTGGAGCTTCAGCTTCAGTCCTTCCAGTGAATACTCAGGGTTGATCTCCTTGTTGTCCACGGGACTCAAGAGTCTTCTCCAGCACCACACTTCAGAAGCATCAATTCTTTGGCACTCAGCCTTCTTTATGGTCCAGCTCTCACATCCATACATGACTACTGAAAAAAACCATAGCTTTGACTATCTGGATCTTTGTCAGCAAAGTGATGTCTCTGCTTTTTAATACAGTGTCTAGGTTTGTCATAGCTTTTCTTCCAAGAAGCAAGCATCTTTTAATTTCATGCACTTTGAAGGTATTAATCCAGACTCAGAACCTTTCTCTGCCTTCACATGCTGGATTTCCAGGTCCACCGGCTGGTCTGTCTCTGCCCTTTTCTCTCTCTCACCTGCTCTCACCCATCCTGTTCCAGCCTCCTTGCTGTCCCCCCTAATGCCCCGCGGCCTTTGCACAGACCACTTCATCTCCTTGGAACGTTCGTCCTTGACAGCAGGATGGCTCGACACCTCTCCTCTTCAGGTCTTTGTTCAGATGTCCCCTTTCTCAGTAAGATCTCTCTTGACCACTCATATCAAACACCAGCCCCACCACCAGCATCCCTCCCCATCGTTTCATCCTGCCCCCTTAGCGCCTCCCATCATGCTCTGTCCTTCCTTCTTGTCCTCTTTGTTTATTGGCTGTGTGTCTGGCTAGAGTGTGAACTCCAGGCCGGCAGGAGTCTTTACTGTCTGTATTCTCTGATCTATCACCCAGAGCGTGCCAGAGTCGATAAATATTTGTTGAACAAATAAGTGGGAGGAAAAGTGTCAGTACTTTCTTTCCTCACAAAGTGCATTTGCGGGGATCCCAAAATAAATGAAATCGTGTGGTCATCAAAACACATCGTCTGTGCTGTAGCTTTTTGAACATGAAGATCTTCAGCTTGGCCAAAATGGTTGTCATTTTTTCCCCTCTCATTTGCCAAATTGAGAAGCCTCCCCACTTTGCACAGCGCAGTGGAGCCCCTGCATGGGCTCCAGTGCCATGGAAACCCCCTGGGAACGGTGGTCTTTCTCTCCCAAGTGCCGTCCCAGACAGCCGTTGCCCGAGGCCCCGCCAGGAGTGCCTGCAGCCCCCCACACGCTCGCGAGGGGCTACAGGCAAGGGTTAGGGCTGGGGTTTGTGTTGAGGTTCGCGGTTAGAGTTAGTGCTTATGGTTTTTGCTGTTAATACACAGAGATCCCTCCATGGATTTTGTGGGGCATTCTTTCCGTTTTTACAGCCCCGCACAACTGAAGGTAGTGTGTGTGTGCTCAGTTGCTCAGTCACGTCCACCTCTTGGGGACCCCGTGGACTGTAGTCCAGCAGGCTCCTCTGTCCATGGGATTATCCAGGCAAGAATACTGGAGCCGGTTGCCATTTCCTCCTCCAGGGGATCTTCCCAACCCAGCATTTCCTCCTCCAGGGGATCTTCCCAACCCAGGGACTGAGCCTGCGACTCCTGCTCCTGCAGGTGAATTCTTTACCACTGAGCCGCCTGGGAGGCCCCTCTTGAAGGTAACCTTCTGTACGGATCTTTCGGCTGGTTTTGTCATCCTGGACTGTTTCTGAGATTTGTCCGTATTGATTCGTGCGGCCACAGTTCCTCTGTTTAGTCGCTGCGTAGGCCTTCACTGGGAGAAGGAACGGCAGGCCCTTTATGGGCTCTCCCGTTGTGGGGCATTTAGCTTGTTTGCAGCTCTGAGCAGTTACCAGCAGAGCTGGAATGAGCCTCCCCACACATCTGTCTCCGGGGTGCGTGGGTGAGCGTTTCTTCAATGTGTTCCTCGGACGGACTTCTTGCATTTCTGGGGGGAAAAAACTGATGGCCCAGTGTGCCTCCGCAGGACACTCTAGCTCAGTCTTGCCCACTTTTTTAAAAAGTCGTGTTATCTTTTCAGTCTCATTCCGTCTCAGGATTTCCCTTCCGTCTTTTTTCCTTGCACTTCTACTGCAGAAGAATCTGAGGTGCTTTTGGCGGATTGCGTCTCCCTGGTGCCTTCAGCAAGGCCCCCTGGTCTCTGTAGTTCCTGCACGCTGGCGACTGGCTCCAGAGGCGGAATAGACCCACGCTTAGTCCCTTTGGGGGGACACGACGTGCTGGATGCCGTGTCCGCCCTTCCTCACTGCACGGTCGAGGCTGTCCGGTGCAGTCTGAAGCCGCAGCACGGTGACAGCCGCCGCCACTGGCCCCAGCGACAGTGCTGGAGAGCGAGGCTGGGCGCTAAGCAGGGGTGGGTATGTTTCATTAGGTGCTGTGGATAGGGGATCCATGTGTCCATCCCTATTTCTTTGGGTACCTTTTTTAAAAGTAGCATGGATACTGAAATTTTTCAAATGCCCTTTCAGCATAAAATGATTATCTTTTCATTTCCCATTGGAGTACATTATTTTATTAGATTTCCTCAAATTGAATTGTTCTTATAGTCCATAACAAAGTTCTGCTTGTGATGTATTTGATACCATTACTCAATTCATTCACTAGTACGGTATTTTATTTAGAAATTTTGCATCTACAGTCAGGGGTGAGAGTGGCTGACAGTGGATTATTACCCATACTACTATTATCATTCATGGTGACTAATGGTGGTCCTATGTATGCTGCTACTGCAGTCTGTCAGGTATTAATATCAAGCTTATGCTCTTCCCAAGAAAAGAAAGTAGCAGATTTTCTTCTTTTTCTGTCCACATGCTGCTTGGGTGTTTTGCTGTTCATTTGCTAAGTCGAGTCCAGGTCTTTGAGACCCCATGGACTGCAGCATTCCAGGGTTCTCTAGAGTTTGCTCAAACTCATGTCCATTGAGTCAGTGATGCTGTCCAACCATCTTATCCTCTGTCACCCCCTTCTCTTCTTGCCCTCAATCTTTGCCAGCATCAGGGTCTTCTCCAATGAGTCAGCTCTTAGCATCAGGTGGCCAGAGTATTGGAGCTTCAGCTTTATCATCAGTCCTTCCATTGAATATTCAAGGGTTGACTTCCTTTAAGAATGACTGGTTTACTCTCCTTGCTGTCCAAGAACTCTCAAGAATCTTTTCTCCAGCACCATAATTTGAAAGCATCAGTTCTTCAGCGCTCAGCTGCCTTTAGTAATTTCCTGAGAAGGTCTCACAGAATGCTGTCTTCTCAGTCAAGCCCAGTTTTGTGGGTAGTCTTTACACTTCAGGCAAAGTTTGGCTGGATATAAAAGCATGGCTCACAACCTCCTTCCATGAGGATACTGTAAGGATTTCTCTCTCTCTCTCTCTCTCAGAGTGTTACTGGGACAACTGGAGAAGGGAATGGCAGCCCACTCCAGTATTCTTGCCTGGGAAATCCCAGGGACAGAGAGCCTGGCGGGCTATGTATGGTCCATAGGGTCGAAAAGAGCAGGACACGACTGAGCAACTGAACAACAGTGAACGACTGTGGCAACATCTGAGGCCTGCTCGGGCTTTTGTTCCCTTCTGTCTTCCTTAGCTATAGCCCACTAGGCTCCTCTGTCCATGGGGTTTCCCAGGCAAGAATACTGGAGTAGGTTGCCATTTCCTCCTCCAGGGGATCTTCCCAACCCAGGGATCGAACCTGCATCGGCAGGCAGATTCTTTACCATTGCAATACCTGGAAGCCCCAGATAAGTTCTAATCTGAATTTTTAACAAGGGTCCCAGTTGACAGGAAGAAATCTTTGGGGCCACAGTTTGAGAAATACCTAGAAATTTTTCATCACTGAAGGGAGAGACTTGATCCAGAATCAAAGGTAAGTTCCAGTCAAACCAGCACCCTGCATCATGCTTGACACACACAGATGGCTCCATAATCACACTGAGCAGAGCAAATGGGGTTTTCCTAGGTCTTCTGCTAAGGAAAATGCTAGGGGAAAATATTTGTTAGTTAAATAAAAAACCAACAAACATGTCAGCTAGGATAGTTTAGCCCCAGCCGCTAGCCAGATGAAGCACTGTTTATGCAGGCAGCTTCTAGGGTCCTTGGGGAGTAGAGATCAGAGGCAGGACCAGTGTTTTGTCCAAAAATATCTTAGTCAGTCTTCAGGGCTTGAAAACTCTCACCACTGAGTCCTGCCCGCTGAAAACTGAGGGGGAGGAATTGTCTCCAAAGGTATATGAAGATACTTGATGAAAAGACACAGAGCTGCGTGGAGCCCTCTAGTAAGATGAGAAACTGTCTGTGTTTATAGTAGCATGAAACAACCGCTGATGAAAAACATCTTTAAATCATTAAAAGATCAAAGACTGAAATGTAAGACCTGACACCCTAACCCTCCTAGAAGAAAACGTAGGGAGGAGCTCCTGAGTGTTGGCCTTGGGAATGCTGGTTTTTTTCTTTTTTAACACGACCCCAAAAGCACAAACAGGGAAGCAGAAATCAACACATGGGACTACGTCCAGCACAAATGTTTCTGCCCGGAAAAAGAAACAATTAACAAAATGAAACAGACCTTACAGGATGGGGGAAGAGTTTTTGCAAACCATGTATCAGATAAGAGGTTAATATGCAAAATAGGTAAAGAAGTTATAGAACTTAATAACAGAAAGAAAAAACCACATCTAATTAAAAATGGGCAGGAGAACAAAATAGACATTTTTCCAAAGAGGGCATCAAAATGACCAACAGTCCTGTGCGAAGGTGTTCCACATCACTCACCATCCGGGACATGGAGATGGACGCACAGGAAGTATCCCCTCACACCTGTTGGAATGTCAGCACTAAGCACCTGCGTTGTACCAGGATCGTGTGGTCAACTTTATCAGAACTGTCAGAGTTCGTCTCAGATTTACTTAGTAAGTAGCCTGGTGTCGTGCTAAGAGCGTATGTGCCATGTGGTCGAAATACCATCCAAGGAGTAGCCACTGCTGGCGTTTACTTTTGTTGTTTAGTCACTGAGTCGTGTCTGAGTCTTTTGGGACTGGAGCCCACCAGGCTCCTCTGTCCATGGGATTCTCCAGACAAGAGCACTGGAGTGGATTGCCGTGCCCCCCTCCAGGGGATCTTCCCGCCCGGGGATCAAACCCGCTTCTCCTAAGTCTCCTGGATTGGCCGGCAGATTCGTTACCACCAGCGGCCCCTGGGAAGCCCCGTGGTGCTCTGCGATGTGAGCCCAAACAAGCGAACGCAGCCGTGGACCGTCAGCATCGCTGATAAGCACTGCCCGACTTCATCCTTGGAAAATCTTGTTCTCCTGACATCAGTCTCCATTGTCATGCTTTTCTTTGACCTTCTTGTCACAAACCTTCAAGAAATAATAAATATCTTGAAACCCAAGACTGACACGAGTGGACAGCTTTGATAAATTTATGTCAAGATTCCGACAGAGGCCTGTCTTTCAGACAGGATAATGAAGGTGGATGCTCCCAGGTTCCATCTGACTTTTTACAAAGCTTCTCACCTAATCACACACCTTCCCCCTTCGCCAGATTAGGAGTTTATAGATGAAAAGGTCAGCTGGGATTAGGGGCTTTCTAATTCATGCAATCAATGACAGCGACCTCTCCAAGTTTATTTCCAACTCAAAGATGGGCAATTATATGAAATTTATGCTCAGCGAAGAAGAAAAGCAATTGTAATGATTTTTGCATGCATTTGAAGAGTATTGATGCATCCCCCACAGGTGTGTGGAAGCTAATTAGCATTTCTGTTAACATCAGCTGATGTGGTTACTATCTGCTGAGCACCTTCTCCGTGCCGGGCACCGTGCTTGGTGCTGCAGATAGAAGCGACCTGGCGCCGGCGCGGCGGAGCTGAGGGTCTCGTGGGAGAACCAGGTACTCATGACACAAAAGCAAAGATGGCTCACAAACTGTGATGAGCACGATGAAGAAGGGTCGGCACCCGGAGAGAGCGGAAGGGACAGGCTGGGACCGGACCAGAGCAGGGACCCACGTGAGCTGCTTCGGAGGAAAAATACGAGCAGAAAAGCGCCACAGTGGAGAGACAGCCTCCCCTGGGGCATTCTGTAGCCATTCAGGGCTTTGTGGCGGTGTTCAGTTTCTAAGTCACGTGAGACTCTGCGACCCCACGGACTGCAGCACGCCGGGTTCCCCTGTCTTCACTATCTCCTGGAGCTTGCTCAAACTCATGTCCATCGAGTCGGTGATGCCATCCAACCATCTCAGCCTCTGTCATCCCCTTCTCCTCCTTCCCTCAATCTCCCAGCATCAGGGTCTTTTCCAGTGACGCAGTTCTTCCCATGAGGTTACCAAAGTATCGGAGCTTCAGCATCAGTCCTTCCAGTGATTATTCAGGGTTGGTTTCCTTTAGGACTGACTGGTATGATCTCCTTGCAGTCCAGGGGACTCTCAAGGGTCTTCTCCAGCACCACGGTTTGAAAGCACTAATTGTTTGGTGCTCAGCCTTCTTTATGGTCCAAATCTCACATCTGTACATGACCACTGGAAAAACCACAGCTTTGACTAGAGGGACCTTCGTCAGCAGAGTGACGTCCCTGCTGTTATACATGCCGTCCAGGTTGGTCATAGCTTTCCTTCCACAGCTTCAACTTTTGCCCCATCTGTTTGCCATGAAGTGATGGGACTGGACTTGATATTAAAAGCAGTGGGGGGTGGGGGGTGTGTGTGCGTGTGCGTGTGTGTGTGCATGTGTGCGTGTGTGTGTGTGTGTGTGTGAAGCAGCTTCATTGGGCTGCAGTTCATCTATTTAAAGTGTCTGGTGTCAGTGGCTCTCCAGATAATCCAGATGTGTGCAGCTGTCTCCACTGTCAACTTTAGGACATTTTCATCATCTCAAGAAGAGGCCCTATACTCTGATGATGTGGACATCACCCACTGTTCTCCACCCCCACTGTAGCCCCTGGCAACACCCACCTCCTTTCTGTCTCTCTGGATTTGCCTCTTCTGGGCGTTACATGCAGGTGGAACCAAACAAGGCAGGTTTCCTCCGAGACTCGTTTTTTCCACTGAGATTGTGTTTTCAGGGTTCATCCATGTTGCAGCACGTGAGTCAGTTCTTCATCCCTTTTTATGGCTGAATAATATTCCCTCATGAATAGATCATATTGTATTTATCCTTTCATCTATGGACACGTGGGTTGCTTCTACCTTTAGGCTAGTGTAAATAGTGCTACTGGGAACTTGGGTGTGCAAGTTTTCATATGGATGTATGTTTTCATTTCTCATGGGTGTTTAGGAATGGAACTGCTGGGTTGTATGCTAACTGTGTTCAGTCCCAGAGACGCCAGACTTTTCTGCAGTGGAAGCACCGTTGTACATTCCCACGGGCAATGTGTGAGAGTTCCAGCTCCTCCACATCCTGGTGGACGCTTGTTGTTGCAGAGAGTTTGATGTGCCTGTTCTGGAGGGTGTGGGAAGGTATTGTACACTGTCTTTGGGCGCTGTTCAGCTCAGAGATGCCAGGGTCGTCCAGGGCTGTGTCTAGTGCTTTAGTTCTCAAACTCGGAGGCTCTTCAGTATCATGCAGGGAAATTAAAACGCAGAAGACAGCGTGACTCCCCCATCTGACTCAGCAGGCCTGGGGTGGCCGGTAACTGCATTTCTAGTGAGTTCTCAAGTGGTGATGCTGCTGCCGCTGCTCCAGACACCAGACTTGGAGAACCGCTTTGCTGAACTTACCGAAGCCCTGGGTAGTCATTACTCAAATCCATTTCATGTGCCTTCACTCATCAAAGGTTGTCTGCATAAAACCTGCACCACCCTCCAAGCAGCACAGAGCCTAAACTACAAGTTGTTTGCCCGAGTTGTGGTCCAGGAATTTGGAGTCAGCTGTGGGCTTTCCCACGTGGCGCTTATGGTAAAGAATCCACCTGGCAGGGCAGGAGATGTGAGAGACACGGGTTCGATCCCTGTATTGGAAAGATCCCTGGAGGAGGAAACGGCGACCCACTCCAGTGTGCTTGCCTGGAGAATCCCATGGACAGAGGAGTCTGGCGGGCTACAGGCCATGGAGTGGTCCCAAAGAGTCGGACACGACCGAAGTGGCTTGAACCACGGGCGCTTGGAGCAGAGCCTGCTAAGACCCCCAACTGAGCATGCCCCAGTGTGCGCCCAGAGACGTTGACGTCAGGGGGCGGAAACCCCACCCCCAGGTGGTGCAAACCCCACCCCCAGGTGGTGCGTTGGCTTAGTTGCGCCTGCGCAGAACCGTCCTGCCCGCCCCTTATCCCGTCACCTACCCCACGCGCCCCCACGCCGTGCAGCTTTATCCCGCAGTCCGTCGGCCCCTTCCTTCGGGGCAGCTGGTCTGAGACCTGTTCTGTCTCCCCGCTCGGCCTCCTTGCAGGTAGCCCGCCTCTCTGTGCTGCGGGCCTCCGCATCTCCACGTTTTGATCTGCTCCGCGCGCGAGCACGCCAAACCTGGTTGAGAAACATGCCAGGAAAGGAGGCAAGACTGGGTGGAGCTGAGAAGCAAGTGGGAGGGGAGGGAAGAAAGGGAGAGACGGGAAGGAGGTGGAGAGGAGCTGCGGGGGAGGGAGTGCGGCGGGGAGGCTCGCCTGGGTTAAAACGCCAAGACCCGCCCCCGGATGCTCAGAGCGGCTTCACCAAAGTCACCCAACACTGGCAGCAACCAAGATGCCCTTGGCCGATGCGGGGATACTCATGGTTATTCCTGTCGCAGATTATTACTCAGCACTGAAAAGAAATGAGCTGTCACGCCGTGGACAGGCATGGAGGAGCCTTAAATGCATACCCCTGAGCGAACGCGGCGAGGCCGAAAGGACTGTGGTGCCAAGTGTATAACGTTTTGGAAAGAGCGAAGCTATGGCGACAGTTGAAGGTGGGTGGTGCCAGGGCTTGGGAGGAGGCAGGAGGAATAAGCGAGGACAGGGGATGTTTCAGGGCAGTGAGAGGACTCTGCCTGACACAGTCATGCTAGATACCTTCGTCAAAACGCACAGGTCGTAAGATGCAAAGAATGAGCCACCGTGGAAACAACAGACTCAGTTCGCGACAGTGCAGCAGTCTTGGCCCCTTAGTTGTAACGTCCCACAGTGATGAGATGGAAACTGCAGGGCAACTTGAAGGCAGGGGCTCTGGAGCACGGGGGTTGGGAGCGGGGGGCGGCAGGTCCTGATCTGGGGGGCCCCAGAGCAGCAGGAGGGAAGGAGGAGGCAGCCCAGATGTGGGGAGACTTGTGGGCACAGCCTGGGAAAGTGAAGGCATTTCACACTGGCAGCTTCCATTTCAGGTGGAGAAGGATGCAAAGTCCTTGTCTTAAAATGGGGGCTGGGGGTGTGGGGTTTGAGATTCAAAACACTCATGGCTCAGGGACACGGGAGCTGCTGAGAGAGCCTAGGGGAGGCCCTGGGGGCAGCGAGAGCCTTGCCCTTGGCCGGCCAGGCTGGACCCCTGAGCATGCAGGAAATCTAACTTCGCACTACGCTGGAAAGTGGGTGTTTCTATCTGCATCTTAAAGACGCCTTCAGATGCTGTCCTTCTGCGTTCCCCTCCTCCCGCCATGACGGGGACCCTAAAAGACCCCCGAATTCGGAGGTGTGCTTGTTTGACATTTCAGGGAGGTAGTCATTTCCTTCCTTGTGTTTCCCCTAACTGGTCAGCACCCTTCTGGCACTCCATTTATCACGTGATGGTTTGTTTTCGTGACCGTTTCTACCCCTAGAGGCCTGAGGGCCAGGTCTGTACCTTCACATTTTTCTACCAAGTGTCTGGCTTAGTGGAGTTGTTACCTTAGCATTTTGTCACGAATCCGAGTATTTGACTTTTGTTACTTAGGAGCGAACGTTTCCCCACGTCCTTAACGGCAGACATGCCTTCATCGAGGGCCATCCTGGCTCTGGTGTCATGACCCAGATCTTTCCTGGAGGAACAGATCTGGGTGGTCCTCACGGTTGAGCCCACCTGGTTCTCAAAATAAGTGCCGCTCTGCTTTTTAACAATTTATTTTTGTTGAGGTGAATCCTGTAAGACTGCCCACTTTATAATGAACAGTTCAGTGGCATTTCCGTCCATTCATAGGGTTGCGCAACCACTGGCTTTAATTCTATAACTTTTTTGTGTCAGAAAGAGACCCTGTACCATCAGTCACACTCCCCACCCCATGACAGATGCTGATATGCTTTCTGTCGCTTATGGATTTACCAATTCTGGACATTTGGGCTGATCTGCCTTTTGGTTATTGTAAATAATGATGCTGTGGGGACGTCCCTGGTGGTCTAGTAGTTAAGACTTCGTCTTCAGTGCGGGGGGTTATGGGTTCTATCTCTGGTCAGGAAACTAAGATCCCACTTGCCTTGCAGCTCAAAAGCTAGAACATAAAAGCAGTATTGTAACAAATGAAGACTTTTTAAAATGGCGATGCTGATGCTGTGAACTTGCGCGCAGCTGCCCTGCTTCTTAAACGGACACTGACTTGTGCCACCTCTCCACTCGCCCAGCCTGTCCTTCCGTCCACCCCCCACCCCAAGACTCCCAGCCCAGCCACCGCCAATGCCTTCCCCAGGCCTTTAGGAAAAGGAGACTGAGGCCGCAGTGGCCCTGGCCCTCCCCGAGACTGCTTCCAGACGCTTTCCCAGGTACTCCTGTTTCCATACACACGTGCCACTGAAGAGAACACGGCATTTATGCAAGGCAGGGAGGGAGTGAGAGGGACACGCTGCCCTTGTCCTGGGCCTTTCACTGCATAATGCGCTTCCATCTTCTGAGTGCTTGGTCTCCGTTCTCCGTGGTTCACACACCCAGATGCACCTCGTTATTTTTAGCTGTTTAATGAACTCCTCTCCTGTTGACGGGCACGTGGGAGGTTTCCCATTTCTCACTCACTCAAGTAATTTTGTGACAAACATCATTTAAATGCTTCCTCGTGGTAAAGGCGCTAGGATTGCTGCCTGCCTAGTTGATGCTGCGAGAGGTCTCGGCCACTGGAAACGGGCCTTTTCAGTTTGAATGGCCTCCACCAGTTGCCCCCACAATCTCTGTCCCAGCGCTCAGCTAGGACGGCCTGCCTCGGTTCTTTGGCCAACGTTCTGAATTCTTCGATGTGATGCTCCTGCAAACCCAGGGAAGGGAGGCAGCACTGAATTCTTGTTTTCATCTGCATTTCCCTGGCTAGCAACCACACAGTTGCTTGTAGGTGGGACTAAGGCAGCGGTTCTCAATCAGGGGTGATGGGATGCCCTCCAGCATCAGCGTAGCCAAGTCTGGAGACTTTTCTGGTTGTCAGGCTGGGTGAGCGGGGCTTCTGGCCTCTAGAGTGTGGAGACCGGGACGCTGCTGGCCATCCTGCCAGTGCACAGAACACCCCACAACGAAGAAGGTCCGTGGTGCCAAGGGGAGGAACCTGGAGAAGAGAAATACACAGTCTGAAACCAACCCCTGTAACTGAGGGCGCCCTGAAATAGCACATGTGGTTTTTATAGAAAACTGATGATGAGACATTTCTCAGCAAAACTTATCTCTGTACACGAGTTGTGAGAGCTGCCCTGTTGAATGACGTCCACAGAGGCGGTGAGGACTTCCTGTCCACGGCGATTAGCAACACGATGGCCCGCGTGTCATTCTGCGTCTCCAGCCTCAGGCGATAAGAACCTGGTCAGTGGGATTTGCAGCCCGCAGCCCCTCACTGACCACAGCGCCCTTCTGTCAGCTGCTGTCCCTCTCCCGTCCCCGCTGCGCTGGGCACATTTCCCACCTGAACAGTCCCAGGCACTCCTTCGCTTTGTGTGCCTTGCCTTTATTTCACAGGCAGGTATTCGAAAATGCCTGTTAAATGATTCAGCATTTTCTGCTACATAATGAAAATTTATTCCTCTCCACTTTCCCAAATCATCTTAAGAGTAAGAATTAACTGTTTGGGAAATAAATATTTATGCATATTGTTGCTGACCTCTGTCTCTCTTCAAGCGGTAAAGGGAAATTCTGCACGAACCAGACAAAAAAACTTAAATTACACTGCGTGAAAATCCCTGGGATTAATGTCCACACGCAGAATCTTGGAAAGGGCCCATCTCCCTTGATTTTCTGCAGTGAAATTCCTCAAGTAATCAAAAGAACAAACATTAAGCGAGGAGGTGGACGTGGGGACTGGAGGCATGTCCGCCCAGATGGAGCCCTGTGCATCCATTCATGGGGAACAGGCAAGGCTGCTGTCCATCTGTGGCACTTACTCTGCAGGTGGGTTTGAACCAGTCAGTGCTGCTTTTAGAAATGGTGGGGGGATACTGGGAGTCCTGTGGGGAGCAGCCGCTCAGAGCTGGCTCTCATCTGGGTGCGTGTGCCATTGCTGTTGATGCGTGCTGTTGATGCGTTCTGTACAGCTAACGAGCTTTTGGTTGTTCAGTTAAGACGTGTCCAGCTCTTTGCGACCTCATGGACTGCAGCACGCCCAGCTTCCCAGTCCTTCACCGTCTTCCAGAGCTTGCTCAAATTCATGTCCATGGAGTCAGTGATGCCATCCAACCATCTCATCCTCCGTCGCCCCCTTCTCCTCCTGCCCTCAGTCTTTCCCAGCATCAGGGTCTTTCTTATCCAGTGAGTCGGCGCTTCACATCAGGTGGCCAAAGTGTTGGAGCTTCAGCTTCAGCCTGAGGAGTCTTTCATAATTTCTTGAACAGCCCATATTTGCTGATTCCATAAATATTTTAAGTACCCTGGGGCAGACTGAATCACTGGTGTGACTCCTTCCCTCCCCTGTAGTTTATTGTGCATCCAGATCTTGGCCACAGCTTCATGGAGGGCAGAGTATCTTCTTAGCACTGGACACTGGGTTTGGCCGCAGGTCATGCTTTGGCTCATCTGGGGCTAGCAGGCGAGATGCTGAGGCTTAGAATGTGCCCATCCAGTGTAGGGCTGCGCACTGCATGCCTCTGGGGTCCAACTGATCCACAGATGAGCACAGAGCAGGCAAAGTGGCCAAACACAGCCAAACCTAGCAGAGATGAGTGAAATCCCCACCACCTGGCAGACACGGGAGCCAGAAGGAAGTGCTCGTCATTGTCCACAGAGAGCTCAGGGGCTTTGCTGTGGGCTCAGTCACTCGGTTGTGTCAGACTCTTTGTAACCCCATGGACTATAGCCTGCTAGGCTCCTCTGTCCATGGAAGTTCTCCAGGCAAGAATGCTGGAGTGGGTTGCCATGCCTTCTTCCAACGGATCTTCTCAACCTGGGTCTCCAGCATTGCAGACAGACTTTGTATTGTCTGAGCCACCAGGGAAGCACTTGGGGGCTTTGTTACACAGCATTATTGTGGTAGTAGCTGACCGATACACTCCTATAGTATTCTCAAACTTGGGGTGCAAAGATGCAGAGTTTAATGAAAGGCCCCAGTGTTCAAGGGGCTTGAAGTTGAGTGTGGGAACAGACTTGTAAACTGATGCAAAGCTGACACAGGTGCTATTATAAATGCGTGAGCCAGAGGTGTAGGGACCTGGAGGCCGGGCAGGGGCTCTGCTGCTTGGAGGAGATCGTGTTACCAAGTCCAAGCTGCTACTGCTTGCCACATGACAGGCCAGTAAACCGTGACATGAGCTGTCAAGACAAGGAACAGAGATGTTATTCAGACAGTCAGCAGACTGAGAAGATGGTGGACTTGTGCCCCAGAGAACCGTCCTACCCAAGTCAGAACTCAGGCCACTTTTATGCTAGGAGGGGAGGGGCTGTGGTTGGTTGGTGCAAACTTCTCGGTATCGGAATCCTTTGTTCTTGTAATTGGGCACGTTGGTCAGGCACAGTGTTTCTGTAAACCTCCCAGAAGACAGGTTTTGTTCTCTACTCTGCCACTTACTGTGTGTTTAGTTGCTCAGTAACATCTGACTCTTTCCAATCCAGGGACTGTAGCCCGCCAGGCTCCTCTGTCCATGGGATTTCCCAGGCAAGAATCCTGGAGTGGGATGCCGTTTCCAACTCTGGGGTGTCTTCCCGACCCAGGGATTGAGCCCAAGTCTCTTGCGTCTCCTGCACTGGCAGGTGGGTTCTTCACGCTAGCGCCCCCTGGGAAGCCCCTGCCAATATTTACCTCTGTGTAAACGGAGAAGTGTTACGCCCTGAAAAGTCAGAGCCTTGAGAATGGGCTCCCCTGTGCATTTCAGCCTATAGACAGTTTTCTTTTTTTTTAGTTTATTTTTAATTGGAGGATAATTACAATGTTGTGTTGGTTTCTGCCATACATCAACATGAATCAGCCACAGGTATATATATGTATGTCCCCTCCCTCCTGAACCTCCTTGCCACCTTATAGGCAACATTCTTAACTGGTAGCAGAAGGTTAAAGTGAAAGAAAAAGAGCCAGCATAGAGTTGGGTTTGTACTTCCCTGTTAGGGTGGGGTACCCTTAGGGAAGGCAGCTCAAACTGAGATTTATCAGGCAGCTACGGGAGGGGGAGGAGCCAAGAGAAGAGACATGTGCATTGTCCGTGGGTCTGCTGGCATGCAGTCTGGCTGGAGTGTGGGGTGTTAGGGGCAGGCAGACTGCCATGGGGCCAGAATTGGGGGCCTGCACCCTGCTGCACCCCATTGCAACCAGACCCAACAGCCACTTCTAAAGTCCTCTGGAAAGAATCCGGTGTAAAAAGCTGAAAATTATTAGGAGAGAGACTTTGATATAGGAGAAGAAAAATTCAATGTGAAATCCATGCTGTAATATGTAACACAGCCACCCCAGAGAGTGCTGGCACCTCCAGAGGAGACCTGACTTTGCGGCTGTGCCTGATACGGACAAACTGATAATGTCATCCAGACTGACAGGCTCTGAAAGGCAGCAAAGAATTGGAGAAGAACACAAGGAGGATAAAATGCTTACAAGTGGGCTGAAATCTCCCAGACAGAAAAAACGAAAAAATGTCAGTTGACTGAAGTGTAAGTTTCTACGCAGGGAGAGACATCCCCTGCTCACCTTGCGTCGTCTAGGACAGCAGTGAGTGTCTGAAGAGCTCGCAGGGCCGGGCGCCGGACAGTCTGTGAAGGACCCAGTGGCCAGAGAAGAGCGTCTTGCAGTTCACGGTGTCCGGGGCGGTGCCTGGGGAAGTGTCCCGGGAAGAACCGAGCCTCCGACCCACCGCCCACGGGGCAGCCCGGCAGGCGAGTGAATGCACGCAGCAGGCTCGGGTTTGGACAGCAGGGCTTGGTGGGGACCAGGGCTTACAGCCCCCAAGGGCAGCTGCTGCTCAAGCCCTTTCCCTGCCTATTGGCAGGTAGGTTTGAGGACCCACAATGCTGATGCTTCCAGTTGGTTTCTGGAAGGGGTCAGAAATCAAGATTTTTGGGGGATGTCATCTAATGTGTAAAAGCTGTTAACTAATTCAAATTTAAAAAAAAAAAAAAAGCACTGCACATGTCAAATTAAAACCCTAAATAGATTCAGTCCTGACTGCTAGCCAGTGGTCGAGAGCGTTCATTTAAATCCCAAGAGGAATGGAAGGACTCGCCACCAGGATGAGGTTTCACAAATAGCCACATTCTACCTGAATCCAAAAGCCACCTTTGCATCAGGAGTCAGACTGGGAGAGGCTTTCTGAACCCGTGGCGAGAAGCACACAAAAGCCGGGAGTGGAAAACACCCGCCACTTCAGAGTCGTCGTGACACGTCTGCGCCAGGTCAGAAGATAAGGTACAGATACAGCGACTGTGTCCTCCTTCAGACACAGCTTCGTGGGATCTGGGATTATTGGCTTTGGGTTTCGAGGCTTGAGAAATTAGTTATGAATTTATTTGAGGGTTTCCCTGTATTTTCTGAACACCAGCCTCTTTCACAGTATTATGTCATCGTGGGAACCATTGCAAGGCTTCCTGGGAAGCTCAGTGGTAAAGAATCTGCCTGCCCGTCAGGAGACGTGGATTCAATCCCGGGGGCAGGAAGAGACCCTGGAGACGGAAATGGCAGCCCACTGCAGTATTCATGCCTGCGAAACCCCATGGAGAGGGGAGTCTGGTGGGCTACAGTCCGTGGATCGCAGAGTCTGACGCAGCTGAGCGTGCACACGTCCGAGAACCGCTGCAGGTGTTCTAACCATTTCACAGCTTTTTCTGGGTCAGAGAAGCAGGGCCTCTGTGAGTTTTTTGGATCCAGGGGTTTTCTCTAGACGCTGGTCCTTTACACACGTGGGAAGTGAAGGGTTGGAGGGTGGTTCTGAGAAATCGTAGAAAAGTCACTCAGCGGTTCCCCCGGAGCACAGAGCAGTGGGCAGGGTGGGTCCTCTGGGGAGATACAGGAAGGCGAGCACAGGCGGCGGTTTCAAGCACGGCGACCGGGGACTCCATGGCGAGGACGATGGGACACCTGGATGGCCACTGTCCCCCTGGACCCCGGCCAGGGGTCTGCAGGTGGAGAGGAGAGGATGCCGTGACACGGAGCCCAGAGGGTGTGCTGGCCACCTGGCCAGAGGGGGGTGATGGGGACCACTGTCCCAGGGACGCTTGGCGTCTGCCCACCCCTGCGTCTGCTCAGGGTGTTCTGGGAACAGCAGCTGCTGCTCATCCCTCCCTCAAATCTCCTGTAAAGTCCTCTTCCCACCAACTCTATCCAGAAGCTTGTAGGGTGGAACTCAGACATGGAGTTCTCAGGCTCAGCCAAGGTGATGAGGTAACTCTGCCTGCATGAAGTGGAGTTAAAACCACTTCATGGGGGTCCGCATAACTTTGAAAGAATATTTAACACAAGTAATTATATAAACATTTATTTCATGAAATGTAGGGAGATAGATGGGGTTTTCCAAAACTATAGAAAAGGCTAGATTTATTTAAAATTTAAAATAAAAAATTTATATTGAAATGTACCTTGAATTTCAGCTATCCATTATATCCTAGAAATGGGCACATGGACAAACATTGTTGCTCAGTTGCTAAGTCATGTCCGGGTCTTTGTGACCCCATGGACTGTGGCGCACCGGGCTCCTCTGTCCTCCACTGTCTCCCAGGATTTGCTCAAACTCATGTCCATTTAGTGGGTGATACCATCCAACCATCTCTCTTCGTTTGTTGCCCCCTTCTCCTTTTGCCCTCAGTCTTTGCCAGCATCAGGGTGTTTTCCAATTAGTCGACTCTTCAAGTCAGGTGGCCAAAGGATTGGAGCTTCAGCATCAGTCCTTCCAAAGAATATTCAGGGTTGATTTCCCTTAAGATTGACTGGTTTAATCTCCTTGCAGTCTGAAGTTTGGACTCCTTACAGTCTACCCAGAAATTGGGTAGATGTTTGATGTTCTTGCAGCTTCGATTTCAAAACTAACTGTTTTAGAAACAAGTCTTGTGTTTTATTGTAAGTGAAAAGATGAGAGAGGTGGTTTCAAGTGCCACCTGTGAGCGTCTCCACACAAACATGGAACTGGGGAGAGAGATGGGTAGACTCTTCCGGGAGATGGGGGACAAGTCAGGCAGGGCCGTGGCTTCCTGCTGTAACACTAGTTTTAAAAATAGAAAGGAACCTCGGTGTGTCATTTGTGACACAGCGTGGGTAATTTATGACTGTCATAAAGAGTTGCCAAGTGTCATCTAGAGACAAATTTGAAGTCTCCCTATTTCTTTTTTATTCTCCTATTTAACTTGTATTTAAAATTCAGAGTTCAGTATGCGTCTCACCTTTGAACAGTGGTCTGGGCTGCGTATGCTCTGAGCCATGGCTAAGGATGACAGCCATGGAAAATTGCACAATTAAAAACCACTTAAAGCTTCACAGTGGTCAAGCCTCCTTGGTGGCCTGAGTCATTCTGCAAGTGACAGAGCAGATGGTGAAGAGGCAGACACAGCCATTTGAGCTCCTGCCGCCAGTCGGGGGACCTGAGGGGCCGGTTCCTAGCTCGCCTCCCAGTCAGACAGCAGCCAGAGCGAGAGAAAAGACTGGACGTGCGGGCAGGGAGGAACGGAGGCCCAGCGCCCTACCACCTGGCTGGTAAAGGTCTTTTTGGTCAATGCCAGTCCACAAGACCTAGAGGGGGCCGTTTCTTCAAATATGCAGACACCAGCGCAAAGCTACAAGCAACACCAAGAATCAGGAAAACAGGACTCATTCAAGAGAACAGAATAAATCTCCAATATCTGACTGCGGACGTCCCCGGGCCGTGATACCTATCCGTCACGAAGTGGCGCTCAGCGAATGGGGGCCGGGAGGACAGAGGGAGGTCACTGCCTGAGTCACGGGGGAAGCTTTGGGGGTGAAATGGATCCAGTCAGTCTGGTTTCGTACAAAACAGCATTTGCTGCTTTGTGTAACCAAAAAGTCCAAGGGCAGTCCTCATGTTGGTCCAGGATTGATGCCAGGCCAAGCCCAGCTCCATTGCTGATCTCTCCGTTGCTGATCAGATCTCTGCTGATCTGCTGAAGAAGACCATGTCATCTTCTCTGTGGATTAGAATTGTCTTTGCAAACAAGACATCTGAGCGGCAGAGCTGACAGCTCGGGAAAAGGCTGCAAGCGCACTGAACGCAAAGGAAGGGCCCTGCCTTGCTCACAGCTGCACGAGTCAGATGCCAGCCCCAGAGTCAGAAGCTCGCCTGAGAGGGGAGGCTGGACGTGAGAAGGCACCATGGGGGTGGGGGCAAAGTGGAAGTCTCAGAGAGGAGAGAGACGTGGTATAAAACTGCAGGCAAAAAGAAAAGGAAAAGAAGCAATACTGATACATAAAGAATGCTTGCCTTATAACACAACTAATTAGAAGATATAACACAAGAAGTGATTCCCTTAAAAAGGCAGGGACAGCCCAGCCACAAAGATAAAATACCTGAGAATGAAATGTGCAGGTTCATTATGAAGAGAACTTTAATACGCTCCTGGGGCTCAGAATCAGCCTAGAGTAAGAGGGAACATATATCACAGTCTTGCATCAGAAGATCTACAGAAGGAGAGGCCCAAACTTCCAAAATGACTTCCAAAATCAAATCTGCCATCACCCTATCACAACATCAATAGATTGTGTGTGTGTGTGTCTGTCTGTCTGTCCAATATATTTGAATGACGTCAAGCTGGTGTGGAAAACCAGGTGAAAACAGAAAGGAACATATGAAAAAGAAGAGAAGAACAGCCCTAGCAGATACTAAAACATATTTTAAACCTGCCTCCTCTAAAACACTGTAAGACTTACGCGTGAATAGACAGAAAAATCAGTGGACAGAATAACAAGTCCAGAAATAGACGCACATTTATGAAAACTTCGTTTGTGACAAAGTTGGCGTCTCAGTAGTGTGAGCACAACTGGGCAGTCAGTCCCACATCCACAAAAATAATAAATTAGAACAAAATTATTTTTAAAAGAAAGCCACAAACATAATCAAGGAAAAGGTCAGGTTATAAAATAATCTTGGGTTTGGGGAGCTGTGTAGCCATGAGGCAAATTCAGAAGCTGTAAGAGAAGAAAGCAGATTTGATCATGTAATAGCAGTAATGGTGCCTCCCACACGACAGCCCGCCCTAAGCAGACTCACGAGACATGACAAGCCGAGAAGAACCTGTGCCGTGCGTAGCACAACGGCCTGAGTTCCCTCGTCAGACGCTAGTGACAAAAGTGTGTTAAGGACAGAAGGTTCAGAGATGAAATTTAGCATGAAGAAACCAGCAGGCACTTTGGCCATTTTGCCTGGAAATCTTAGCCAGATCCATCCGGTCATTGCAAGCAGTTCCTGGTTTCCGTGTTACCATGGCAACCACTGGCTAAGCGTTCTGCCACCACAGAATCAGGACCTCCTTCCCAGCAGCCAGTTCTCAACGCCAGCGCATCCACTCTGCCTGCCACCGTATGCACACACGGCTGTCTGCGTATGTACACATGTGTAGACCTACACACACACACACACACACACACACACACACACACACAC
>SJXO01000342.1:1048185-1097161 GCA_006408615.1 Connochaetes taurinus
TGAGGTGGCCAAAGTACTGGAGTTTCAGCTTTAGCATCAGTCCTTCCAAAGAAATCCCAGGGTTGATCTCCTTCAGAATGGACTGGTTGGATCTCCTTGCAGTCCAAGGGACTCTCAAGAGTCTTCTCCAACACCACAGCTCAAAAGCATCAATTCTTCGGTGCTCAGCTTTCTTCACAGTCCAACTCTCACATCCATACATGACCACTGGAAAAACCATAGCCTTGACTAGACGGACCTTAGTCAGCAAAGTAATGTCTCTGCTTTTGAATATGCTACCGCCACAGAAATGGTTGAAAGTGAAAGTCGCTTAGTCATGCCCGACTCTTTGCAACCCCACAGACTATACAGTCTGTGGAATTCTCCAGGCCAGAATACCGGAGTGGGTAACCTTTCCCTTCTCCAGCAGATCTTCCCAACCCAGGAATCGAACCAAGGTCTCCTGCATTGCAGGCTGATTCTTTACCAATTGAGCTGTCAGGGAAGCCCTGATAAATGGTTAAAATGTTCAGTTTTATGGTGCATTTATTTTACCACAACAAAAAAAAGTTAGAAGCAGTTATCTGTGAGGAACAGGACTTGGGGGTGGGAAGACTGATTTTCCTTATAAGCCTTGTGATACTGTTTGATTTTTTTAACTACATGTGCATGATACTTTGATAAATATTTTTAATTAAAAGATCGAACACAATAGGTGATATCTTTTAGTTGGAAGAAAAGAAAATCTGTGGAGGGCTATAAACTGTCATCACTATCCCACGTCTCTTATCTCGCCGGAGGAAACCATGTATTCTTTTTCCCTGATGGGTTTGGCAGAAATGCTGAGGCAGTCTGCGGTGACTGCGTTTTACATTGGAGCGCCTTCTCTAATGAAAGGATGGTGCTTTTACTTCACAGTTTTCAGAGTGCACTCGCAGAACCATCTTATTCAATAGCGCACCTTTGTGTTAGGCTCCAGAAGTGTTTGTTACCCTCATTTTAAAGATGAGGGAGCTAAAGCTTAGATTAATTCTAAGCTCCTTGAGTAGGAGACGTCTCGGTACACAGTCAGACCAAACTCTGCTTAACATTACACAAAACAGTGAATTTACCAAATACCAGTGGTCCCCTCGAGCATGGTCAGTTACTGGCTCTAAAAGTAACTGACAGCAACGTGGTTAACTGATGGGTCTGTCCTCATTTGTCGCCTGTCTCCCTGTCACCTGTCTCCTACTTGTTTGCCACCATCATCTGTGTGTCACCTTTCTGTTGCCATCACTGTTGAGTCGCTCACTCCTGTCAGACTCTGGGACCCATGGACTGTAGCCCGCCAGGCTCCTCTGTCCATGGGATTATCCAGGCAAGAGTACTGGAGTGGGCTGGTGTTTCCTTCTCCAGGGGATCTTCCCCACCCAGGGATCAAACCCACATCTCCCGTTTGGCAGCCGGAATCTTTACCACTGAGTCACCTGGGAAGCCCATTTATCATCTATTACTTACATACATGCGTACACACACACACACACTTATCACCTATCATCTGTGTAGTATCTTTCATTTACTTACCTATTGTCTACCCTGATTTATCATCTCTTTATATCTATCGCCTGTCTCTCTACATATCACCTCTCTATCCATCTATCTATGTATCACGTATCTATATATCACCCGTGTATCACTGTTGTCGAGCCCGGGTTCATGCCCCTGACACACAGTGAGGCCAGCCCGAAGCATCAGAGTTTAGAGCAGAGAGAGGTTCATTGTGGGACCAAGGAAGGAGAATGGGGGCTTGTGTTCAGAAGACTCAGACGTGGGGTCCACCTGCCAGTCCAGCGGTTGGAACTCCAGGCTTCCACTGCAGGGGGCATGGGTTTGATCCCTGGTTGGGGCACTAAGATCCCGCACGCCCCTCAGTGCAGCCAGAAAAAGAAAAAAGACTTGAAGTCCCTGATGAGTTTCAGGGAAGAAGCTTTTCTAGGCAAGATCTGGGGGGAGGACTGCAGGCTGTGTAACCCTCCTCTGATTGGTTGGTGGTGGGGGAACAGGGATGTCAGTCATCAGCCAGTCTGGGGTCCCTAGGCTTGTGCTCAGCCTGCAGTGACCGTCCGCTACCTGGACGGGGTTCTGCCTTGGTTCCTGCAGAAGAGATCAGTGATCCATATCAAACGGTCATCCACGTGCCTGAGGGGCCATCAGGAAATGCATCTTTCCGCATGTCTTTAGTTAGTAACTGGCCCTGCCCTTTGGAGGTACTTCCCAAATGGCTCAGCAGTAAAGAATCCACCTGCAATGCAGGAGGTGCAGCTTTGATCCCTGGGTCAGGAAGATCCCCTGGAGAAGGAAATGGCTCTCCACTCCAGGATTGTCGCCTGGGAAATCCCACGGATGGAGGAGCCTGGCGGGCTACAGTCCATGGACTCTCAGAGTCGGACACGACTGAGCAACTAACCAGGTACACACACACGTGTGCACACACTGCCCTTTGGGGCTCAGAGAAGGTCTAGGAGGCTGAAAGCCCTACAAACGAGATGGGGGACACGGAAAGGCTTTAACGCCCAGGAGGGCCCCACAGGCCTGCTCGGTTTCGGTCACGCCTCTATCTAGAGGGGAACAGGTGTTTAATCTATCTAGAGGGGAACCGGTGTTTGGAGAGGCAGGGGTCGATCATAAACTCCTCAGAGGAACTCGGCTATAGGAGGACTCGGCATCGTTATCTGCCATCTGTGTAACCGTCATGCGTTGCTTACCTATTTATCACAGATGGTTCAGGCTCCTATGTATCACCACTAGGGTGACCCAAGCTCCCGATTTGCCTGAAGTAGTTTATTCCTCTTGTCCAGAGCAGCATTTGTCTAGATTTCTGATGTCTGACTCCGCGGGGCTGTAATCACTGTGGAAGAATAAGCCCAGGTGGGAAGGACTCTCTATGTAGCGGGAGCTTCAGCCCTCACCTCGCCCGGCGGTGTGTGCAACGTGCATGCAGGAGATGGAGTTTTCACTCACATGTGAGAAAAATCTGAAAAGCAGTCTGGGATCATCCACCCTGTGCTTCCTCACATTTCCAACAGAAAGTGACACCTGTGTTTCAAAGAGAGCGTGTCGAGGACCCCCTGAGGAAACAGTGGGCTTGCTGATAAACGGAGTGGGCTCAGGAGAGGCTGCACAGTGCTCACTCCATTTTCGGGGGGTGGGGGTGGTGGTTCCGTTGCTAAGTTGTGTCCAACTCTTTTGCGACCCCATGGACTGCAGCGCGCCAGGCTTCTCTGTCCTTCGCTCTCTTCCAGAGTTTGCTGAAACTCACGTCCGTGGAGCCGGTGATGCCGTCCAGCCATCTCGTCTCTCGTCGTCCCTTTCTCGTCCTGCCCTCACTCTTCCCAGCATCAGGGTCTTTTCCAGTGAGCTGGCTCTTTGCATCAGGTGACCAAAGTATTGGAGCGTCAGCCTCAGGGTTGATTTCTTTTAGGATTGACTGGTTTGATCTCCATGCTACCCAAGGGACTCTAAGAGAGTCTTCTCCAGCACCACAGTTCAAAAGCATCAGCTTTTTGGCACTTACCCTTCTTTATAGTCCAACTTGGGTTGAAGGGACGTGTTCAGTGTATCTGCCTGTGCTTTGACCTGCAGATTGAGTGAAGCTGCCATTCCAGAGGTTGGTGAGGCTGGTGAGAAATGGGGAAGAAGGTATATGTAGCTGTGTGTGGCTGTTGGTGAGTGTGTTAGAATCATGAGCACTCTTGCTATAGCAGTTTGGACGTGGGCTAGATCGACACCTGGGTATGTATTTCTTGGTTGGGTAATACCTTTTTATTTCACAGCAAACTCTTACAGTAACAATCAACTGGAAATGAAAAGCGAAAGTGCATGTTTAAGAAAAACTAAGGACTGAATTTCCACATCTGCAAAAAGCTGATGACAAGTACATAATTGACGCAAAATGCTTGTCGACATTTACTGCTCACCATGACGCTGGGAAAGATTGGGGGCAGGAGGAGAAGAGGGCAGCGGAAGGTGGAGTGGTTGGACGGCATCACCAACTCGATGGACATGAGTTTGAGCGAGTGCTGGGAGATAGCGGAGGACAGGGAGGCCTGGCGTGCTGCAGCCCATGGGGCCACAACGGCTGAACAACGATGACAGCGGGGGCCGTGGGGGCGGCAGTCCCCCCACGGAAGCCAGAAGAAAGGCCCACCTGCGAAAAACACTCCAGTATCTCTACTTCGCAGATTGATTGAGCACAGCCGCTTTAAAATGACCAAGATGGCAGCGTGACCTCTGCAGCTGTAGAAGGTAGATTTCCGTGAGACTCTTTGGAGCATGACGTTTCATTTAGATTAAATGAGTGTACTTCTAAATCAGTGTTGCTCATTTTTACTCCCCGGTTTTGCTGCATATTTATAAAAAGTGAAGCAATAGCTATTAAAATGTCTATTTCATCAGAAGAATTTCACAGTCAAATGATGCTGGTATTGTATCAACACCATGAGATGTTTCAAACAGAAAATCAGTTCAATGCAATATTAGTGTGGTCTTTTTCATCCAGTTCACATAGTCAAAGTAGAGCCTTTGAGAAATCATCTCTTTGAAGGCGAAACCTCTTAAAAAATCTTTGAAACTTCAGTTTCAAATCTGAATCTTTGAAAATTCAGTTAAAAGCTTTCAACATTGAAGATAAAATGATTTGGGGGACTGATCTTATAATACAAAATTTTATGAAGAATAATGTTGAGGTAAAAATAGCACTCACTAAGTTATTAAAATCTGTGTGGCAAAAGCATCCTTGGAACTGGTTGTGGTACCCACATAATTGTTTCAAATATGAAGCAAGATTCTACCAATTGGAACAGAAACTGTGCCTGTCACCATTTGCAAACAGCTTTGTATTCACAGAGTAACTCAGCTACAAAATCATCTCAATAATGATGCTAAATTTAAAAGAAAAAATTTCAGAACTTTCTCTCTTTGCTTCCCATCATCAGTGCATTTTAGAAATGTTTCAACGTTGAGGGGAAAAAAAAAAAACTATTTCATTTAAGCAAACCAGTCAGTCCTAAGAGAAATCAACCCTGAATATTCATTGGAAGGACTGATGCTGAAGCTGAAGCTCTAATACTTTGACCACCTGATCTGAAGAACTGACTCATTAGAAAAGACCCTGTTGCTGGGAGGGATTGGGGGCAGGAGGAGAAGGGGACGACAGAGGATGAGATGGTTGGATTGCATCACTGACTCGATGGACATGAGTTTGAGCAAGCTTTGCGAGTTGGTGATGGACAGGGAGGCCTGGCGTGCTGCAGTCCATGGGGTTGCAAAGAGTCGGACACGACTGAGTGAACAACAATGGTAGTGAGGGTTTGTTGTGGGGGTTTTTTTGTGGGTTTGAGGGAGTTTTTTTGCTTTAAGTTTAATAAATGAATCCTCCAAATTTAGGGCATCAGTTCAGTTCAGTTCAGTCGCTCAGTCGTGTCCGACTCTTTGCAACCCCATGAATCACAGCACACCAGGCCTCCCTGTCCATCACCATCTCCCAGAGTTCACTCAGACTCATGTCCATCCAGTCAGTGATGCCATCCAGCCATCTCATGCTCGGTCGTCCCCTTCTCCTCCTGCCCCCAATGCCTCCCAGCATCAGAGTCTTTTCCAATGAGTCCCATTGGAAATTTTTAATTAATCATGGATGCCAAAAGATCTTTCAAACTTAAGGATCTCAGCAAAATGCAATTATTGAAAATAAAGTCTGTAATCAGGAAGGTATCGAAATTTGTTCCCACAAAAGTAAGCAAGGAAATAAATTGAGTTCAAACCATGTACAGGGTCTAATTTTAAAATTCTAAAATTGTAATTGGGAATTTCTAAACTTGCAGAGTCTTCAGGTGGAGCCCCTCTATTTTTTAATTTGATAAATTAACAGTACTTAAAATTTTGCAGCATCTTGGATTAGTGAAACACTCAAGAGAGTCATAAAAAACTCTCTTCACAGAAACTTTTTAGTCTTTATTTTACATTAGAGTTTATTTACAATGTTGTTTTAGTTTCAGGCGTACAGGAAAATGAGTCAGTTACACATAAACACATATGCATTCTTTTCCAGATTCTTTCACTGTGCACGTTATTGCAGAATATTGAGCAAGAGCTCTCTGACTGGTGTGAGGTAATGCCTCATTGTAGGTTGGATTTGCATTTTTCTGGTGATCAGTGATGCTGAGCATCGTCTCACGTGCCTTTTGGTCATCTATATGTTTTCTTTGGAGAAATACTTATTCAGACCTTCCGCCCACTTTTTGATTGGGTGGTTTGCTTTTTTTTTTTTTTAACACTGAGCTTCATGAACTGTTTTTATATCTTGGGGATTAATCCCTTGTTGGTCGCATCATTTGCAATATTTTCTCCCGTTCTGTGGATTGTCTTTTCATTTTGTTTATGGTTTCCTTTGCTGTGCCAAAGCTTTTAAGTTTAATTAGGTCCCACTTGTTTATTTTTATTTTCGTTACTCTAGGAGGTGGATCCAAAAAGACACTGCTGCAATTTATGTCTAAGAGTGTTTTCCTCTTAGAGTTTTACAGGATCTGGTCTCACGTTTAGGTCTTTGATCGATTTTTGAGTTTATTTTGTGTGTGGTGTTAGAGAACGTTCTAATTTAATTCCTTTTACGTGTAGCTGCCCAGTTTCCCCAGCACCACTTGCTGAGGAGAACGCCCCCGCTGTACGCGCTTTCCGCGCTTGTTGTGGATGGACTGGTTGTGGTCGTGTGGGTCTCCTGGATTTGCGGTTCTGTTCCGCGTTTCTGTGCCAGGACGGCACTGCTGTGATTACTGTAGCTTCACAGTGCAGTCTGAAGTCAGGGGGCCCGATTCCTCCAGCTCCATTTCTGTTTCTCAAGATTGCTTTGCCTACTTGGGGTCTTTTATGTTCCCATACAAAGTTTAAGATCTTTTGTTCTAGATGTGCGAGGAAAAAAAAATGCCATTCATAATTTGATAAGGATTGCATTGAGTCTGTAGGTTCCCTGGGACAGAATAGTCATTTTGGCGATATTGATGCTTCCAGCCCAAGAACATGGTTAAATCTTTGCATCTCTTCACGTCCTCTTTGATTGCTTTCATCAGTGTCTTACAGTTTTCAGGGTGCAGTCTTCTGCCCCCTTAGGTAGATTTATTCCTAGATCGTTTATTCTCTTTGATGCAGTGGTCAGTGGGGTTGTTTTCCTCAAGCTCTCTCTCTGATCTTCTGTTGTTAGCATATAGACATGCAGTATCTTTCTGGGTGTTACTTCTGTGTCCTGCAGCTTCACTGAATCCGTTGATGAGCTCGAGTAGTTTTCCATCAGCATCTTTTTCTATGCGTGGTGTCACGTCGTCTGCGAACAGTGACAGTTTAACTTATTTTCCAATATGAATTCCCTTTATTTCCTTTCCTTCTCGGATTGTCGTGATTAGATGGACTGTCATTCCAAAACTATGAGGCATAGAAGTGGCGAGAATGAATGGACATCCTTGTCTTGTTCCTAATCTTAGCGGAAATGCTTTCTGCTTTTCACCATTGAATCAAAGACGGTATTCTGAATGGAAGCAAAAGAAGAGTCTCTGTAAATTTTCAGGCTGAAATATTTACACATTTTACCACAAAAATAATAAAAATTGATAATAACCTCCATTTATCTGAATTATTCTGAGTCTGTGGGACACCTCAGCACCTGTAGAGAGGAATGTTTTTGCAACTTAAAATGTTATGATTGACTGGGAAAAATCAATGGAAGGTGTCAACAATTTCAAGTGCATTAGTCATAAAAACCACCTTGAGCAAGATTGCAGGCAATTTTATGAAAAACAAAATAGAACAGTATTGAAAACCTTCCTTTTTCAAAAAATACCAATGAGATGGTATTCAAAGTAGAGATGGCTAAAAAATTGAGGACGTATGTGAATAGCTGCCAAGAATAATTGTTCTTCCTATGTTATTATCTAGCGTTAATTAATATAAAGATTTTTAAATTCTTTTAACTTTAATGCATGTAGATTTTGGTTAGTTTTTTAAATATTTTTTAAAGAATTACTTTATAGCTGCACGAAGACATGAACCAATTTGTCAGTCAGTAAATAAATAAAGATTATTTCTATTTCAGCATCACTTTCCAGTTTCAAAATATTTCCAGTCTGGACAGAAAAAGTTATATGGTTACCCCATCTTGTAACCTTTCTTGTTCCGGAGTATATCTAAGGCAACATGAAAACACATGGAACATCCCCCCCTTTTAACCTGACAATTGTCAGTATATCACTAGGCCTCACTAAAGATTCTCGGATTTCTGTTCAGGATTTGTCCTGCTTTTAGTTGAGGTGACCAGTTTCAAGTTTGAATAATTTTACCTTGATTAGCCTTTATGGTAGATGAAATTAGGGTGAAAACTAAATAGGTTTTATGTGATTTCATATTTAATCATTTATCTGACTACTCCTTACCACCAGGACGCAAATTATAAATATGGCTCAGAGAACACCCATGTTTAGGTGCCATTCAGATAGCTTACTGTATGCCTTTCAATTTGAAAGTCAATCAATCCGGTTGTTATGGACCCCTCCCCAGTCTGGGTGGGGAGCAGTATGACTTTCCAGAATATGATGAGGGGGACACAAGTGTACAACAAAGTCCTTTATCAAAACAGTTGGATAGAATTGTGTGATTTTGTTCAGAAACAAGACCAGTTTGTCCCCAGGAACCTCAAAGTCTGAGAGTGGGAAACGGACTTTTGTGTCTCTGCGCCCTCTGGATGGGTTGTGTGTTAAGGACAGTGGGCGCTTCTGAGACTTAGCAGAGGCATTTTGCGGGAATAGGCTGTTTGGCATGAAGTTAGGGAGTAAGTGAGCTGATCTGTTGGGAAACCAGCAAGAACTTGCCCCAGAGATCAGAGCCTTTCTCTCTTCCCCGTGAGCTACAGAGAAGAGGATTCAGGAATCAGCTGAGAGAAATGAATGAATTAGACAATTTAGATGCAAATGAACTTACAGGTACAGAACAGTCAGAGCCTCATAGACTTAGAAAACGAGCTTATGGCTGCGGGCGGAAGGGGTGGTTAGGGAGTTGGGCCGGTCACGTAGACACTGCCAGATTTAAAATGGATGACCAACAAGGACCAGTTGCATAGCACATGGAACTCTGCTCAGTGTCATGTGGCAGCCTAGATGGGAGAGGGGGGTGGGGGAGCATGGATGTATTTCTGTGTATGGCTGAATCCCTTCGCCATAAACTGTTCCCCTAAGACTGTCACAACACTGTTAATCTGCTATACCCCAATACTCAAAAAGAGTCGGACGTGACTGAGCAGCTGAACAACCACCACCACCCCAATACAAAAAGAAAGAGGCAATTCATGCTTCTGCCCTTGGGAGGGTGGCAGGCCTCCCAAGTGCTTGGGCACTTAAAAGAATTTCAGGAACTTTCCCAAAGACAGCTTGTCTCAAGCCAAGTCTTAGCCTGGATTTCCCCCAGAGTTTAGCCCTGAGTTATGATTGGAGTCCACATCATTCTCCTGGAGGAAAATGTAAAAATAATAATAATAGCAATATTAAATAATAATAAATATCACATTCAGCATCATGGACTCAGGGGGTTCCATCCCACTCTGGGAGACTTCCTGGGGGAGGAGGCTCCTCCCCTACCCTTCTCGCCTCTGGGAGAGGTCTTGGGGTCATGGAGCTGGTGTGAGTTACCCACCACCTTCCACCAGTCATTGAACTCAGCTCTCAGGAGTTGGGGGCTGTTAACACCCCGGAACTTCTGGCTTTGTGGGATGAGGGTTGACCAGGCTCCTGGGTACAGTTGGAAGCTAGGGGTCCCCACCCACAAGGACCACCCAGCGGCATCCGCTGTGCGTCTGTACCATCGTGTGGTCTCCTGGGGAGGGAGGCATATGTCGTTCCCGTCACTTCATCTTTGTAGACACTGCTGCTGTGAACGTCCTCAGCCAAATCCTGGTGAGTGAGGTTCTCTCCAGGATCTGCACCTGAAGTTGGAATTGCTGTTTGGCAGAGCGCGGGTGTCATTAACGGCTCCAGGCCTTGCCAGATGGCTTTCCAAAATTGTTGTATCTTACTGCCATTGTGTTGGCAGTATATGAATATTCCTACTGATTCCCATTCTCACCAGTGTTTCCTGGAGTCAGCATCTCTGAGTACTGCCAGCCTGGTGAAGCGTGACTTTCAGCACACCATGTCTGCATGTGCCTTTTGTCTAGTGATGCCTTTTTAAAAATAGTCTGATTTGAGTGCTTCATCCTGAAGTCACGTGTCCATGTGTGTGGTCTAGGAAGGTGTGTGCTGGGTAGGGGGAGTCTTTGTTCACTCTGAGGATTTTTGTCAAGGAAAATTCTTCAAGCTCCCTAGGAGGATGTTCATGATGACAGTTATTAAGTCGTGCTTTTTTATGGGGATCCTCGTAATGGTTTGAGCCACTGTAATACTAAAGTTATAAATAATAATATCCCGATTACCACAATTTCTTCACATTTACTGAAATTTCGCTGTTACTATTAACCTATGTTTGTATTCATTAAACTACACAGTTACCTATGGGATCTGAACAGTACCAATTCTACATGGTGGCATCAGATTCTGAATAGTTACCTTATACTTTGATCACAATCCAAGATTATCTCATCATATGTAGCTAGCGTTTTGTTCTAATCCATCTCTTTCATATCAACACACCAGGCACAGCATCACCATCTGTCATAAATAAACCCCGTCTTAGTTTCTTCATTAGATTCAAAAACTAGAGAAGAGAAGCAGCTGAGGAAATCCCAGTAAGGATGTTCTTTGTCATCTCAGCCCAAATGAACTTCAGACCAAGGGCATGAATGGCACAGCAGGGTTTAAAGCAGAGTTTAAATGAATAGGTAACCATTGGTGAAAGGGACCCTGGGCAGCAAAGGTTTATATCCACAGGTCCAGGTTGCCCAAACCTCTGCGTAACAGGTTTGGCTCTTGACTGGCTCCTGGGAGCTGTTCTAAGCCCTTAGCATGTCCTGGATGATACAAGTACCTCTGTTTATCTGGGGCCTTAAAATGTGCTGGAGAGTCTGTGCTAGTGATGGGATATAGGGTGGGGCCTCAGACCACACAGTGTCAGCTTGACCACTGGAAGGACTGGAGACCAGGTTCAGTTATGCAGGTGGCCAGCCACACCTCTGCAACTGACCGCCAGGAAGAACATTAGGACAGGGCATCCCTGGTGGCTCAGCCACGTGCCAATGCAGGAGATGCTGGTTTAATCCCCGGGAAGTTCTCCTGGAGAAGGGAATGGGAACCCATCTAGTATTCTTGCCTGGGAAATCCCAGGGACAGAGGATCCCGGTGGGCTGCAGTCCACAGGGTTGCAAAGAGTTGGACATGACTTAGGGAATGAACAACAGCAACTAAGAACTCGGTACCAAGGCGCGGGTGAGCGTCCTGGTTGGTGGTCCTTACATGTCGCCACGTGTCCTTACGGCCTACATGGCCCCACCGGGGTGGAGCTCTGCCCCACACGCCTCTTCCCTTTGCTGATTCCAACCTGTACTGTTTTTTTTTTGTTTGTTTGTTTGTTTGCTGTAATAACTGTGAGCGTAACGTCTTCCCTGGCTCGTGAGCCCTTCTGGATGAGTCACTGGGCCCCAGGGTGGCCTGGGAGAACCCGCATGGGACCACAGTGCCACGTAATGCACACGTACAGTATGTGGATTAAGACCCAGAGGCGCTGAGGCCCTTTCGCTCCTCCGTGGTCTTTGTTGCCGCTGTCTTCGCTCCAGCCGCCATTAACAAAAATGCCATAGACGGGGTGGTTTAAACCGGACGGTGGTTTCTCACTGTTCTGGAGGCTGGAGGGTGAAGATCGGGGTACCAGTGTGGTCAGGTTCTTGGGGAGAGCTGACGGCTGCCTTCCTGGTGTGTCTTCACATGGCAGAGAGAGAGACGTTAAGGGGACAGACTACCTCCTGTTCTTCTTATAAAGGCACGAATCGCATTCACGAGGGCTCCATCCCCTGACCTGATCACCTCTTCAAGACACCGTCCCCAAATCCCATCCCATTTGGGATTTCAGCATATGAACTAGGGGGACACAGATATGCAGTCCATGGCAACCTCTAATCACGGACGCCCCTTGTGTGTGTGCTAAGTCACTTTGGTCGTGTCCCACTCTTTGTGACCCTGTGGACCGTAGCCCGCCAGGCTCCTCTGTCCCTGGGATTCCCCAGGGAATGGGGTGGATTGCTGTGCTCTCCTCCAAGGGATCTTCCCGACCCAGGGATCAAACCCAAGTCTCTTAGGCCTCCTGTGTTGGCAGGCAGGTTCTTTACCACTAGCATCACCTGAGAAGCCTGGATGTCCTTTACCTGCCCCCAAATGCCAGGGTCTAAACCCCACGGGAGCCAAAATTCCCTCAGTTACAATAAAGAAGTCCTGGAGATAACATTTACTATAAATAGGCCTGCCTTTTGCTTCTGTCAGCTAAATTCGTGACTCTTCATTAATTTCAAAGAGTTGTTTTAGAATTGGCCCAGCCTCACAGATAAGCGTCCTTTAGAGACATGTATTGTCAATTCTTTCTCTTAACCTATTCAAATCCTCTAATTAACAACATCTTTTCAAGCAATAGATTTGTATCCTTTGACCCTCACCTAAGAGGCCATAACTTCAAAAATTTCAACAGCAAATGAGCATAAATTACATCGATTATTTATCCTCTTTTCTTCAGCTCTGGTTAGAAAGTTCGTTGAATTAGAGGAAAATGGAAAGTGAAATGTGTATTTAAGCAAGAGAAACAGATCACAACTAGATACGGAAGATAATCCTAATTTTGTTTAAAAAAAAAACCACATACCACATGTAGGTGGGAATAAGCGTGGAAGGAAAAACCTCCAGATGACAATCGTGGACGTGTGGCCTTTGGGAGCCTGAGATAGGGGCAAGGGCAGCAGAGGAACTGAATCTTAAACTTTACTTAAGTCCAGTTAATCTCGATGTGAATAACCACCTGTGACCACTGGCTTCCCTGTTGGACAGCACATGGGGTCAGCTTTGCTCGTGCGTCTGGCAGTTGGACCGCCTGGCTGACCTGGCCATGGGGACTCTGCCTGGGCTAGCTGGGCCTCCTCATGGCCTGGCAGCAGGGTTCCAGGAGTGAGAGCCCGCAGAGGACCAGCAGGAAGCTGTGTCACCTTTCAGGACCTAGGCTCAGGGGTCAGACAGTGTCCTTTAGGGGCTTCCCCGGGGACTCAGACTGTAAAGAATCCGCCTGCAGTGCAGGAGACCTGGGTTCTGTCCCTGGGTTGGCAAGATCCCCTGGAGAAGGGAATGGCTGCCAGCTCCTGTATCCTTGGCTGGAGAATCCCACGGACAGAGGAGCCTGGCGGCTGCAGTCCACAGGGTCGCAGAGTCAGACACGACTGAGCAACTTTGACTTTCACTTTTCAGTGTTGCTCACACCCTAGTCACACGCAGACCCAGAGTCCAGGAAGGGAGCACAGACCCTGTGCCTTGATGGAGGAGCCTCAGTGTCAAAGTGTAAGAAGAGGGCGTGGAATGAGAGATGGTTTTGTGGCAAGAGGGAGGTTAATTTCAAAATGGATTATCTATGACTGCCCCACAGACCACCCCAAAAGGTAGTACCATAACAATTATTTATTTTGCTCACAATCCACAGGGTTCAGACAGCTCGTCTCTCCTCCAAAGAGCTTTAGCTAGGGCAGTTCATTGGGGCCCACAGGATCCACTTTCAAGATGGCACATTCACGGGGCTGGCAAGTTGGTGCTGGCTGGTGGTTGGCAGTGAGCCCAGCTGGGGCCGCGGGTGGGTGGGGGTGGGTGCTGGGTCCTGGTTCCTCTCCATATGCTCGCTCCCACCCATGGCGGCTGGATTCCAAGGCTGAGGCCCCAGGACAGGATGGCATTCTTGTGAGGCAGCCTTGAGAGTCACGGAGCATCCCCTCCATTGCCCTCTGCTGGTGGGGGCTGCACCAGGCTGGACCACGCTGTAGAGGAGGGGCCCTTACACTTGGTCAGGAGTGTGGTGAGGGGCACCTGTCGGATGGGAAGCCCCATGGCAGGTGTCTTGGCAAAACGGGAAGGTGAGAGTCTGAGGCGCCGGCTCGTCCTGTGCCTGGACGGTTTCTTGAGGACGCGGCAGGTGCCGTTTATGGTCACTCCCTTTCCCAGCAAGCACTGCCCTCTGCAGTTGGTGGGCCCCGTGCCCACTTCCTCCACATCCTGCAAGGCGCAGTGCCCGTCCCCCTTTGCACCACCTGCTCGTGACCTGCAGCCGGTGTTGTCTGACTGTTCCCTTTACCCCCACGGAGTATAAATACTTCCCTCTCCCGAAGAGAAGAACGTGGCCCAGAGACAGGAAAGAGGCACACTGGCCAACATTTTCCACATACAGATCCAAGATAAAAAGAGAGCGGTGGTTTGTACCGAGTGGTGGTGGTTGGGGGGGGGAACAACTATGATTTTTTTACCATTTGAGCTATTTCCAAATCACCACCCATTTCGCCATCTGGTCAGAAACATGTAGGAACTTCATGGTGGTCCAGTGGTTAAGAATCCGTCTTGCAGTGCAGGGGAAGTGGGTTCTGTCCCTGATCGGGGAACTAAAATCTCATGCCATGGGGCAGTTGAGTCCGCGTGCCACAGTGACTGAGCCCGAGGGCCGTAACTAGAGTCCACGCACCTCGGTGAGAGGTCCTGTGTGCCGAGACTAAGACCCAAAGCAGCCCAATAAGTAAATAACAGGCATTTTTTAAAAAGAGAGAGAAACCGGTGGGAGCTTTCAAGAAGCACCGCTTGCTTTGACATCCTGGCAGCTTCTGGAACATTTCAGGAGCCTGTGCTCATGCGTTTGTCTCTGCCTGGAACTGGAGTGTCTGTCCTTTTCTCCCACCTTTTGCCTGCTCTCTCCCCGCGTGCCGGGCTGAGATGGGTGCCCCTCTGTGTGTGACTTGTCACGAGGCAGGGACTGTCGCTGTTGCCATTGTTCGTCAGGGACAGAGACGTGTGAGAATGATTCAGGGCTGCCATATATTAATTTAGTCCCTGAAGTAGCTCTGCAGAGGACTGGTTTTGAAGTTTGATAAAATGAGTTCTCTGACACATATATCTTTTAGAAGCTGACTTTTTCTGTAATAAGCTCAAGGGACATTTTCAACAAAGCCTGCCAGAAGATTCCAGGCTGCAGGACTTGGGGGCACTCTGCTCCTCAGGTCTCCCCAGTTCCTCCCGGTGGAGGAGCTCAGACTGGGGGTGACAAGGGGCTGCTTGTCTAGGGTGTGGTCCAGGGGTCGCAGGAATTCCTGGGTTGGGGGGCTCTGCAGGCCTCAAAGACACCTGACTCTGTTACCTGGAAACCTCCGCGTAAATGCTCTCCCTGCCCTTGCCGCTTGGTCACTGTAACACTTCAGAGCCCAGCTCTGCCCACACGTGGGTGGAAACTCAGCAGAAAGTTGAGACCAAGTTGGGACGCAGTGTGGCCGCATCCCACACACCCTCACCGTGTGTGTCATCAGCTGCGAATGGGTGTGACCCTCACGTTTATAGACGCTTCCTTTTCAGCCCGTGCCCTCTAACCACTCTCTGTGTGCCTGACACTGTGTATTGGCTATGTGTATATCAGTGCTTGGACGCATTGTGGAATATATAACACAATTAGCATAAAGCATTACAAATAATATATGTGTGCAAGTATTGATTATGCAAATTACAATTATATAAGATACATTGGTTTAGATACTTATTTTAAGGAATGGCCTGGCATAATTGTGGAGATGGGCAAGTTAAAATCTGTAGGAGAGACCAGCAGGCCAGAAACTCAGGCAGGAGTTGATGCTACAGTTTTGAGGCAGAATCTCAAGTTTGTGCTCTTAGGCCTTCAGCTGATAGAGAGGATCATGGCCTTTACGGAAGTCAGCTGACCATGCGATGTTCCCGCTTCCTCCCAGAACTCTGGAGCCAGGCCTGGATTTGTGTCTGCTCAGATGCCTGGGTCTCGTGGCCCTGCAGGTGGACACATCAAACTCACCATCACGTAGCTGGGACATTTCCAAGCACAGCGTTGACCGACCCACACACAGTGACTTCAAAATCAAACTCTGAGAGAAGGGAGCTATCCTGCACCCCTGGTGGTAAAGTAAGTTGGTGCGGATGTTTCTCAGAAAACACAGAGCTGCCGTGTGATCCATCAGTCCCACTGCTGGCCATGCATCCAAACCAAACTCTAATCCAAAAAGACACGCGCAGCCCTGCGCACACAGCAGCAGATTCACAACAGAGCAAACAGGGAAGCCACCTAAGCGCCCGTCGCCAGAGGAGTGGACGCAGAAGATGCGGCCCAGTGCACAGTGGAGCGCCACTCGGGCGTGAGAAAGAACGAAACACTGCCATCTCCAGCAAGAGGGACGCAACCAGAGACGACCACACTAAGTGAAGCAAGTCAGAAAGAGAAGGGCAAGCACCGCGGATACCACTTATATGTGGACTCTAAAATATATTAACACAAAAGAACCCATCTATGGAATGGAAGCAGAATCTCGGACAAGGAGAACACACTGGCGCGTGGGCAGAGGGATGCGCTGGGGGTTGTGGGTAGCAGGTGCAGACTGTTAGATGCAGGCTGGTTAAACGACAGGGTCCTACTGTACAGCACAGGACACTGCACTCAATACCCCGTGGCAGACGGCAGTGGGAAAGAACGTGAAGAAGGTGGGCGTGTGTATATACGTAAAACTGAGTCACCTTGCTGTACAGCAGAAATCAACTCAACCCTACACTGCAATGAAAAAACCAAACTCCACTATATACACAGCTAATTAATACATCATAAACCTAAATGTAATAATAATGGTCAGAGGTTTATGATGTCAGTATTGGTTTTTTTTTTTGGGGGGGGGGCGGGTCATTGTTTCAGCCAAGTGAATAAATCAGCAAGTGGTTAGGAGCAGAAAGGTAAAATGTCATGTACTTTTTGTGGGTTAAAGGAGCAATATCTATCCATAATATCGGTACCTCACTTAGCAATCTTCATTTACTTCTGAAAAGCCCTGCCCCTGAGTGAAAAGCTGTTAGGTGAACAAATGTTTCCATTATTCACAGTAAAAATTGTGATGTGTACCATCCTGGACCCAAATTTCCAAAGTTTTCACAGATAAAATACAGATTGAACAAGGAGAACCCAGTTCTTACCCTCTCTTAGAGTAAGTAGATACCGTTTGTCCACAAAATAAAGTGTGTGATAAAGTTTTAGTGTGTCTGCTCTTTTGTCTTCTTTCAGCACTTTCTTCACCGATTTTTCAGCCCTCTGGGGCGCCTGGTGACTCGAAGGGAACCTAAGAATAAAGTAATGATGCATAAAATCACCTTGAGGGCAAAATAAAGGCAAAACATGAGAAGTGTTCAAAGCTGAAATGTGGAAATATAGCTTCCACACAGCACACCAAAGGCTTGTTGAAAATAAGACCTTCCATCCCACTCAGCTGGTGAGTACAGGAAAGCAAAATATGTTGGTATGCAATTAAAATTTACTATAATTTATACAGTTGTTCTCCAGTGAGAAACTGTGTAAAGTAAGTTTTCTGTCCTTGCCTGAAACTGACATGTCAAAATATGGCATCTTTGTGGCATGTTTATTTAGTGTGCCTTTGATGAAAAAGTCATGACACCCGTGTACACTCATATGTACACAGGAGTCATTGTTTAGAAAAGTGCTGTAACTTTTACTTAGAAAATGGACTTCTGATAGCCGAGAGAAAGGGATCGTTAGGGCGTTTGGGAAGGTTCAGTACACGGTGCTGTATTTAAAATGGATAACCAGCAAGGCCCTCCTGTGCAGCACAGGGAGGTCTGCTTAATGGTGCGTGTCAGCCTGGATGGGAGGGGGTTTGGGAGAGTGGATGCACGTATGGCCGAGTCCCTTTGCTGTTCATCAGAAACAACCGCAACATTGTTAACTGGCTATACTCCAGTACAAAATAGAAAGTTTAAAGTTTGAAAGAAATAAATGAAAGGTTTGCGTTTTAAGTGCTGTAACTTTTAAGAGCCGTTAAGGTTGCAGTGCACACGCAGAGGCATCGTTATGTGACGTCCATGTGTGTGTAGCTTGCCAGTTCGAAGAATATTTCTCAAAAGATAACAGGGAGCTGGTAACAGAGGCTGCTTCTAGGGAGGAGGACTGGGAGACATTGACAGGAGGGAAATTTCATTTTAACTTAAAAGCCTTTTTTGAAACGAACGGAGAAAAATGTATAAGGATACCAGCAGGAGTCCCTGACTGGGTCCTGACAGCCTCAAATGGAAGCACGAGACAGAAAGATTTCATGAAGAATAATTTCCCTGCGATGCCATCCTGTGGAGAGAAAGGGATCACACCACACTGTGAGATTCAGTCTCATGGAGACTGTTCCTTCCCAGCATGTTGGTGTGGACTCGCAGTATTGCCCTGTGCAGATGAACCCTTGGAGCAGACTTTTTGTCGTTCTATGCTCCTCCCTCTTCCCACAGGGCAGAGCCCACCTCCCACCGCAGTGGCTGAAAATGAAAAACACATGCATTCCAGCCTCCCTTGCAGCTAGGCTGGCCCAACTCCTGTGCAGGGGGTCTTCAGAGGAGATCTGCTGAAAGAGAGTCCCCAGTCAAGCAGGGCACGAGAGAATTAAGTCCTCTCTATTCTTTTGGACATGAGTGGGGAAAGGTGTGATGTCTGGAGCTGTGGTAGCCATGTGGTGATCAGGAGGAAAATCACCTAAGGAGGAAAGCTGAGGACTCCTGATCAGAAAGAGAGAAAGGACCCAAGTTTCTGATGTCTTCATGGTTCCCCTGAAATACCCAATCCTGGAATGACTTACTGTTGGACTTCTTCCAGTGAGAGAGACTAAATGCCTGTATCATTAACTCTGATTGTCCTGAACTGAACAGAGCCTGTGTGCTCAGCTGGATTTGATTTTGCGACCCCACGGACTGTAGCGCTCTTCCGTCCGTGGAATTTTCCAAGCAAGAATACTGGGGGTGGGTTGCCATTTCCTACTCCAGGGGATCTTCCCAACCCAGAGATTGAACCTGAGTCTTCTGTATTCTGCACTGGCAGACAGATTCTTTACTACTGCGCCACCTGGGAAGCCCCTGATTGTCCTAAACATCCTATTTATTTAATCAAGTTTTCAGTTACTTGTAAAGTATCCTAGCTGATATTGCAGTTCGTAAACTTTTAAGTAATTGTTCTAGATATACCATGCCAATGAACGTGAATTTCACTGTGATACATTTCCTTTGTAGAATCAGTCAGCAAGAAATAAAAGTTTAAGTAGTGAGTGTTTTATTAGAGGGCCAAAGTCTACCTGAGTGCTGAAGAAACTGACGCTTTCAAATTGTGGTCCTGGAGAAGACTCTTGAGCGTCCCTTGGACAGAAAGGAGATCAAACCAGTCCATCCTAAAGGAAATCAACCCTGAATGTTCACTGGAAGGACTGATGCTGAAGCTGAAGCTCCAGTGCTTTGGCCACCTGGTGTGAATAGCCAGCCCATTGGAAAAGACCCTGATGCTGGGAAACGTTGAGGGCAGGAGGAGAAAGGGATGACAGAGGATGAGATGGTTGGATGGCATCACCGACTCAATGGACGTGAGTTTGAGCAAGCTTCAGGAGAGAGTGAAGGGGACAGGGTGCCTGGAGTGCTGTGGTCCATGGAGTCACCGAGTGTCGGACTCAACTTAGCGACTGGACAAGAAAGCCCAGCCAGTGTTTATGTCCGGGTGTCTACATAATGCTAATCGTGAACAAACATCTTTGGGGAAAACGTGTCTTTGACATTTATCACCTCTAAAATTTCTTAAAAGTAACGTGTATTTTATCACCAAATCACACGACTTACAGATCTCTTTACGGTACAGGTAGCCGTCATTGAGTAAACCATACCTTGAAAAACGGTTCCTGAAAATCTGTTCAAGTCTGTGTACATCCAGCCCGCTAGGCTTGCCCTGCCTTCATCTGCTCCCTCCAGTGGGTGGAGAAACTAGCAGTCTTGAAATTGGGATACCTGGGTTTGAATCCAAGTTCTGGTGTCCCAGTCCTCGCTAGGTGAACTTAATCAAGTTAGTAAACGCATTTGTGCCCTCGGCATAGAAAAGATAAGACTCAGCCATGAATGTGACTCGTTAACACCCTGGGAGCTGTCTGGAAAACCCAGTGTGCCGTGACGCGGTGTGCTTTTTACAGCATCATTTAGAACACCTTAGCTGCAAGTAGCGGAAAACTCAACTCGTGGAAGCTTTACTCACTTAGCAAATAGATAGTGGTGGCCGCCCTTAGCGTTAAAGAGTTGTCGAGAATCCAGGACCACTCCATCCTTGGCCGCTTTCACCTTCGCGATGTGAGCTTTCTGATCTCAAGCTTCTTGTTTTACGGTGGCTAGATGGCTGCTGCAGCCCCAGGCATCGTGGCTTTATTCAAAAGCAGGAAGCAAAGGGTGCAGAAGCAAAAGGTCCTTTTCTGAAGTGACTCTCTTCTATTATCACCAACAGAAAAGCTTTTGTTGAAGTTTTTCAGCGTGTTCCCTTGGGACTATGATATATGACAATCTCTTTGTGGCAAAAAAAGAAAACTGGGAAAGCAAACATCTGGTCATTTTCCGTTTTCCAAAGTGGAAAGTAAAAAGGAAGGGAGCTGGAGATGGTTGTTGTCTGAGAGCATCTATTTTTGTGTGTGGATTTCTTTTTTATTTATTTATTGGGGCTGCCCTGGCTCTTCATTGCTGTGCACAGGCTCTTTCTAGTTGCCGTGAGGAAGGGCTATTCTCTAGTTGTGCTTCACAGGCTAGTTTCTGTGGTTGCTGAGGCTCCTCTGGTTGGGAGCATAGGCTCCAGGGCACCTGAGGCCCCAGGGCACCTGGGCTCTGTAGCTGTAGCACACGGGCTCAGTGGCCCCTCGGCACGTGGGATCTTTCCAGACCAGGGATGGAACCCATGTCCCCTGAATTGGCAGGCAGCTTCTCAACCATTTGACCACCAGGGAAGTGCTGAACATCTATTTAAACTAGGGTTCATCCCAAAGACAACAACTCCCAAATACTGGTGAAGTAGGCTGGTGTCATAGCCCTAGCCACAGAAAGTCAGGGTTGGTAAACAAACTTGTATTGAGCATCTATTAATCATCAATCAATGTACAAGATGGGAGATTTCAGTCTTCAAGAAACAGAGACAAGACACCTATTGCTGTTAAGTAAAAGGATCATTTTAAACTGTGGTACACGCCTTGAGGGTGTCCCAGGCGGTGGGAGTGGTAGAGAACCTGCCTGCCAGTGCAAGAGCCGTAAGAGACTCGGCTCTGATCCCTCGGTCAGGAAGCGCCCCTGGAGGCGGGCGTGGCCACCCCCTCCAGTATTCTTGCCTGGAGAATCTCTGTGGACACAGGAGCCTCGTGGGCTACAGGCCATAGGGTTGCAAAGAGTCAGACAGGACTGAATGGACTCAGGACGCACGCACACACACACACCTTGAAGCAAACGGAAGCGTGTAAAGAGCGATGCCAGAACGGTGAATCATTGTGGCCAAAACATAAAATAACACTGGTGAGAAATGGCACCGAGCACCAAACGCTTTTCTCAAAACTCCAGTTGCCTTCTAATTGAAAGCGACAACGTGGCTTTGCTCCCCTCCCCGAGATGGTGCTCACCCACTCCTCTGAAGGTTCCTTTCATTTAAACAAAGTTTTCTAGGCCTTTTATACTCTTGACACCCAGCACAGCTCGATTTAGGAATGAGTTTTACGATCATTATTCATTTAAGAACATGTGTTTCCTCTCCACAGGGAGGCCCCGCTTCCCATGCAGGTTTCTTTTAGACGATTTTCTTTGAATTTTGCTTATTGATCCTACGAAGAATTCTGGGACTTCTTTGGGGACTTGGCTGGTATTCAGTGTTGTAAAAAGAGGAGCCGCGAATGTAAATACCATTATGAGAAGAAAAAGAACTCACGAGAAGAAGCGCGGTCCTCTGCAGAAGCATCCGTCTGCCTTGATGCTATCCCTGGGACGAGGCGCGTTCACTCGCTCGGATCATGTGAACGCGGCCGACTGTCGGGGAGCCCACGGCCGAGTGAGTGATGGAGTCTTAGCGGCGAGTGACCCCGTGAGTCGTCTCGCGCAGCCCTCCTCGCGCGGTGGGCACCCTCAGACGTGCAGATCCGGGTTCCTGGGACCGGGTCCCCGTGGATGAGGAGCCGACACAGCGACCCAGGTGCCTCGTGCACTTTCTTGTGAAACCATCGCCCGTTGGTCCCGATGCTGCTTCTAGGAGCGCGACCCTCCCCTCCTCCTGACATCTCTCCGGCAGACGGCAGTCAGAGTTTACAGACCTTTCCATCTCAGCTGCTCGTTGTTACTTTGAGCAAGAATTCAACGTTGTTGAATCCAACACCCCAGTGTTCGGCCTTCATCCTCTTTGTTTCAGTTGCCCAACTCTTTGCGACCCCATGGACTGCAGCACGCCAGGCCTCCCTGTCCTTCACCATCTCCCGTAGCCTGCTCAAACTCATGTCCATTGAGTTGGTGATGTCATCCAAGCATCTCATCCTCGACCACCCCCTTCTCCTGCCCTCAGTCTTTCCAGCATCAGGGTCTTTACCAGAGTTCCAGCAGCAACACTTGGTACAGCCAATGACCCCCTTCTCATCCGGCCACTTCCTTCATTTGGATTCAGGATGCCAAACCCTCTGGGCTTCCCTCCCACGTCTCTGGCTGAAATCCCCTGCTCCCTCATCCCTTAGCTGCTGCCTCCTCTTCCCTCCCTCCAGGCCTCTGTCCCGTAGTGATCACCTCTTCCAGGCCGAAGCCCATGGCCCCAAATGTATACAGATCCCCAGCCCCATCCTTTCCCAGCCCTCGGACTCAGAACCCACTGCCTAGCAGGCTTCCCCACCTTCATGGGGCTGAAAAACGGGACTCCCGGCCGCTCCACACCCAGCTCTCGCTGGGCTCCTGCCTTGGTTACTGCAGTGCCGTCCTTCCATCGCTCAGAGGCCAGAGTGAGGGCTCATCAGTCGGTCCTGTCCCTCTGTCCTCAAGGTCGTTTCCTAACGAGATGCCTTCACACTGCTCAGCTGCACCCTCGTGTAATCTCCCAGGAAGAGTCTCCATCCACACAGACACTGCACGTAGGGAGACGTTGGCGCTGCCTTCCCAAACTCCTGTAGCTCTTACGGCTTTCTGCTAATGCGTGTCCCAAGCCACCTTGTGCAATGCCCGTCTGAGGTCCTGCCTTGCCTCCCCTGCTGCTGCTGCTGCTGCTAAGTCACTTCAGTCGTGTCTGACTCTGTGCGACCCCATAGACGGCAGCCCACCAGGCCCCCGTCCCTGGGATTCTCCAGGCAAGAACACGGGAGTGGATTGCCATTTCCTTCTCCAATGCTTGAAAGTGAAAAGTCATAGTGAAGTCACTCAGTTGCGTCCAACCCTCAGCGACCCCATGGACTGCAGCCCACCAGGCTCCTCCACCCATGGGATTTTCCAGGCGAGAGTCCTGGAGTGGGGTGCCATCGCCTTCTCTGTTGCCTCCCCTAGGAGCACACAAAGCCCTTGAAGACGGGTTACCCTGCACACGCGTTCAGCCTGCATAGCGCGCTCAGCCGTGCCGACTCTGCGGCCCCGTGGACTGTAGCCCGCCAGGCTCCTCCATCCATGGGGGCTCTCCAGGCAAGAACCCTGCAGTGGGTTGCCATGCCCGCCTTGAGGGGGTCCTCCCAACTCGAGGATAGAACCCAGGTCTCCCATGTTGTAAGTGGATTCTTCACCGTCTGAGCCACCAGGCGTGTTCATAATCGGGCCCTGTAATTATTTCCTGAAGACCAGTTAGAACACCGCCTTTTTTCCTTTTTCTCCTCTCAGTGCTTTTAAACTTATTTTTAATTGGAAGTATTAGCTTGATTTACAATGTTGGGTTCGTTTCGGGTGTACGGCAGAGTGCTTCCGTTACACGTATGTGTGGTGTCCGACTCTTGCAGCCCCACAGACTGCAGCCTGCAGGCTCCTCTGGCCATGGGATAGATAATGTGTGTGTGTGTAGGTGTTAATTAGTCAATAAGTCCTGTCCAACTCTTTGTGACCCCATGGACTGTAACCCGCCAGGTTTCTCTGTCCACAGGATTTCCCAGGCAAGAATACTAGAGTGGGTTGCCATTGCCTTCTCCAGAGGATCTTTCCAACCTAGGGACTGAACTTGTGTCTCCCTTAATTGGACATGGATTCTTTACCATTGAGCCACCAGGAAAGCGCATATATATATATATATATACACACACACATACATATACACACACACATATAAAAATTTGAAAAGTAATATATATTGTTATCTATGTATAACTGAATATATATACAGATAACTGAATATATATTCCTTTTCAAATTCTTTTCCTTTATAGGTTTTTACAAAATAATGAGTATAGTTTCCCATACTATACATGATTCAAAAAGATACATGCATCCCAGTGTTTACAGTTGACAAGGTGTGGAAGCAACCCAAATGTCCATCAACAGATGAATCAATGAAGGACATGGTATATATACACAATGGAATATTTCTCAGTCATTAAAAAATGAAATAATGGCATCTGTGGCCACATGGTTGGACCCAGAGTTGATCGTACTAAAGGAGGTGAGTCCAAGAAAGACAGATATCATGTGATACTGCTTATATGTAGAGCCTAAAAAAAAAAAAAAAGAATGGCACGAATGAACTCATTTACAAAATAACACTCAGTCTTAAATACCGAAGCCTAGGAGTGACTTGGGAAGGGTGCTGGCAGTTGGGTCTGAGCGCTGGTGGAGGAGGGCTGGACTCATGAAGACCACCTTCCCGGAGGCCATCAGGTCCTTGAGGAGAGAACGGGGTGGCCACATGGCCCTTGTTGATGCCCCACTCAGCTGGAGAGTTCACAGACCCCATTCTCTAAATTGCTCCCTGTGATCATTTCTCATCTAGGACAGAGTTTTGTTTTGTTTTGTTGCTCTTCTCCAGCAAAATAAACATCTCTTCCCCCAACAAAACAAACATCAGCAGTGCTTGATCAAAATGGGACCTTTCTCACAAAGCCAGCTAGAGATCAGCCCCTCCAGATAGTTCCATCCGTCTCCAGTTTTAAAAAACTGAAAACTCCCATGCGTCACTTTTGTACTTTTTGTTTCCAGTGGATTTATACATTTTCAAAAAATCAAGGGCCAAGTTATTTCCATCTCTCCAATCTATTGGTTGGTTCTTAAAGGTGATAAATTGCGTGAACCACAAACACACATAGGAAACTAACGTCGTCGTGTTGCATCTGCTTTGGATAACAGGGCTTGCCTGGTGGCTCAGACGGTAAAGAATCTGCCTGCAGTGCAGGAGACCCAGGTTCCATCCCTGGGTCGGGAAGAGTCCCTGGACAAGGGAGTGGCTACCCACTCTAGTCTTCTTGCCTGGTTAGTTCCATGGACAGAGGAGCCTGGCGGGCTACACTCTACAGGGTCACAAAGAGTCGGACACGACTGAGCAACTAACACACACTTTCTCTGGATAAACTCACTCTTTCCAAAGTTGAATCAGAAGTTGAATTGATACAACAGGCACTTTTTTAAAAAAAGCACTGAAACACAGACGTGGAATCAGTGGGCTTTCTCAGATGGAGAAAGCTGAACAGGTTACGACCTGGTTCTCAAGCAGACTGTCCAGAAAACGTTCTAATTGGGGAAAACAGCCGCGAGGGTCTGATATTCCCAGCACAAAGGCGCTCTGACCGCTGAACTCCTGGTTTTCATTCCTGTTTCTATGACTCGTAAGGGATTAAACAGGAGCTAAGAGGTCGGAAGTTAAAAAGGTGAGCGTTCTTCGGGGGTGGTTCAAGCATCATCCTTTGAAAGATTCCAGTTTGTGAAGTGAAATTTGTCATCAGAGTGAGGTGCTGAGGTCTGAATGGCTCAGCTGCACTTGCATAGAACAACTGTAACCACATGTTTTCCCATTACTTTCCCCATGCACCCCACACCTCTGACCACCCTGCTTCTTTATTCTTCATCCCATAAATACTCCACCCCCTGGGCCTCAGGGAGCCTGGTCTAGGACCTGTTCACCCCTTCACTTGGCTTCCTTGTGCATAATCCCACTCTTTGCCGCAAACCTCACTGTCTCAGAATTTTGACCTGCTGAGCACTGGGGCAAAACCAACTGGGTCTGGTAACAAAGTCCCAGATCCCAGAAATTCAGCACAGCCCTGCCTTACCAGGCTGAACAAGTCGGTATACACGGAAGCCAGTGATCCTCGTTTACTTACTTGTTGGCTCTGCCAGGCCTTAGTTCCTGGAGGAGGAAATGGCAGCCCACTCCAGGACTCTTGCCTGGAGAATCCCATGCACAAAGGAGCCTGGCGGGCGGTAGCCCTCGAGGTCACAGAGTCGGACGCGACTGGGCATGCATGCAGGTCTTAGCTGTGGCATGCAGGACCTCGTTCCCTGACTAGGGATTGGACCCCAGCCCCTGCTTTGGGAACTCAGAGTCTTAGCCCCTGGACCAGCAGGGAGGTCCCAGGGTGCTTCTTTATCGACAAACTGTTGAGTGCTCACTGTGTTCTTTGATTTGTCGGAGACAGACAGGCTTCTGTCCTGGGACAACTCCATGGTTTATTCTTGAAGATAAAGCCCATCCAGAGCCTTTCTTTCCCTCTGAGTTGCAAGTCATGTGGGAAAAAGGACAGTGATTCTTCTGTGGTAGAAATTCCAGCATCTTCAATTGTGTAACCACAAGCATCTTATGACCATGTTTGGCTGATCAGAAATCTTTTGAGATGCAAAAAAGACTTCATAATCTGTACCAAAACTCCAGAGAGCATATACGTTAAGAAAATAACCCTTCTTAGGACATAAATGTCCAGAGTGGCACAACCGCTATTTCTTTAAAGTGAACCCCACATCCTCAAGATTGCTGAAAGGCAATGGCCGTGAACCTATTTTTGGAAAGCCTGGGATCATAGAATTTCAGGCTTCTGGCAGGAGACCATGAGTTACCCAACACTGATGTTTTAGGAAAAGGAGGAGAAACTTGCCAGCCCTGCCTTATGGCAAGGCTGCTTCCGTTCAGAGTGTCACAGAAATGCACCCAGGGATGCCCACCTCTGATGGTCCTCTATGGTCAGGTAGCATTGCCGCAAATGAAGAAAAACCCACAAATGGAAAGTTGTGGCAAAAAAATACCAGAAATGACCACTGTCTCCACCTCATAACCTTGAAATCTAGTAAATCTGGAACGGAACTTCTAGATAAGTTCCAGCAGCTGCAACAGGTAACTGCTAAATGATGCCGCAAAAGAAAGCTATTAGGACGAGTCAGAAAGGCGGGCCTAATGCAGTGGAATGTTTCATTGTGGTTTATTTCGGGGGAAATATGACTGTATCAACAAGGTACACATTTAGTGAGCAACCGTTGAAAAATAGACACTCTACTGAACTCGATTTATTGAACACATAAAATTTTGGAATTCACATTTAAATTTCTATTTAAATCCATACGTAGAGAACATACATATATTTTTGTAAAGTTTATCTTTTATTCCCTAATGTGATTCTTACCCTTTATCAGGTCAATGATAATTACACACTCACAAGATGACTTGTCCATTAACATTGGTTATAGGTTTGAATGGCATGAAGGAAATTTATCAGCAGAAATCCAGCTTAAGTGTCAGCAAGATGCTGGCTAGGAGCTTCAAATAGCAGAGCCTCTGGGTTTAGTAAAAAGTAGTTTAGGCTTTGCCAGCCATGTGGTCTCTGTCCAAATACCCATCTTTGCTGTGTAGTCTGAAATCAGCCAGAGATGACACATAAGCCGGCAATACGTGTACAGACGTCGAAATTTGAATTTCCCATGCCACAGAAAATTTGTTTATAATTTTATGTATTTGTTTCTGACTGTCCCGAGTCTTCATTGCTGCTTGGCCTATTCTCTAGCTGCGCCGAGTGGGAGCTGCTCTCTAGTCGTGAGGTGCAGGCTGCTCATTGCAGCGGCTTCTCTTGTGGAGCGCGGGTCCCAGGGCAGGCCAGCCTTAGCAGTTGTGGTATACGGGCTTCGTTACTCCACGGCATGTGGGATCTTCCCAGATAAGGGATCCAGCCCATGTCTCCTGCCTTGGCAGGCAACTGCTTACCCAGTGCGCCACCCAGGAAGTGCACATGCCATGAAATATTCTTCTGTTGGCTTTATTTTGGGGGGTTTTTTTTTGGTGGGGGGGGTTCCAACCACTTAAAAATGTAAAAATCATTTTTAGCTCACAGGCTGTATGGGTAGAGATCAGATTTAGCCAACAGGCCCCGTTAAAGCATTTCAAGGCCACAGCAACCCCAGGAAGGGGAGCAACTGAAATGACAGCTTTATGGATGAAGAACCTGGGGGTGTTCAGTGACTGCCGCGAGTCAGCCAGCCAGGAGCGGCGAGTGGGAGACGCGTGTCCGCCTCTGCGATCCGCCTCTGCCGCCGCATCAGGCCCTCTCTCGACCGTGTGCCCCGTGCGTTTGTCCACCGTCTCGCTGCCAGGGCACACGTGTCATTGCTGAGCGCGTGCTCAGTCGCTTCAGTCGTGTCTGCCCCTGCGACCCCGTGGGCTGCAGCCCATCAGGCTCTTCTGCCATGCGATTCTCCAGGCAAGAACACGAGTGGGCTGCCATTTCCTCCTCCAGGGGATCTTCCCAACCCAGTGATCGAACCGTCATCTCCTGCATTGACAGGCGGGTTCTTTACCCCTACTGAGCCACGAGGGAAGCCTCAACGTGATGTCATTAACTAGACGAAATTCTCCTCCAAGTGCTGTTTTATTTCTGACACCTCTGAAGTTTTCCATGATTGAGTTCATCAACAAGGAGGCAGTGGTTTGCGGCCAGTCCAGTAAACAGCCTGCGACAGCCGCTGCTTTATTTCCGCGGGCCTCGGCTCAGATGACATTATCACTGTGATTATTTACTTGTTTGTTCACGTCCTACAGTGTTCCTAGAGGGTCTTAGGTAACTAAGAGCGCCATAAGCTCATAAATTAATGAAGTTGTGATAAACGAGTGACGTTAAATCTTTAAATACAAGCCATAAGGCCTGGGGCAGGCTCCTGCGGAGTTATTAATTTGATTTCTTTCTCTTTCCGACACTTAAGAAAAATCATTTGCCCATGGGAAAAGCCAAAGGTGGACTTGGCAGCCTTCCAAGTCACAGCCTCAAGTTTCTGACAAGGTGTTGACAGTTCCCTTCCACGAACACATCCCCAGTGCCCCCCGTGCTCTCCCAGCTATGGCAAATTATTTGAGGAATTCCAAAAAATTACCAGACCCAACCCTGATACTCAGGGAACTTACCAACCAAAGGAGAAACCACTTCCAGGTGAATCCATCACTTAAGAAATGTCCCTGCAGGGAGAACTAAGATCCCACATGCCTTTCAGCCAGAAAACCAAAACATAAGACACAGCAATACTGTAACAAATTCAATAAAGACTTTAAAAATGGTCCACATCAAATCTTTAAAAAGGAATTGATTATGTAGTAGAGGAAAACATAAGAGGGGATCAATAATTTTGTTTTTTAATTTCACTGCAACCGTATTTACTTGTCTTCAGTTTTTAGAACACTGGGCAGCAGTGAACTACGGCCTCGGGACCTTTGAACCTGCTCTTTCTCCTGCTCAGGACAGTCTGTTCTTTACAGAGCAGCGCCTGCTCATCCTTCGATATGCCCTGCACACCTCTGAGGCATTTTCCTTTTGTTGGTGTGTTTCACCAGATTCTGCTCCCCTGTTTACAATATGATCACACAGCTCATGCATGGTTTACATTCTTAGCTGCCTCTTCCTCTAAACTGGAAGCTCTAAGGGGACCACGTCTGCTGCTTGACTCACCACTGTTTCCCCGGCACATTGCACAGGGCCTGGCACAGAGTGGATGCTCAACAGATAGACACGGAATAAACACATGACTGAGTGGAGGTGTGGAGATGAGCAGGGGGACCACGTGGCCGGGCTTCAGCCTTGCTCCCTCACCCCTGCCCCAGACGCAGAGGTCGAGGCTCGGTAATGTCACCCGTGGGTGTTCATGGGATCTTCTGCCTTGTCCGATTGTTTGTGTATCTTTGGCCGTGCTGGGTGCTCGCTGCTGCGTGGCCTTTCTCCAGCTGCGGCAAGCGGGGGCTACTCTGGCTGGACTGTGGGCTTCTCACTACGGCAGCTTCCTCTGTTGCAGAACAGGGGCCCTGGGGCGCGGAGACTTCAGCAGTTAGCTGTGGCTCCCGGGCTCCGAGCACAGGCTCGGTAGCGGTGGCACCCGGGTTTAGTTGCTCCGTGGCATGTGGGATCTTCTCAGACCAGGGGTCGACCCCGAGTCCCCTGCATCGGCAGGTTCTTAACCACTGGCTCACCAGGGAAGTCCTCTGTTTTGGCTTCTGAAAGCAAAGATCAGGAGGCAAAGAAACAAAAAGAGAAGTCGGCCTTGCCAAACTAGAGAGAGCGCTTCACAGAAACTGAAAAACGAGGTCATCTGGGTCAACTGAGGTCTGGATACAGACGTGCCCTAAAGCTATAGCCGTGAGTTTACAGTGCGCTGCCAACTCGGGGGGAGAGGCGGACCGCTGCAGGCGAGCAGAGGGCGCAGTCTCAGATCTGCGCCTCGGTGGGCACTTCGTCCCTGGCAAGGACACCGCTGCAGAGCAGCGGGGAATTCTGACAACTGCCTCACCATCGTACTCCAAAAATACTTCATTTGAGGTAGGTCATAGGTCCTAGATCTACACATGACTGGAAAAACAACACGGCACGCGATTGTGAGGACGCTGGCGCGGGAAGATTCCTTAAAGACAGCACCAAAGGGGCTTACCGTGAAAGAGAGTTCTCAGGCAGCAGACTTCATTAAAACTGAAACCTTCTCTTTATCAGAAGCACCCTTAAGGATGGGAACAGACAATACACAGACATGGATGAGACAGTCTCGTTGCATATGTCTGACAGAGGAGCCACGTGTAAATATAAGTGAGAAGAGAAAGATAAGCAATCCAATTAGAAGGTGGGCCACAGATTCGAACAGTTCACAAAAGAAAATATCAACAACTCCATCAGTGGACAAAAGCATTTTCAGCAGGGAAAGGCAAATTACAGTCACAATGAAATACCATTACAGATCCAGCAGAATGGCTAAGGTGTTTTTTTTTTTTTTTTAAGGAAAAAAGAATTTTAAAAATCTGGTGATGCCATGCATACGCTGGCAAGCACAGGAGATAACTGGAAGCTTGATACGCTGCTGGTGGGGGTGTAACGGTGAAGCCCCCTTGGCTAATCGGTTAGTGTCTGCTAAAGCTATCATTCTTCCCAGGTGGCTCAGTGGGAAAGACTATATTTCAGTTTTTAATATAAAAAAAAAAAGACCGTGAAAAATAATAGCTTGGATGAAACATAATTTCCCTGACTGAAAGCCACCAGACACAACAAAGGACCCAGTGTGTGGTCCCAGGCATGGGCAAGGTAGGACAGGTAAAACCCGCCTCTGACAACAGACTTGAGGCTGGCGGCCGCTCTGCAGGTCGGAGATGGACTAGGTGGAGGCCCCAGGGTTAGGGTCCTAGCAACGTGGGAATGTGCTAAGCTCTTTTGATGGGGTGATGGTTACATGCGCGCACAGACACACACACACACACACACACACACACGGTATATACTCGATGTTAGTACATTTCACTGCGTGTATATGTTAGACCGCCGTTAAAAGGTGGGTTTTTTTCGCTTCTTTTAAGAGAAGGAAGAACTCGTGACAACTTTTGAAGGCAAACGTTACCTTCCTGTGTGACTGGATTCAGAAGTCAGCAGAGAGGAAAAGGCGGGTTTCCAGGCTCTGAAGAGTGATTCCACTGATGGAAACGCTTGAACAGGAAGTGGGCTGGCGGGGGCCGTTTGCCATTATTGGGACCTGTTGATTTTGAGGTCAAGCCAGGGTCCTTGAGGAGAAATGCCCAGCGGCGGACGGGTGGGGACCCAGGGCAGCGGCTGGAGTCACAGCTGGAGACGTGGACTCTGAAGGAGGGGCTTGAAAACATTGGAGGGAAAGAAACCCAGCAAAATGCTCACATTCAAGATTGGTCCTCCGGTGAAGTCTACAGCCAGGAAGAGAGGAAATACCCAGGCCATCCGGGGGGGTGATGTTTGCAGCGGGCACCAAGATCTCACGTAGAGATGGAATGAAATGGAGCAGGGACATGCCCTCCTCTTCCTTCTTTCTCTCTCTTTTTCTTTTTCTTTCTTCCCTCCCTCCTTTCCCTCCCTCTTCCTTCTTCCCCTCCTTCATTCCTTCTGCATTGCCTTCTCAGGTTTTTTTTCTCCTGCACCCCCACTTATCAGAGCCCTCACATCTGGGGAAAGCCGTTGGAGTTTGTTTCCTAAGCACGCTCACCTCAATTTGTTCTGAAACCCTTTCATTGGAACTGAACAAAGACAGAAGCATTAAACACACACACACATAGTTCATGGATTGGGGAATACATTCACTCTTCTGTACTAACCCAGAGATAGGCTGAAAGGTCATTTCAGATAATTATCACCCTGATAATTGAGCAGATGGCAATCACCAAATCCAGCCTTCCCCGCCTGTCAGCGTCTCTGTAGCTAATTCACCTTCATGCCTGGGCAATTTATTCTAACTAGATTCCATTTCATGATTGCAACTTGTATCTTTGCTTCTCGGGGTACCCCAGAAACTGAATTTCCAAAAGGTTTGTAGCCACGGGAAGCTGTTCTACAGAATATAGGAAAACTGGCCTGGGTCCAGAGACCTCATATCCTCTCTAGACCCCATATATAGACCCAATCATGCCTTTTTTCATGGCTGCCTCTGTGTCTTTGAGCTGGCCCTCTCCCCTCTATTGTCCTCGTCCCTAAGCCTCAGAGGTCTGTCCTAAAGGCTTCTGCAAAAAAGGTGTTCAGTCTCTCCCCATGTCTTGATGAATCAAATCCAAAGCCCGGAAAAGCAACTCAATCACAGTCACAATTCTTAATTTGTCATCCTGGAGACCAACTGTTTCCCTTATCTTTCTTCCTACCTTTCCCCTTTTTGTTTGGCTCTTTTTTATACGAATTCTGAAGGCATCTCCTGCTGGGGAAAATTCACCTCTCCCCAGGAAAGCAATCACCCACCATGGCAGTGCTCCCTCTGCGAATGGGTCATTACTTTTCAGCGGGGATGTGAATAGTCCATTTACTTTGAAGAAATTAGAGTGTGGAGGCAACAACATATAATCACTTAATTTGGAGCGGGTCCAGAACTGAGTATAAGCACCTTTGATTTAAAGGGAAAAAAGCAATTAAAGGCAGTTGGCAGAAAGTTCTTTCAAGTCAATGAAGTCACTCAATCAGCCCATTAAAAATGACTAGCTTTTGAAAGCTTAATTTGATCTCAAGTGAGAAGAGAGGATCAGGGCGGGGGAGCAAAGACTGGCATCCGAGAGAAGGAAAAAAACTAAAACCCAATGATAGATCGTTCAGAAATTTCCATGATCTCATTGGTTTTCTGCTTCTGTTTTCCATTCAAGGAGCCCACACCTGCTTGGTGTGGGGAGGGCGTAGGGACAGCTCACAAGACCAAGGGCCAGACACTCACTCTCCCAGCCTCCCTTGCAGCTCAAGCTCAGACTGAGCATTGCAGGAAGGAAGGGCCCCTTCCAGGTCCCGAGAGTGGGCTCTTGTCTAACTCTCGGCAATGAATTGTCCTAGAAGACGTGCGCTGACGAAGCAAGAGCCTTTATTGGGAAGGGGCGCCCGGGCGGAGAGCAAGCAGGTATGTGAGGTTCCTGTCCGGCTTGTCTCTGGCTGGTCTTCCTGCTCGGCCCCCTTGGTCTGACCCAGGGTCCGTGCTGGTGGTGTGACCATCCCTCAGCCAAGATGGATTCCAGAGTGAAGGATTCTGGGAGGTCAGTGTCTCATCCCTCCGTTCGGCCCCTCTCAGATTCTCCCAGTTAACTTTACGAGACATACTGTAGGCTGGCATCTCATCCATTCTTTTGGGCCTCCCAAATTCTCCCCTTGAGTGTTCGGCAGCAACACGACATTGCTTATCAGGACCTCCTGTCGTGTGACAACTTGTGCAAGTGGTCATCATCACGCCCGCCCGAAGTGGGCAGTGTCGGCCAACAGGTCTAAACAACTGGACGTGCACCGCCTGGTGCCCACCCCTGAGCCGGTGACCCCAGGACCGAGGGGCTGGGAGCCCCCCATCCTTGCGTGTCCTCCCCAAACCCAGGTCTGAAGTGTGCACAGAGCATTTCCCCAACTGGAGACCACGTGTCATCTGGGACAGGGCGCCTCCGAGGGAAAAGAGGAGGAGGAGAGGAGGGCGGGACAGGAAACCAGCAGCCTAGGAGCGTTTGCCTCGAGGTGAATGAGTGCGACTTGTAGCAGAAGGGGCCTCAGGAGTCCCTTTTGGGAAAAACTAAAGATTGGCTCTCAGTGGGACTCCCCCACCATTCTCTCCTCTCTCCCCACACTGCCCCGAGTGCCTCCGCTTCGTGTCCCAATGCCCACTAAGTGCTGCCCACCTGAGTCCTCAAGCCCCTCACCTCTTCCCCCACCCGGAGTCGAGCACTGTGCTTATACACTGGACTATGACTGCGTGGTGGCCCATCGTCATGAGAGGCCAGTGCGCCTCGTCCGACGCCACTGGGGCAGAACGTGCTTTCTGATTCAGAGCTTCGCAGCTTCCCGGAGAATGCACCCCTTGGGCTTCCTATCACATTAAAAACCCAGAGGGACCCGAGGCAGCAGCCTGTAATCAAACCCATTAATATTTTTGCAGGAAAGTATATGAATATTCAGAGTAAGCGGGGAAAATAATGATTATAAATAGCCTCTCGTCAGATCAGGTCAGGTTTTGCAGCTAAAAGAATCCTAAAAACTTCCAGTCTGCAAAACGTTGAGTTTTGGAGTTGCGTGTAAGGATTACGTGTGCTAAGTCGCTTCAGTTGTGTCCACCTCTTTGCGACCCCGTGGACTGTGGCCAGCCAGGTTCCTCTGTCCACGGGACGCTCCAGGCAAGAACGCTGGAGCGTGTTGCCATTTCCTTTTCCCCCAGTAGGGTCATAGAAGCAGGGGAAGGAAGTGCAGCAGCCGGCGGCGTCAGCGGGGAACGGTGAGGCCTGGGAGAGCAGACGTGCGGGTCCCACCTGTAGCTGCCGGTTTCCGGGCGTGGGATTTCCCCGTCACTGGGGGGCGTCTGGTGATGGGAGACGGGCACTGGTTTGTCGGAAGCAGTCACTGTCGTGGGGCCGGTGAGCTGGGGGCTGTGGGTCAGGTGATGAGGAAGGTACACGCAGACACAGCACGTTGGAGCCAAGTCTGGGGAGAGATGCACTAGCGACTTCCGTCTCGGTTTCTTGTTTGTATTTTATTTCCACTGCATATGTGTAGCTGATCCCCTCTGAGGAACACTGAGTTGAAAGGACCAAAATTCAGAGTTTTTGATTGAGCCACAGGGCATCCAGCTTTTAAAACCAACTTACAAACCTGAAAAGGATCGCCTTTAACATGTTTCAATGGTGACATGATCGTCTTACCAAAATCATTAAACTTTTGGAGAAGACATTTAAAACGGACACTTTGGAAGTCAGTTTACCTGAGCCCAGTGGAGTGCTTTATCCAAAGAGCATACCTTTGACCTGAAAGTTCCACACGTAGGAACTTGTCTTGAGGTCATAAAGGGACCATCGGACATAGATGAACATAGGGTAATAGTAACTGCATTTCTCTTTACATTGGAGAAAATCAGAGAATGGCCTAAATGACTATTGATAGAAACTGACTAAACAAATCATGGCGTAAGCATGCAAAGCGAGACCTTCACAGGCATAGAATTAGGCTGCAGTTCAGGACTCGCTGACACGGAAAGATAGCCATGAGAAAAGCAGTATGATGCTATGTTTGTTTGAAAAAGAAATATGTGTATGAAAATACACGCACCTTGAAAAGCATGCCTGAAAGGTTATTCATCAAAATGTTGTGAATGGTTATTTGAATGTTAGGATTACTTGCAATCTATTTTTTCTTTTTTTTTATATATCTTGTAAGTTATTCAAAATAAACACAAATGATTATAGTAACTTACGAAAATAAAGTTACTAAAGGGTGTGTTGATAAGTTTTCTCTCAACATTTCAATGAATAATTGATCTATTTTGTGGCTCATGTTTACCCTAAGTTATAAATTCCCAAAGAGTGCTTTTCTTCCCTTCTTTCCGCAGCTCCACACACAGCTCTGCAGGTAATAAGAACTCCATTATGACTGCTGACTGACTGGGTATTTAGATGTCAAGTGCTGAAAATAGCTAAGAACCAAATTGCACAGCTGAGCCTTTGGCACTCAAACTTTCATAAGTGAAAACTAAAATCTCCAAGTCATTCCATTTTATTATAAGTGAACCCTCCCCACAACTCCCCTTCAGTTCTGAAATCTTGCCAAAGTGTGGATTAAGACCCCATCTCCCAGCTCATGGGAGAGTTTTTAAAACTATTTGATGGCATTGAAAGTGAAAAGTGAAAGTGAAGTCGCTCAGTCGTGTCTGATTCTGTGCAACCCCATGGGCTGTAGCCCATCAGGCTCCTCTGTCCATGGATTTCCCAGGCAAGAGTACTGGAGTGGGTGCCATTGCCTTCTCCAGGAGATCTTCCCGACCCAGGGATTGAACCCGGGTCTGCCACATTATAGGCAGACGCTTTACCGTCTGAGCCACCAGGGGAGATTTACTTGACGGCATTATTATCCTGCAAATGGTGATGAGGGAGGCAAAGTGAGTGAGGTGTTTGGAAAAGCCATGTGTGGACCTGCGATCTCTGTGATGGGAGCAGGGCCTGGCGGGCACCTTTGCATCCCCAACTTCCTCACATTGTTCCCACTGCCTGTATCAGTCAGCTATTGCTGCGTACGGAACACCCACAAAAATCTCAGGGACCAAAAAATGCGCGTGTTTGTCCATCTAGGCTGGGCTCACCTGGAGAGGTTCATCAAACCACAAGCCTGGCTGGCCCCTCCCTGCCTTCCCCCTCTGGGATTCAGACTCTAGCCCATGCCTTCTGAATTCACTTTGGTTCCAGGTTAAAGAGACAGAAGATATTCAGGGGAAGCCTGTCTTTTGTCAATGATAGAAGGTCAAGAGTTCACGCCCAACCTTGCAGGCACGCTTCCACCCCCTGCCTGGGTCATCCCCTGGGCCAAAGCCAGTACCCAGCATCCACGGGGCAGGGAAGGCCACAGCAAGGGTGCATTGTAGGGAGCCAGGACCAGTGATTAACTGACCAAGCTCTTACTCTCTTGGAAGTCTTTGCCGGGAAAGGGCACTCCTCCGGTTGGGACTGGCGTGTCTTGTCTCTTAGTCGTCGGGACACAGAGGGACTTCCCAGCGTGTACAGAGAGCGTCCTTGGGGGTTGGGGGGGGACTCGAGTCCACCTCCTCTCCATGTGAGACCATACACAGCCATTGGTACAGTGGGAGGCAGGAGGCCCGTCCGAGGGGCTCTGATGGCACTAGCCAAGGGGTATTTCCATTTCTCTTGAATTGCTCAGCAGCAGCAGCAGCACCACGCTAACAACTCCTTGCTGTAAATCTCCAAGGACAGAGTGTGCAGTCTCATTCTCTCAAGCCATCAGTCAGGCTGGGTTCTTGGGGACTGACTGTACATTGGGATGCACACAAACGCAAACAATTTTAGGAAAGTTGGAACAGAGTGCGTGGAAGGGAACTTCTGCAGCCTTAGTGACCGACCAACGGAGGCTCAGTGGTAAAGAACCCGCCTGCCAGCGCAGGCGACATAAGAGACGTGAATTCGACCCCCGGGGTCGGGAAGGTCCCCTGGAGGAGGAAGTGGCCACCCTCTCCAGTGTTCTTGCCTGGAGAATCCCATGGACAGAGGAGCCTGGCGGGCTATAGTCCACAGAGTCGGGCACGACTGAGCACACACAACATCAAGGAGGCTTTCTGCCTTTTCCTCCCAAGTCTGGACACCAGCTGGCAATCAGTGTCCCGAAGGAGGAGCACGCAGAATTCCTCCGGGGCTTAAACACGGCCGGGTGAGAGGGAAAGAGGACAGTCTTAAGAAATAATACAAAGCAGTGAATAAGAGAAGCTAGAGTCTCTGAGGGAGGCTGGAAAATAGGGCGGTTCAGGGCAGGGTCCTCAGACCCCTGGCCTGAGCATCACCAGAGGTTCTCGGGCCCCTCCCCAGACCTGCTGAATCAGAAACCCTGGGGATGGGACCCTCTCCCCCCGGGACATTTCCGGGGCCGTGGGTGCTGGATGAGCTGGGGGGAGGGAACAGCATCAGCAGGGGTGGGCGGTCCCTGAGGGGCGGGGAGCGCTGGTGAGCTGGGCATGTCATCACAAAGTGACAGCCGTGTGGCTCAAAGAGCAGAGATGCGTTGTCTCCCTGAGGTCGAGGTGGCCCAAGCGGCCCGAGATCGAGGTGTGGGCAAGGTGGGCTCCTTCCGAGGCTGCCGGGGGAATCTGTGCCATGAGGTCCGGAGGCGCCACAGCACTCCGGGGCCTGTTGGGGAAGAACAGGAGCACAGGAGTGAGAAGGTGAGGGAACCAGCCTCCTCTTGGTGGTGAGTCGGGCCGGAAACACTGAGTCCCAGTGACGTCATTTGAGTCACGAAGGCCAGGACGGTTCCTCGACCTTCCCAATGCCTGGACCAGTACATCTCCTTTCTGTTGAAGTCTTTTTGGGGTTTTTTAAAAAATATCTTTTGTTGTTGTTTAGTCACTAAGTTGTGGCCAACTCTTTGCAACCCCACAGAGTGCAGCCCACGAGGCTCCTCTGTCCCTGGGATTTTCCAGACAAGAATACTGGAGTGGGTTGCCATTTCCTCCTCCAGGGGATCTTCCCGACCCAGGGGTCGAACCAATGACTCCTGCGTTGGCAGGTGGATTTGTAACTGCCAGACAACCAGGGAAGTCCCAATCCTTAGCTGTTTTAGCCATTTGAATTTGTCAGATTGAATTTCTGCTTCATGTGATTGAAAGCTGTACCTCTTTAAGGATTGAGATCCAGGACTGAGCTCAACCAACCAAATCACCCTCTGACTTATGTTATATTGTATATAACACGTCAATACTAATGGCACTATTGTGTAGTACCCCCTATGCACTCCACTTGGGAGAGAACACGAGCCATCAGTGTTCTTTATGTTCCTGTTACATCTTTATTGAATCGCAGTGTTAACTCTGTTAAGCGTGATTGCCAGCATCCTGAACAGCAGCTGCTGAGCGACAGCTCAGGTCTTCCGTTCACGCATGTCTGTTGGCTGAGTGTCCAGAGCAGCCTGCTGGCCTTTGTGACAAGACAGCAGAAAGGGCCGGAGACCCTCCAGCAGCTCACTGGCTGCGGGGAGTAAGCTCAGTCTCGCTTCCTGAAGTTCAAGGTGATTTTTCTCCAGCCCCTCCACTGTGTGAGAGAGTCTGGGAGTGAGTGTCCACCTGCGGCCGTTGTTCCTGGCACAACCTCAGGGTAAGGGCACCAAAGGTGTCAGGGTGCCACATCGTCAGGGGATCAGCCACAGTCCACAGACGACAGACAAGCCAGGATTAAACTTATCCCCACACGTGCACGCCTTCACGGATGAGTGAAAATTACTTCTGGCCTTGTGACATCTTAGACTCTTTATATTCTTGGTTATTTAGATGGGAATGTTGTTGTTCAGTTACTCAGTCGTGTCCAGCTGTCTGTGACCCGGTGAACTACAGCACGCTGGGCTCCCCTGCCCTCCACTACCTCCCAGAGCTTGCTCAAACCCATGCCCATTGAGTCGATGATGCCATCCAGCCATCTCATCCTCTGCCGTCCCGTTTTCCTCTTCCTTTCAGTCTTTCCCAGCATCGGGGTCTTTCCCAATGAGTCGGCTCTTCGAATCAGGTGGCCAAAGTATTGGAGCTTCAGCATCAGTCCTTCCAGGGAGGATACAGGGTTGATTTCCTGTAGGATTGACTGGTGGAACAGAATAGATGCCATCCAAGAATAAAGCTGAGACTCTCTGAGCTTAGACAAAACGTACAGAGCCGAGTCTACCAGTGCAGGCAGGGGGGCGCGTGTCCCAGCAGGAAAGCACTGAGCAGAAACCCAGGGTTTAGATTCTGGACAGGGGACCCTAGCGGTCGTGCTGATCACAAGACTGACAACGGCTGCCGTGCCTAGAACGAGTCCAGAGGCGTGTGTACAGCGGGCCAACACCAGCCCTGCCGTTCCCTGGTCTGGAAAACATCTTCGATTTGAAGAAACCATCTTCAGCCCACACTGAAGGGGTCGGGGGTCAGCCCTTGGGCATGGTCCTCTGTCAGCGGCAGTGGCCGGGGCCAGTTGGGTGGTCTGGCCAAGCAGTGCCGGGGAGTGGAAGTATTTCACACACAGCATCAGTGCCCTTAGTCCACATTTACTGATCCTCTGATCTGGATCACTTCACGCTGATCTCAGCTCAAACACTGGCACATTAGAGAGGCTTTTTCCATCAACCTGTCTCAAAGTCACACCCCCGGCTCCCTGCCCACCATCCCATGTGCTGGCCCAGCGGCTCCTCCGCTCCCAGCTGCAGCCGCAGGGACATGGGTCTGTCTTGCCTCCGGCGGGGTGTTCACTCCTCAGAGACAAGATGCCCCATGCGCGTTTCCCAGAGGGAAGCAGCACCTCAGGTGCTGGACAAAACCGGAGCTTCCAGAACAGACACGGTGTGATCGAACAGAGCCAGAGGCTCTGTGTTTTAGTAAAATATATTTTACAGCCCTGTATTATAAAGCAGAGGGAAATGAGGACTCTTGTCGCTTGTCTCCTGCTTCAGAAGGCAGACGATCAGCATCTGTAAGCGTTTTTTTGTTTTTAAGATTTTTTTGATGTGCCCCGTTTTTAAAATTTATTCTATTTATTTATCTTTTGGCCGTGCTAGGTCTTTACTGCTGCACACAGGCCTTCCCTAGCTGTGGCCCACGGGCCTGCTCTGGGTGGCGGTGCCCCGGCTTCTTGCTGCGGAGGCTTCTCTTGTTTCGGCGCGCAGGCTCTAGAGCATTCAGGCCTCAGGAGTTGTAGCACACAGCCTCGGTAATTGTGGCTCACGGGCTCAGTTGCTCCACGGCACGTGGGATCTTCCCGGACCAGGGATCGAACCCCTGAACTGGCCAGGCAGATTCTTATCCACTGTACCACCAGGAAAGTCCGACGTGAACCGTTTTTAAGGTCTTTATTGAATTTATTACAATATTGTGTCTGTTCTATGTTTTGGTTTTCTGGCCACTGGGCTTGTGGAAGCTTAGCTCCCAGACCAGGGGTTGAGCTCTCACCCCCTGCAGCAGAAGGGCGGAGTCTTAACCCCTGGACCACCAGGAAAGTCCCTGTAAACATTTTAAATTCTCGTACCCCCCGTCTGAAGAGTTCTGACTCTCTAGACCCACCCCGCAACCCCTTCGTGTATAAACCATGCCCGGAATGACTTTGTGAAAAACCAAGAACAAGTCTCAGGCCCCATCGGCCACGCGCTTCCCCGGGGTCCCTCGAGCACAGAGCAGGTGTCCAGTGCCCACGGCCTTGCTACCTTCCTTGGTCACGGCCTTTGTCATGGCCACGTGCTGACGCATAGCCACGGCCAGACCATCTGGTCAGCAGCCGTGACCTGTCCCCACCCTTCACGACCCCAGAGAGGGATGTCCTTGGCCTGCCCTGGCCTGAGGGCCTGCAGTTCCCCACCCCACCAGGGCGTGTCTAGTCTCAGCCCTGCAGGCTGGAAAGCCCGGGCCAACAGTGTCAGTGTCAGCTCAGCGGGGCCCCGGAGCTTAGGGGAACATTGGTGATGGAAGGACCCTTAAGGGCCAGTAACTCCTGCTTTAAATATATATATATATATTATTTGTTTGGCTGAGCCGAGTCTTAGTTGTGGCCTGTGGGATCTAGTTCCCTGACCAATGATTGAACTTTGGATTTGGGAGAGTGGAGTCTTAGCCCCTGGACCACCAGGGAAGCCCCCCATAACACCTGCGTGGCCACTTTCTCCCGTAAAGCTGAGCTGCTCTGGGGCCAGGCTGACTGTAGTCTCCAAGACCCCAGGCGCACTGCACCGTGCGGTTTTGGGCCCTTGCCACTGCTCGCAAAGTTCAGTTCACCCACTCCCCTCACATGGGAAGACCAGGCAGACACTCCCCCAGGCTTCTGTGGGCCAGGCATTCGGTTTCAGCAAGAGCTCAGTAGCAAGCTAATAGCGGCTTTTCACAAGCCATGTTATCTAGTAACCATCAAAACCACAAGCCCCAAACCCCAAAGGAAATCTCCTGCTGAAGGCGGCCTCCCTGCAGAGCCCAGCGGCTCCAGTTAGGCAAGATGCTCATGCCTGCTGCACCCAACATCTAGAGAGGCTGCCCAGGTGCTGGGCCCCCGGGATAACCCTGACCAGTCAGCAGTGGCAGCAAACTGCAGGGCGTCACGCCCTCTAGCTCCCCGGATGCAGCTCCCAGAGTGTGGAGGGCAAGCTGCTAACTCAGAGTTCACCAACTTCAACGTTCATCTCATCCTAAAACAGCCCCCAAAGTGACGCACAAAATAAACCCCACGGTATGTTTACCCCCCCCCCCCACCCACAGTGAAGAAGATACGGATTCGGTTCCTGGATGGGGAAGATCTCCTGGAGGAGGGAATGGCAACTCACTCCGGGATTTGTGCCTGGAGAATCCCATGGTCAGAGGAGCCTGGTGGGCTGCAGTCCACAGGGTCGCAAAGAGTCAGACACAGCTTAGTAGTGACTAAACCACCACCACATCCAACAGGGAAATCAAAGTTTGAGGTCCTTCCTCCCAGTGTGTTCAGACAGCCCTCTGGGCCCTCAGTCCCTTCTGGGACAGGGAGTCTTAGCCACTGGACCACCAGAGAGGTCCCTGCGGGCAGGTCACCTGATGCTGGGAGCTTCCGTTTTCTTTGTCTGCTCGGTGAAGCAGAGGTGACCCTTCCCAGGGCTGCTGGGAATGAGGCTGGGATAACGTCACTGATGGAGAATGCAGCCAGCAAGGACCTGGTGTGTTACTTGGGAATTCCCTGGTGGCCCAGTGGTTAGGACTCTGCACACTCATTGCCGAAGGCCCAGGTTCAATCCCTGGTCAGGGAACTAAAGATCCCACCAGCTGTACAGTGTGGCCAAAAAAAAAAAAAAAATACCAGCACCCAGCACACTGCTGCCTCTCGACATATGATTTGCCTCCTCATCTGTTTGATGAAATTTCTGTATCTAAACCTCCCCATTTTTCATAAAGTCTCACTGTTCTTGCTATTTCTCTGATTGGAAATTAAATTTCTAATGCACATCTCAAAAAATAATTTCTGCCTGCCCTCAGTCGCAGACATTCTCTCCCTCCACGTTCTTCTACAGGCTTCGTGGTGTGAGCCTTCACGTTCAGGTCTGTGTTCCTCTGGCTGCACTGGGCCTCCGTTGCAGACTGGGTCTGCGTGCCGGCTTTGTCTAGTTGCGGCGACCAGGGCTACTCTCGCTACAGAGCTGGGATTCTCATGGTGGCGGCCTTGCTAGTTGCAGAGCATGGGCTCCGGGGCGTGTGAGCTTCAGGAGCTGTGGCACCCGGGTGGTTGCTCCGAGATGGTCTATCCTCCCAGGCCAGGGACTGAATCTGCGTCCCCTGCACTGGCAGGCAGACTCCTATCCACTGCGCCACCAGGGAAGTCCCAGGTCTGTGTTCCTTTCTCAGTTAACATGATGCTATGGTGTTCCTGGTGAGCTACAGTCCATGGGGCTGCAAAAGAGTCAGGCACAACTTAGCAACTAAACAGCAGCGATCTTATACGCAGTGGTGTCTATATGTTAATCCCAACCTCCTAATTTATCCATCCCCTTCCTTCCCCTTCAGGACCATACGTTTGTCTTCCGTGTCTGTAGGCCCGTCTAGCACCGTTTGTTGAGAATATTCCCCCTTGCTGATTTGCTTTGGCATCTTTGTCACAAATTAATCATATAAGTATGGCTCTATTCCTGGGCTCGCTATTCCATCACAGTCCAAGAGAAATAGAACCCAAGCTATAAACATAAGTAGCAGGTATAATTTTAAATTTTCTGGTAACCACATATTACAAGGCGGGCAGCTATTGGACTGCTATATTAATAACTCGTAGTTTAGTCAACCAGTACCCACAGGCACTGTTTTATGAATGAACACAGGTGATGGGGTGTCATGAAATATGTATCAAGTGAAATAAAACAGGTTCAGTTGGTCCATAGGCTGGAGCCTCAGCTGAAAGCTGAGCCCACGAGTTTGGACCTTCAGTGCAACGTTACGTGAAGTGTTAGTGTGAGTCGGTCAGTTGTGTCCAACTCTTTGTGACCCCGTGGACTGTAGCCCACCAGGCTCCTCTGTCCATGGGATTTCCCAGGCGAGGATCCTGGAGTGGGCTGCCATTCCCTTCTCCAGGCGAAACTATGTAATCAGCGCTAAACATTTCCTCCCAGCCTGGCTCAGTAGAGCAAAGAGCAGGATGCTAGATCTGTAATCAATACCATGAGTAATACGAAGTTTATTTAACTCTAAGAGGCAAGAAATTGTTAAAAGACTGAACTAAATCTTAAAATACATGTTAGTTAAAACTAACCTATGATATTCTATGCCAACCTCATGGATTAAGTTTTTAGACACAATCAGATCAGAGTTAACTGGTTTAAAAAAAAAAAAAAAAAAAAGATTTAAGGGAGAAGTAACATTAAGAGAACAAAGATTGTGAATAAGCATGTCTTTAGAATTATTGATTAGTTAACAAAAAATGAACAACAGAGACATAACAAACTGCTGGGCTAAGCATCACTTTCCTGACTCCCAACTCCCATAAAAACAGCAGAAAATGTAGCTTTAATGAGAGTAAATACATAATAGTACTAGAGGGACTGCAGAAGAGGTTTTTTAATTTTATTGAAGTATAGTTGATGTGACAGTGTTCTGTTGATTCCTACTATACAGGAAGATGATTCCGTTTCACATACGTATACATTCTTTTTTCTATTCTATTGTGCTTTTCTGAAACATCTTTGTGTGCCTTTATTTGGCTGCCTGAGGTCCCAGGTATGGCACCCAGGGTTTCTGTGCATCGCACGGGTCTTGCATGGTGGCACGTGGACTCTACTGCGCAGGCTCTGGCGCGCGTGGCCTCAGCTGCTCCGTGGGATGTGGGATCTTAGTTCCCAGCCAGGGGTCGAACCCCTGCCGCCTGCATTGCAAGGCAGATTCTCAACCCCTGGACCTCCGGGAAAGTCTCTCCTTTATGGTTGATCATAGAATATCGAAGCTAGTTCCCTGTGCTATACAGCAAGACCTTATTGTTCATCCATTCTCTATATAATAGTTCGTATCTGCTAACCCCAACCTCCCTGTCCTTTCCTCTCCAACTGGAAGATTTTTTGAAGATTAGAAAGCACACAGAACATGATCTATGGAGGGAGAAAAGCCAACAAAAGCAGTAGCCCAAAAGCAACAGGAAAGCTGGGGATGTTGAAGGATGCTCCGAGCCCGCAGCACGGCTGGGATGAGAGCCCAGGGCGCCCGGCTCCACCCGCTGGCTTCTCCCTCACAGTCCCTCTCTCTGCCAAATGTTTGCCTGAGCAAGTTAGTGTTTTAAAAGTGATCTCAAGTTACAGTACTTTGGCCACCTGATGCGGAGAGCTGACTCACTGGACAAGACCCTGATGCTGGCAAAGACTGAGGGCAGGAGGAGAAGGGGGCCACAGAAGGCGAGATGGTTGGACGGCCTCATCCACTCGGTGGACGTGAGTTTGAGCAAACTCCGAGAGATAGTGGAGGAAGGGAAGCCTGACGTGCCGCAGTCCACGGTATCGCAAAGAGTCCGACACAACTGAGTGACTGAACAAGTTACAAAACTTCCAGTGCACAGGGGGCTCAACTCGGTGCTCTGCGATGACACAGAGGGGTTGGGATTGGGAGCTGGGGAGTATGGGAGGGGAGGTCCAAGACGGGGGCTGTGTACAAGAGAGACTAGCCCAACACTGTAAAGCAGCTACACCCCAGTAAAGAAAAACTTTAAATAAAACCAAGATCAGAAGGAAAAAGAAAAATTCCCCCATTAAAAAGCATCACACAAACAAGGTCCTACTGTATAGTGCAAAGAACTATAGTCAGTGTCCTGTAATAAACCATAATGGAACAGAAAATAACAATAAATAACAATAAAAAATAAAAGTACAATGGAAAAAAAGCATCCCAGTTCATTACCACAAATGACATTTCTTTTACATTTTCCTGTATTCAAGTATATTTTACATATGCTTATTTCTAAGAGAAGCAGGCCTACAAGTTTTTGTCCTGTTTTTCATTTAACCTTATATAACATATTTGCCATCTTGTCACTGCATCTTCACAGCTTTTGTTTTAAACATCTACATAATATACGTTGATTATGATTTATTTTTTCCTTCTTTTTGACCATTTGGGCTGTTTCCAATCTGTGCTATTATAAATAATGCTGTAATTGACATCTTTATTTCCTTGGCTGAATTTAAATCTGTTTCATGAATTAAAAGCAGCTGAATTGACTTCTGCTTCATTCCTTTTTGAACAGAAATGGAATGTCCTGGTTTTGTAACAAGGAACCGTCTAAATTTAGGTTTACAGATCAGGCTGTATGACAAGTCACAATCACAGTGGCAGAGTTCCTAAAGCGTTTCAACGTCTGTTCCGCTTGCTTGTTCCTCTTTGGGGACTACAGTGAGTCTGTGTTGCTCTGGTTTACAAAGACTCTCAAGACGGATAACTTCACCCTGATGGGGCCAATTCTGTCCTCAACGGTATGACCTCCAGATGCGCTGCTTCTGCAGTTCTTTCTGCACTTGACCAGGTCAAGGCCAACTGTGAATGCAGAATTCTCAAGTCGTTTAAAATACTGGGTAACACCGGCGGGGTTTCTGTTTTTACACAAAGTATTTTCTTGTTCCAGAAAAGTAGTGTATAGTGATACTATGGCAGAAATGGGGTGCCTGATTTCTTTTTTTAATAATTCACGGTCTTAGAAATTTTGAATATGATACTGAAAATTTTAAACTCAACAAATGTGTAGGAGATAGCTAGAACGAAAAATAGATTATTTCCTGACTTCCCTGGAGATTCAGTGGTAAAACACCATGCTTCCACTGCAGGGGACTCAGGTTCAATCCCTGGTCAGGGAACTAAGATCCCACATGCCCTTCGAGGCCAAAAAAAAAGGAAAAAAAAAACCTAAAAATGGATTGTTTGCTGAATATTTGAACCATTCCAAAGCCATCTAACATGAATTTCATAAGTAGAGAATGAAATAATGGAGGAGAGGAAAAAATTAATAATAAAATTATCCAGAGTTAAAAAAACACAAGTATTGGGGTTGAATAGGTTCACCATAAGTTGATCAGAATGCATGAAACAGAGAAGCAAAACCATGGAGTGGAGAGAAAGTCCTAAAAGATTACAAAGCAGGCAGGAAAAGAGGAGAAAACAGCCTACAAAGGAGCAGGAATAAAATCAGGCCCTGCCCGCTCATGGGCAACAGTGGACGCGACAAGACAGAGGAGCAGAAGCCCGCATAGTCTGAGGATAAAACTGCCCTGAATCCCGCATTTCAGACACAGTCCAAAAGCAGGACTTCAGCGTGAGATCAAAATCAGGACACTTCAGACATACCAGAACTGAAAGCATTGACCATCCATAAATCTCTTTTGAACAAATTTGTTACGGATTTGCTCCACTAAAACAAAAATAATGAATTTAAGAAGGCAACACAAGATGCAAGTATCTATATGAGAAAAAATAAAATCACTCCAACAGTCATCTCAGAGCTCCACATGTAGACAGCTAAGAGAATGGAGGGGTAAAAAATTATGTCTGACAATTCAGGAGGCATCATAGTCTTAAATGTGAAAACTTGAAGCTGAAAACATACCAAAAGAATCCCACCTGGGAAAGGTGTGTTAGCAAGAAGAGGAGGAGACTGGCAGGAAATACGAGGAGTAGAGTTATGTGAAAGGTCTTGTCTTGCTGAAGAAAAGATAAAAAAATCTGATTAACTCTGGACATGTTTTAAATTTAAAAACAGTTACTGGAAAAATAGAATTATATGTATAACTTCTTAATTTCAAACCCCTGGAGGAAAAATAATAGAACGTGATATGGTCAATCTTCAAAAGACAGGAAATAAAACATAAAATAAGATGGAGAAAATTTATTCATATTAAAACATATTGGTAATAGCAACAAGTGAAAACCTGTTAAGTTCTCCTATTAAGAGGAAAAACTGTTTAGAACGTATCAGATAGTAGCCGGCTACGTGTATTTAAAACAAATGACCTGAGACAAATAACACAGAAAGTTTGCAATTAAAGAGATAACAAAAAGATGGCTTCTAGTTAACGTTAAGAAAACAGATAATTAGTATGCATTTTAAGCTATATGTGGAGTAAGACGGAAATTTTACTTTAAGTAAATTCATAACATAATTTTAACAATAAGCTAATTCATAACTAAAATCTGCTCGTTAGTCCAAAATTAAAAAGAAAGACCAAAATTCAGTGAGACCAAAAATTACCCACCATCTCAAGAACTTAAAAAAAGTGAGCTGCAAAATAAAATAAGACAAGAAGGAAATGTTAAAGAAAAGAAATTAATTTTTTAAAAATATACAACAGGGAGGATGAAAAAGCCAAAAGTCCTATCTTTGAAAAGATAAAATCAGTAGAGTAAGATCAGTGGTTCTCTGGCAAGAAAAAGAGAATGAATAAATAAAAATTCAGGGTATCATGGACCAACAGACAGGTTCCAAATAGGAAAAGGAGTACGTCAAGGCTGTCTATTGTCACCCTGCTTAATTAACTTATATGCAGAGGACATCATGAGAAACGCTGGGCTGGAAGAAGCACAAGCTGGAATCAAGATTGCCGGGAGAAATATCAATAACCTCAGAAATGCAGATGACACCA